>CM050327.1:63853946-63868413 GCA_027475135.1 Bactrocera correcta | reverse complement strand
ATTATAACATTACGGAATTCTTCTAAATGCACTGCCGTTATACCGTTAAGGCTTTATGTAGACTTCAGTTAGCTAAAAAATGTTTATTAACTTAATATGTTAAACTAATGATTTGAAGCATTTCGATATCGATAGCTAAATATGTATATACAAGAAAATCGACTTTATACCTAAATATAAGACTATGGAATTCTTCTACGTGCACTGCAGTTATGCCTCCATGGCTATATGCCCACTTCAGATCGTTAAAGAAGGTTTATTAACTTAAATATGTTAAACTAATGAGCTGAAGCATTTCGATATCGATTGCTAAATGTGTATATACATGAAAATCGATTTTATACCTAAATAAAAGGTTACGGAAATTACCCAAATATACTGCCGTTATGCCGTTATGGCTTTTGTAAAGAAGGCTAATTATTTAAATATGTTAAGCTAATGGTTTGAAGCATTTCGATATCGATTGCTAAATGTGTAAATACAAGAAAATCGACTTTATACCTAAATATAAAATTATAACATTATGGAATTCTTCTAAATGCACTGCCGTCATGCCATTAGGGCTCTATGTAGACTTTAGTAAGCTAAAAAATGTTTATTATCTTAATATGTTAAACAAATGATTTGAAGTATTTCGGTATCGATAGCTAAATATGTATATACAAGAAAATCGACTTTATACTCAAATATAAGAATATGGAATTCTTCTACATCCACTGCCGTTATGCCATCTTCAGAACGTTAAAGAAGGTTTATTAACTAAAATATGTTAAACTTATGAGTTCAAGCATTTCGATATTGATTGCTAAATGTGTATATACAAGAAAATCGAATTTATAACTAAATATAAGATAACGGAATTCTTCTAAATGCACTGCCGTTATGCCGTTATTTCTTTATGTAGACTTCAGTGAGTTAAAGAAGGTTTATTAACTTAAATATGTTAAACTAATGGTTTGAAGCATTTCGATATCGATTGCTTAATGCATATATACAAGAAAATCGACTTTATAAATATCAGACTACGGAATTCTTCCAAATGTACTGTCGTTATGCCGCCATGGTTTGTATCAACTTCAATACGTTAAAGAAGGTTAATTTACTTAAATATGTTAAACTAATGATTTGAAGCATTTCGATATCGATAGCTAAATATGTATATACAAGAAAATCCACTTTATACCTAAATATAAGATTATGGAATTCTTCTACGTGCACTGCAGTTATGCCTCCATGGCTATATGCCCACTTCAGATCGTTTAAGAAGGTTTACTAACTTAAATATGTTAAACTAATGAGCTGAAGCATTTCGATATCGATTGCTAAATGTGTATATACAAGAAAATCGATTTCATACCTAAATAAAAGATTACGGAAATTACCTAAATATACTGCCGTTTTGCCGTTATGGCTTTTGTAAAGAAGGTTAGTTATTTAAATATGTTAAGCTAATGGTTTGAAGCATTTCGATATCGATTGCTAAATGTGTTAATACAAGAAAATGGACTTTATACCTAAATATAAAATTATAACATTACGGAATTCTTCTAAATGCACTGCCGTTATGCCATTAGGGCTTTATGTAGACTTTAGTGCGTTAAAGAAGGTTTATTAACTGAAATATGTTAAACTAATGAGCTGAAGCATTTCGATATCGATTGCTAAATGTGTATATGCAAGAAATTCGAATTTATACCTAAATATAAGATAACGGAATTCTTCTAAATGCACTGCCCTTATGCCGTTAACGCTTTGTGTAGACTTCAGTGAGTTAAAGAAGGTTTATTAACTTAAATATGTTAAACTAATGGTTTGAAGCATTTCGATATCGATTGCTAAATGCATATATACAAGAAAATTGACTTTATGCCTAAATATAAGACTACGGAATTCTTCCAAATGTACTGTCGGTACGCCGCCATGGCTCTTTGTCAACTTCAATACGTTAAAGAAGGTAAATTAACTTAAATATGTTAAACTAATGGTTTGAAGCATTTCGATATCGACTGCTAAATGTGTAAATACAAGAAAATCTACTTTACACCTAAATATAAAATTATAAAATTACGGAATTTTTCTAAATGAACTGCCGTTATACCGTTAAGGCTTTATGTAGACTTCAGTATGCTAAGAACTGTTTATTAACTTAATATGTTAAACTAATGATTTGAAGCATTTCGATATCGATAGCTAAATATGTATATAAAAGAAAATCGACTTAATACCTAAATAAAAGATTATGGAATTCTTCTACATCCACTGCCGTTATGCCAACTTCAGAACGTTAAAGAAGGTTTGTTAACTTAAATATGTTAAACTAATGAGCTGAAGCATTTCGATATCGATTGCTAAATGTGTATATACAAGAAAATCGAATTTATACCTAAATACAAGATGACGGAATTTTTCTAAATGCACTGCCGTTATTCCGTTAACGCTCTATGTAGACTTCATTGCGTTAAAGAAGGTTTATTAACTTAAATATGTTAAACTAATGAATTGAAGCATTTCGATATCGATTGCTAAATGTGTATATTCAAGAAAATCGACTACATACCTAAATATAAGATTACGGAATTCTTCCAAATGTACTGTCGTTATGCCGCCATGGCTCTTTATCAACTTCAATACGTTAAAGAAGGTTAATTAACTTAAATATGTTAAACTAATGGTTTGAAGCATTTCGATATTGACTGCTAAATGTGTTAATACAAGAAAATCGAATTTATACCTAAATACAAGATGACGGAATTTTTCTAAATGCACTGCCGTTATCCCGTTAACGCTCTATGTAGACTTCATTGCGTTAAAGAAGGTTTATTAACTTAAATATGTTAAACTAATGAATTGAAGCATTTCGATATCGATCGCTAAATGTGTATATTCAAGAAAATCGAATTTATACCTAAATATAAGATTACGGAATTCTTCCAAATGTACTGTCGTTATGCCGCCATGGCTTTGTATCAACTTAGATACGTTAAAGAAGGTTAATTATTTTAAATATGTTAAACTAATGGTTTGAAGCATTTCGATATCGACTGCTAAATGTGTAAATACAAGAAAATCGACTTTACACCTAAATATAAAATTATAACATTACGGAATTCTTCTAAATGCACTGCCGTTATACCGTTAAGGCTTTATGTAGACTTCAGTTAGCTAAAAAATGTTATTTAACTTAATATGTTAAATTAATGATTTGAAGCATTTCGATATCGATAGCTAAATATGTATATACAAGAAAATCGACTTTATACCTAAATATAAGATTATGGAATTCTTCTACGTGCACTGCAGTTATGCCTCCATGGCTATATGCCCACTTCAGATCGTTAAAGAATGTTTATTAACTTAAATATGTTAAACTAATGAGCTGAAGCATTTCGATATCGATTGCTAAATGTGTATATACAAGAAAATCGATTTTATACCTAAATAAAAGATTACGGAAATTACCCAAATATACTGCCGTTATGCCGTTATGGCTTTTGTAAAGAAGGCTAATTATTTAAATATGTTAAGCTAATGGTTTGAAGCATTTCGATATCGATTGCTAAATGTGTTAATACAAGAAAATGGACTTTATACCTAAATATAAAATTATAACATTATGGAATTCTTCTAAATGCACTGCCGTTATGCCATTAGGGCTTTATGTAGACTTTAGTGCGTTAAAGAAGGTTTATTAACTTAAATATGTTAAACTAATGAGCTGAAGCATTTCGATATCGATTGCTAAATGTGTATATGCAAGAAATTCGAATTTATACCTAAATATAAGATAACGGAATTCTTCTAAATGCACTGCCCTTATGCCGTTAACGCTTTGTGTAGACTTCAGTGAGTTAAAGAAGGTTTAGTAACTTAAATATGTTAAACTAATGGTTTGAAGCATTTCGATATCGATTGCTAAATGCATATATACAAGAAAATCGACTTTATGCCTAAATATAAGACTACGGAATTCTTCCAAATGTACTGTCGGTATGCCGCCATGGCTCTTTATCAACTTCAATACGTTAAAGAAGGTTAATTAACTTAAATATGTTAAACTAATGGTTTGAAGCATTTCGATATCGACTGCTAAATGTGTAAATACAAGAAAATCGACTTTACACCTAAATATAAAATTATAACATTACGGAATTTTTCTAAATGAACTGCCGTTATACCGTTAAGGCTTTATGTAGACTTCAGTATGCTAAGAACTGTTTATTAACTTAATATGTTAAACTAATGATTTGAAGCATTTCGATATCGATAGCTAAATATGTACATATATAAAAGAAAATCGACTTTATACCTAAATAAAAGATTATGGAATTCTTCTACATCCACTGCCGTTATGCCAACTTCAGAACGTTAAAGAAGGTTTATTAACTTAAATATGTTAAACCAATGAGTTGAAGCATTTCGATATCGATTGCTAAATGTGTACATCCAAGAAAATCGACTACATACCTAAATATAAGATTACGGAATTCTTCTACATGCACTGCCGTTATGGCGCCATGGCTTTATGTTAACATCAGGCGTTAAAGAAGCTTTATTAACTTAAATATGTTAAACTAATGATTTGAAGCATTTCGATATCGACTGCTAAATGTGTAAATACAAGAAAATCGACTTTACACCTAAATATAAAATTATAACATTTCGGAATTCTTCTAAATGCACTGCCGTTATACCGTTAAGGCTTTATGTAGACTTCAGTAAGCTAAAAAATGTTTAATAACTTAATATGTTAAACTAATGATTTGAAGCATTTCGATATCGATAGCTTATTGTGTATATACAAGAAAGTCGACTTTATACCTAAATATAAGATTATGGAATTCTTCTACGTGCACTGCAGTTTTGCCTCCATGGCTATATGCCCACTTCAGATCGTTAAAGAATGTTTATTAACTTAAATATGTTAAACTAATGAGCTGAAGCATTTCGATATCGATTGCTAAATGTGTATATACAAGAAAATCGATTTTATACCTAAATAAAAGATTACGGAAATTACCCAAATATACTACCCTTATGCCGTTATGGCTTCTGTAAAGAAGGTTTATTATTTAAATATGATAAGCTAATGGTTTGAAGCATTTCGATATCGATTGCTAAATGTGTAAATACAAGAAAATCGACTTTATACCTAAATATAAAATTATAACATTATGGAATTCTTCTAAATGCACTGCCGTTATGCCATTAGGGCCTTATGTAGACTTTAGTGCGCTAAAGAAGGTTTATTAACTTAAATATGTTAAACTAATGATTTGAAGCATTTCGATATCGATTGCTGAATGTGTATATACAAGAAAATCGAATTTATACCTAAATAAATGATAACATAATTCTTCTAAATGCACTGCCGTTATGCCGTTAAGGCTTTAAGTAGACTTCAGTGAGTTAAAGAAGGTTTATTAACTTAAACATGTTAAACCAGTTATTTGCAGCATTTCGATATCGATTGCTAAATGTGTATATACAAGAAAAGCAACTTTATACCTAAATATAAAATTACGGAACTCTTCCAAATGTACTGTCTTTATGCCGCCATGGCTTTATGTCAACTTCAAGTCGTTAAAGAAGGTTAATTAACTTAAATAAGTTAAACTAATAATTTGAAGCATTTTGATATCGCTTGCTAAATGAGTATATACAAGAAAGTCGAATTTATACCTAAATATAAGATAACGGAATTCTTCTAAATGCAGTGCAGTTATACCGTTAAGGCTTAATGTAGACTTTAGTGCGTTAAAGAAGGTTTATTAACTTAAATATGTTAAACTAATGATTTGAAGCATTTCGATACCGATTGCTAAATGCGTATATTGAACAAAATCGACTTTATACCTAAATATAAGATTACGGAACTCTTCCAAATGCACTGCCGTTATGCCGTTAAGTCTTTTGTAGACTTCGGTAAGATAAAGAGGATTAATTATGTTGAATCTGTTAAACTAATGATGTGAAGCATATCGGCATCGATTGCTAAATGTGTATATACAAGAAAATCGACTTTATTCCTAAATATAAGATTACGGATTATGTACAGTCGTTATGCCGCCATGGCTTTGTATCACCTTCAATACGTTAAAGAAGGTTTATTAACTTAAATATGTTAAACTAATGATTTGAAGCATTTCGATATCGATTACTAAATGTGTATATACAAGAAAATCGACTTTATACCTAAATATAAGATAACGGAATTCTTCTACATGCACTGCCGTTATGCCGCCATGATTTTAAGCCAACTTCAGTTCTTCGAAGAAAGTTTATTAACTTAAATATGTTTAAATAATGAGCTGAAGCATTTCGATATCGATTGCTAAATATGTAAATACAAGAAAATCGACTTCATACCTTAATATAAGATTACGGAATTCTTCTAAATGCACTGCAGTTATACCGTTAAGACTTTATGTAGACTTCAGTGCGTTAAAGAAGCTTTATTAACTTTAATATGTTAAAGTAATGATTTGAAACATTTCTATATATATATCGACTTTATATCTATATATAAGATTATACCTAAATATAAGATTACGTAATTCTTCTAAATGCACCGCCGTTATGCCGTTAAGGCTTGATGTAGACTTCAGGAAGATAAATAGGGTTAATTAACTTAAATATGTTAAACTAATGATTTGAAGCATTTCGGTATCGATTGCTAAATGTGTATAAACAAGAAAATCGACTTTATACCTAAATATAAGATAACGGAATTTTTCTACATGCACTGCCGTTATGCCGCCATGATTTCATGCCAACTTCAGTTCTTTGAAGAAAGTTTATTAACTTAAATATGTTAAACAAATGAGTTGAAGCATCTCGATATCGATTGCTATATGGGTATATACAACAAAATCGAATTTATACCTAAACATAAGACTACGGAATTCTTCTATATGCACTGCCGTTATACCGCCATGGCTTCATGTTAACTTCAGTGCGTTAAAGAAGGTTTATTAACTTAAATATGTTAAAATAATGATTTGAAACATTTCGATATATATATCGACTTTATATCTAAATATAAGATTACACCTAAATATAAGATTACGTAATTCTGCTAAATGCACTGCCGTTATGCCGTTAAGGCTTGATGTAGACTTTAGGAAGATAAATAGGGTTAACTAACTTAAATATGTTAAACTAATGATTTGAAGCATTTCGATGTCGATTGCTAAATGTGCTAGTATAAGAAACTTGACTTTATAACTAAACATAGGATAACAGAATTCTTCCAAATGCACTGCCGTTAATCCGCCATTGCTTTATGTTAACTTCAGTTCGTTAAAGAAGGTCTGTTAACTTAAATATGTTAAACTAATGATTTGAAGCATTTCGATATCGATTTCTTAATGCATATATACAAGAAAATCGACTTTATACCTAAATATTCTTCCAAATTACTGTCGTTATGCCGCCATGGCTTTATTTCACCTTCAATACGTTAAAGATGGTTAGTTAAATAAAATATGTTAAACTAATGATTTGAAGCATTTCGATATCGATTGCTAAATATGTAAATACAAGAAAATCGACTTTTTACCTTAATATAAGATTACGGAATTCTTCTAAATGCACTGCAGTTATACCGTTAAGGCTTTATGTAGACTTCAGTGTGTTAAAGAAGGTTTATTATAAATAACTTGAAAATGTAAAACTAATGATTTGAAGCATTTCGATATCGATTGCTAAATGTGTATATACAAGAAAATCGACTTTATACCTAAATATGAAATTATAACATTACGGAATTCTTCTAAATGCACTGCCGTTATACCGCTAGGGCTTTATGTAGAATTCAGTAAGCTAAAAAATGTTTATCCTCATCTGTACAGACAGCAAATCGTGTATGTCTGCAATAACGTCTCCTTCCAATCGCAATCCCATAATAGAAGTTATCAGGGACGCGGTCATTGGTGCCCCTCAGAAAATCCAAGTAATGAGGATCCCTGGCCATGCTGGTATTACAGGCAACCACTTTGCAGACCTCGCTGCAAAAAATGTAGCCAGGACTCCTGCCTTAACATACTATGTCTCATCCAAGCAAGACATTTCTAACCTTATCAAGCAAAAAAGGCATCAAAAAAACGCAAGCGAATGGAAAACATTTAAACATCACTACGCGGTCATAAACCCAGCCAGAAATCGAATAATCTACTCGTCAACAGTTCCAACTAGCGCAATGAAGACATATACTCGATTATGGATTGGACACACCACCATAACACACGCCCACTTACTATCGGGTAAAAGCCCATCCATTTGCCCCCTTTGCGAGGACACCGCTTCTATCAAACACTTACTCACACTCTGTCCGATGCTTCACTCAACAGCTCACAACTCTGGCAACATTGATCTCATAAAACTACTAAGCGAACCTTCAGAAAAAAACGTTATGATTGTATATAGATTCTTAAAAACCAACAATTTGTTAAAATATATTTAAGCAACTTACATCTTTACTAACCCTTAGCAAATAGAATTTTTACCTAGTTTTAATTACAAGGCGGCTGAAGGCCTCGTAGCCAGTGCTGCGTTTATGTATTTATATAATAAAACTGTTTTTGTTATATGAATTATTATAAATAAATAAATAAATAAAAAAAAAAAATGTTTATTAACTCAATATGTTAAACTAATGATTTCAAGCATTTCGATATGGATATCTAAATGTGTATATAAAAGAAAATCGACTTCATACCTGAATAAAAGATAACGGAACTCTTCCAAATGCACTGCCGTTATGCCGCTAAGGCTTTTGTAGACTTCAGTAAGATAAAGAGGATTAATTAACTTAAATCTGTTAAGCTAATGATGTGAAGCATTTCGATATCGATTGCTAAATGTGTATATACAAGAAAATCGACTTTATACCTAAATATAAGACTACGGAATTGTTCCAAATGTACTGTCGTTATGCCGCCATGGCTTTGTATCACCTTCAATACGTTAAAGAAGGTTTATTAACTTAAATATGTTAAACTAATGATTTGAAGCATTTCGATATCGCTCGCTAAATGTGTATATACAAGAAAATCGACTTTATACCTGAATAAAAGATAACGGAATTCTTCTACATGCACTGCCGTTATGCCGTTAAGGCTTTTGTAGACTTCAGTATGAAAAAGAGGGTTAATTAACTTAAATATGTTAAACTAATGTTTTGAAGCATTTCGATATCTATTGCTAAATGAGTATATACAAGAAAATTGACTTTATACATAAACATAGGATAACGGAATTCTTCCAAATGCACTGCCGTTAATCCGCCATGGCTTTATGTCAACTTCAGTTCGTTAAAGAAGGTTTGTTAACTTAAATATGTTAAACTAATGATTTGAAGCATTTCGATATCGATTGCTAAATGTGTAAATACAAGAAAATCGACTTTATACCTTAATGTAAGATTACGGAATTCTTCTAATTAACTGCAGTTATACCGTTAAGGCTTTATGTAGACTTCAGTGCGTTTAAGAAGGTTTATTAACTTAAATATGTTAAACTAATGATTTGAAGCATTTCGATATCGATAGCTTATTGTGTATATACAAGAAAATCGACTTTATGCCTAAATATAAGATAACGAAATTCTTCTACATGCACTGCCGTTATGCCATCATGGCTATATGCAAACTTCTGATCATTAAAGAAGGTAAATTAACTTAAATATGTTAAACTAATAAGTTGAACCATCTCGATATCGATTGCTTAATGTGTATATACAAAAAATCGACTTTATTCCTAAATATAAGATTACGGAATTCTTCCAAATGCACTGCCGTTATACCGCTATGGCTTTATGTAAACTTCAGAAAGAAAAATAAGGATAATTTACTTAAGTATGTTAAACTAATGATTTGAAGCATTTCGATATCGATTACTAAATGTGTGTATACAAGAAAATCGACTTTATACTTAAATATAAGATAACGGAATTCTTCTACATGCACTGCCGTTATGCCGCCATGATTTTATGCCAACTTCAGTTCTTCGAAGAAAGTTTATTAACTTAAATATGTTAAACTAATGAGTTGAAGCATTTCGATATCGATTGCTAAATATGTAAATACAAGAAAATCGACTTTATACCTTAATATAAGATTACGGAATTCTTCTAAATGCACTGCAGTTATACCGTTAAGGCTTTATGTAGACTTCAGTGCGTTAAAGAAGGTTTATTAACTTTAATATGTTAAAATAATTATTTGAAACATTTCGATATATATATCGACTTTATATCTAAATATAAGATTATACCTAAATATAAGATTACGTAATTCTTCTAAATGCACTGCCGTTATGCCGTTAAGGCTTAATGTAGACTTCAGGAAGGAAAATAGGGTTAATTAACTTAAATATGTTGAACTAATGATTTGAAGCATTTCGATATAGATTTCTAAATGCATATATACAAGCAAATCGACTTTATACCTAAATATAAGATTACGGAATTCTTCCAAATTACTGTCGTTATGCCGCCAGGGCTTTATTTCACCTTCAATACGTTACAGATGGTTAATTCATTTAAATATGTTAAACTATAGATTTGAAGCATTTCGATATCGATTACTAAATGTGTATGTACAAGAAAATCGAATTCATACCTAAATATAAGATTACGTAATTCTTCTAAATGCACTGCCGTTATGCCTTTAAGGCTTTGGCAGACTTCAGTAAGAAAAAGAGGGTTAAGTAACCTTAATATGTTTAACTAATGATTTGAAGCATTTCGATAACGATTGCTAAATGTGTATGTACAAAAAAATCGACTTTTTACCTTAATATAAGATTACGGAATTCTTCTAAATGCACTGCAGTTATACCGTTAAGGCTTTACGTAGACTTCAGTGTGTTAAAGAAGGCTTATTATAAATAACTTGAAAATGTAAAACTAATGATTTGAAGCATTTCGACATCGATTGCTAAATGTGTATATACAAGAAACTCGACTTTACATATACCTAAATATAAGATTACGGAATTCTTCCAAATGTACTGTCGTTATGCCGCCATGGTTTGTAACAACTACAATACGTTAAAGAAGGTTAATTATTTTAAATATGTTAAACTAATGGTTTGAAGCATTTCGATTTCGATTGCAAAATGTGTATGTACAAGGAAATCGACTTTATGCCTAAATATAAGACTACGGAGTTCTTCCAAATGAACTGCCGTTATGCCGTTATGCCGTTATGGATTTATGTAAACTTCAGTAAGATAAAGAAGGTTAATTAACTTAAATATCTAAAACTAATGATTTGAAGCATTTCGATATCGATTGATAAATGTGTATATACAAGAAAATCAACTTTATACCTGAATAAAAGATAACGGAACTCTTCCAAATGCACTGCCGTTATGCCGCTAAGGATTTTGTAGACTTCAGTAAGATAAAGAGGATTAATTAACTTAAATCTGTTAAACTAATGATGTGAAGCATTTCGATATCGATTGCTAAATGTGTATATACAAGAAAATCGACTTTATACCTAAATATAAGACTACGGAATTGTTCCAAATGTACTGTCGTTATGCCGCCATGGCTTTGTATCACCTTCAATACGTTAAAGAAGGTTTATTAACTTAAATATGTTAAACTAATGATTTGCAGCATTTCGATATCGATTGCTAAATGTGTATATACAAGAAAATCAACTTTATACCTGAATAGAAGATAACGGAATTCTTCTACATGCACTGCCGTTATGCCGTTAAGGCTTTTGTAGACTTCAGTATGAAAACGAGGGTTAATTAACTTAAATATTTTAAACTAATGTTTTGAAGCATTTCGATATCTATTGCTAAATGAGTATATATAAGAAAATCGACTTTATACCTAAACATAAGATAACGGAATTCTTCCAAATGCACTGCCGTTAATCCGCCATGGCTTTATGCCAACTTCAGTTCGTTAAAGAAGGTTTGTTAACTTAAATATGTTAAACTAATGATTTGAAGCATTTCGATATCGATTGCTAAATGCGTATGTTGAACAAAATCGACTTTATACCTAAATATAAGATTACGGAACTCTTCCAAATTCACTGCCGTTATGACGTTAAGGCTTTTGTAGACTTCAGTAAGATAAAGAGGATTAATTAACTTAAATCTGTTAAACTAATGATGTGAAGCATTTCGATATCGATTGCTAAATGTGTATATACAAGAAAATCGACTTTATACCTAAATATAAGATTACGGAATTGTTCCAAATGTACTGTCGTTATGGCGCCATGGCTTTGTATCACCTTCAATACGTTAAAGAAGGTTTATTAACTTAAATATGTTAAACTAATGATTTGAAGCATTTCGATATCGATTGCTAAATGTGTATGTACATCGAAATCGACTTTATACCTAAATATAAGATAGGGGAATTCATATAAATATACTGCCGTTATGCCCTTATGGCTTTATGTAAACTTCAGTAAGATAAAGAAGGTTAATTAACTTAAATATGCTAAACCAGTTATTTGAAGCATTTCGATATCGATTGCAAAACGTGTATGTACAAGAAAATCGACTTTATGCCTAAATATAAGACTACGGAATTCTTCCAAACGCACTGCCGTTATGCCGTTATGGCTTTATATTAACTTCAGTTCGTTAAAGAAGGTTTATTAACTAAAATATGTTATACTAATGATTTGAAGCATTTCGATATCGCTTGCTAAATGTGTATATACAAGAAAATCGAATTTATACCTAAATATAAAATTATAACATTACGGAATTCTTCTAAATGCAGGCTTTATGTAGACTAAAAAATGTTTATTAACTTAATATGTTAAACTAATGATTTCAAGCATTTCGATATGGATATCTAAATGTGTATATAAAAGAAAATCGACTTCATACCTAAATATAAGGTTACGGAATTCTTCCAAATGCACTGCCGTTATGGCTTTATATCAACTGCAATACGTTAAAGAAGGTTAACTTACTTAAATATGTTAACCTAATGATTTGAAGCATTTCGATATCGCTTGCCAAATATGTATATACAAGAAAATCGAATTTATACCTAAATATAAGATAACGGATTTCTTTTAGATGCACTGCCGTTATGCCGTTAACGCTTTTAGTAGACTTCAGTGCGTTAAAGAAGGTTTATTAACTCAAATATGTTAAACTAATGATTTAAAGCATTTCGATATCGATTGCTAAATGTGTATATACAAGAAAATTGACTTTATGCCTTAATATAAGATTACGGAATTCTTCCAATCCTACTGTCATTATGCCGCCATGGCTTTGTATCAACTTCAATACGTTAAAGAAGGTTAATTATTTTAAATATGTTAAACTAATGGTTTGAAGCATTTCAATATCGATTGCTAAAAGTGCAAATACAAGAGAATCGACTTTATACCTAAATATTAAATTATAACATTACGGAATTCTTCTAAATGCACTGCCGTTTATGTAGACTTTAGTAAGCTAAAAAATGTTTATTAATTTAATATGTTAAACAAATGATTTGAAGCATTTCGATATCGTTAGCTAAATATGTATATACAAGAAAATCGATTTTATACCTAAATAAAAGATTACGGAATTCACTCAAATATACTGCCGTTATGCCGTTATGGCTTTATTTAAACTTCAGAAAGTTAAAGAAGGTTAATTAACCTAAATATGCTAAACCAGTCATTTGAAGATTTTCGATATCGATTGCTTAATGTGTAAATCCAAGAAACTCGACTACATACCTAAATATAAGATTACGGAATTCTTCCAAATGCACTGCCGTTATGGCTTTATATCAACTTCAATACGTTAAAGAAGGTTAATTAACTTAAATATGTTAAACTAATGATTTGAAGCATTCCGATATCGCTTGGCAAATATGTATATACAAGAAAATCGAATTCATACCTAAATATAAGACTACGGAATTCTTCCAAATGTACTGTCGCTATGCCGTTAACACTTTATGTAGACTTCAGTGCGTAAAAGAAGGTTTATTAACTTAAATATGTTAAACTAATGATTTGAAGCATTTCGATATCGATTGCTAAATGTGTATATACAAGAAAATCGACTTTATACCTAACTAAAAGATTACGGAATTCTTCCAAATGTACTGTCATTATGCCACCAAGGCTTTGTACCAACTTCAATACGTTAAAGAAGGTTAATTATTTTAAATATGTTGAACTAATGGTTTGCAGCATTTTGATATCGCTTGCTAAATGAATATATACAAGAAAGTCGAATTTATACCTAAATATAAGATAACGGAATTCTTCTAAATGCAATGCTGTTATACCGTTAAGGCTTTATGTAGACTTCAGTGTGTTAAAGAAGGTTTATTAACTTAAATATATTAAACTAATGACTTGAAGCATTTCGATATCGATTGCTAAATGTGTATATACAAGAAAATCGACTTTATACCTAAATATAAGATTACGGAATTCTTCCAAATGTACTGTCGTTATGCCGCCAT
>CM050327.1:63779446-63853446 GCA_027475135.1 Bactrocera correcta | reverse complement strand
GTACGTTCAAGAAGCCTTATTAACTTGAATATGTTAAAATAATGATTTGAAGCATTTCGATATCGATTGCTAAATGAGTATATACAAGAAAATCGACTTTATACCTAAATATAAGATTACGTAATTCTTCTAAATGCACTGCAGTTATGCCGTTAAGGTTTTATGTAGACTTCAGGAAGATAAATAGGGTGAATTAACTAGAATATGTTAAACTAATGATCTCAAGCATTTCGATATCGATTGCTAAATGTGTTTATACAACAAATCGATTTTATACCTAAATATAAAATTATGGAATTCTTCTACATGCACCGCCGTTATGCCGCGATGGCTTCATGTCACTTTCGGTAGGTTAAAGAAGGTAATTTAACTTAAATATGTTAAACTAATGATTTGAAGCATTTCGATATCGATTTCTAAATGCATATATACAAGAAAATCGACTTTATACCTAAATATAAGATTACGGAATTCTTCCAAATTACTGTCGTTATGCCGCCATGGCTTTATTTCACCTTTAATACGTTAAAGTTGGTTAATTAACATAAATATGTTAAAGTAATGATTTGAAGCATTTCGATATCGATTGCTAAATATGTAAATACAAGTAAATCGACTTTATACCTTAATATAAGATTACGGAATTCTTCTAAATGCACTGCAGTTATACCGTTAAGGCTTTATGTAGACTTCAGTGTGTTAAAGAAGGTTTATTATAAATAACTTGTAAATGTAAAACTAATGATTTGAAGCATTTCGATATCGAATGCTAAATGTGTATATACAAGAAAATCGACTTCACATATACCTAAATATAAGATTACGGAATTCTTCCAAATGTACTGTCGTTATGCCGCCATGATTTGTATCAACTACAATACGATAAAGAAGGTTAATTATTTTAAATATGTTAAACTAATGGTTTGAAGCATCTCGATATCGACTGCTAAATGTGTAAATACAACAAAATCGACTTTATACCTAAATATAAAATTATAACATTACGGATTTCTTCTAAATGCACTGCCGTTATACCGTTAAAGCTTTATGTAGACCTCATTAAGCTAAAAAATGTTTATTAACTTAATATGTTAAACTAATGATTTGAAGCATTTCGATATCGATAGCTAAATGTGTATATACAAGAAAATCGACTTTATACCTGAATATAAGATTACGGAATTCTTCTACATGCACTTCCGTTATGCCGCCATGGCTTTATATCAACTTCAATATGTTAAAGAAGGTTAAATAACTTAAATATGTTAAACTAATGATTTGAAGCATCTCGATATCGATTGCTAAATGTATATATACAACAAAATCGACTTTATACCTAAATATAAGATTACGGAATTCTTCTAAATGCACTGCCGTTATACCGCTATGGCTTTATGTAAACTTCAGTAAGATAAAGAAGGTTAATAACCTTAAATATGTTAAACTATCGATTTGAAGCATTTCGTTATCGATTGCTTAATATGTATATACAAGAAAATCGAATTTATACCTAAATATAAGATTACGAATTTCTTCTAAATGCACTGCCGTTATGCCGCGATGGCTTTATATCAACTTCAATAAGTTAAAGAAGGTTACCTAACTTAAATATGTTAAACTAATGATTTAAAAAATTTCGATATCGCTTGCTAAATGTGTACATACAAGAAAATCGAATTTATACCTAAATATAAGATAACGGAATTCTTCTAAATGCACTGCCGATATGCCGCCATGGCTATATGCCAACCTTAGATCGTTAGAGAAGGTTTATTAACTTAAATATGTTAAACTAATGATTTGAAACATCTCAATATCGATTGCTAAATGTATATATACAACAAAATCGACTTTATACCTAAATACAAGATTACGGAATTCTTCTAAATGCACTGCCGTTATGCCGCTAAGGCTTTATGTAGACTTTAGTAAGATAGAGGGGAATAATTAACTTAAATATGTTAAACTTATGATTTGAAGCATTTCGATATCGATTGCTAAATATGTAAATACAAGAAAATCGACTTTGTACCCAAATATAAGATTACGGAATTCTTTTAAATGCACTGCAGTTATACCGTTAAGGCTTTATGTAAACTTCAGTGCGTTAAAGAAGGTTCATTATAAATAACTTGAAAATGTAAAACTAATGATTTGAAGCATTTCGATATCGATTGCTAAATGTGTGTGTACAACAATATCGAATTTATACCTAAATATAAGATAACCGAATTCTTCTACATGCACTGCCGTTATGCCGTTAAGGCTTTTGTAGACTTTAGTATGAAAAAGAGGGTAAATTAACTTAAATATGTTAAACTAATATTTTGAAGCATTTCGATATCGATTGCTAAATGAGTATATACAAAAAAATCGACTTTGTACCTAAATATAAGATTATGGAATTCTTCTAAATGCACTGCCGTTATGCCGCCATGGCTTCATGTCACCTTCGGTAGGTTAAAGAAGGTAATTTAACTTAAATATGTTAAACTAATGATTTGAATCATTTCGATATCGATTGCTTAATGTCTATATGCAAGAAAATCGAAATGCACTGCCGTTAATCCGCCATGGCTTTATGTCAACTTCAGTTCGTTAAAGAAGGTTTGTTAACTTAAATATGTTAAACTAATGATTTGAAGCATTTCGATATCGATTGCTAAATATGTAGATACGAGAAAATCGACTTTATACCTTAATATAAGATTACGGAATTCTCCTAAATGCACTGCAGTTATACCGCCATGGCTTTATGTTAACTTCAGTGCGTTAAAGAAGGCTTATTAACTTTAATATGTTAAACTAATGATTTGAAGCATTTCGATATCGATTGATAAATGTGTATATACAAGAAAATCGATTTTATTCCTAGATATAAGATTACGGAATTCTTCTACATGCACTGCCGTTATGCCGCCATGGCTTTATGTCACCGTCGGTAGGTTAAAAAAGGTAATTTAACTTAAATATGTTAAACTAATGATTTGAAGCATTTCGATATCGATTGCTAAATGTGCTAGTACAAGAAACCTGACTTTATACCTAAACATAGGATAACGGAATTCTTCCAAATGCACTGCCGCTATTCCGCCATGGCGTTTTGTCAACTTCAGATCGTTAGAAAAGTTTTATTAACTTAAATATATTAAACTAATGAATTGAAGCATCTCGATATCGATTGCTAAATGTGTATATACAAGAAAATCGACTTTATACCTAAATATAAGATTACGGAATTTTTCTACATGCAAAGCCGTTATGCCGCCATGGCTTTATGTTAACTTCAGTGCGTTAAAGAAGCTTTATTAACTTAAATATGTTAAGCTAATGATTTAACGCATTTCGATATCGATTGCTTAATGCAAATATACAAGAAAATCGACTCTATACCTAAATATAAGATTACGGAATTCTTCTACATGCACTGCCGTTATGCCGCCATGGCTTTATGACAACTTCAGTGCGTTGAAGAAGGTTTGTTAACTTAAATATGTTAAAGTAATGATTTGAAACTTCTCGATATCGATTGTTAAATGTGTATATACAAGAAAATCGACTTTATACCTAAATATAAGATTACGGAATTCTTCCAAAGGCACTGCCGTTATGCCGCCATGGCTTTACGACAACTTCAGTTCGTTGAAGAAGGTTTATTAACTTAAATATGTTAAACTAATGAATTGAAGCATCGCGATATCGATTGCTAAATGTGTAAATACAACAAAATCGACTTTATACCTAAATATAAAATTATAACATTACGGATTTCTTCTAAATGCACTGCCGTTATCCCGTTAAGGCTTTATGTAGACCTCATTAAGCTAAAAAATGTTTATTAACTTAAAATGTTAAACTAATGATTTGAAGCATTTCGATATCGATTGCTAAATGTGCTAGTACAAGAAACCTGACTTTATACCTGAATATAAGATTACGGAATTCTTCTACATGCACTTCCGTTATGCCGCCATGGCTTTATATCAACTTCAATATGTTAAAGAAGATTAAATAACTTAAATATGTTAAACTAATGATTTGAAACATTTCGATATCGCTTGCTCAATGTGTATATACAAGAAAATCGAAAATTATACCTAAATATAAGATAACGGAATTCTTCTAAACGCACTGCCGTTATGCCGTTAAGGCTTTATGTAGACTTCAGTAAGATAGAGGGGAATAATTAACTTAAATATGTTAAACTTATGATTTGAAGCATTTCGATATCGATTGCTAAATATGTAAATACAAAAAAAAACGACTTTGTACCTAAATATAACATTACGGAATTCTTTTTAATGCACTGCAGTTATACCGCCAAGGCTTTATGTAGACTTCAGTGCGTTAAAGAAGGTTTATTATAAATAACTTGAAAATGTAAAACTAATGATTTGAAGCATTTCGATATCGATTGCTAAATGAGTATATACAAGAAAATCGACTTTATACCTATATATAAGATTATAAAATTCTTCAAAATGCACTGCCGTTATGCCGTTAAGGCTTTTGTAGACTTCAGTATGAAAAAGAGGGTCAATTAACTTAAATATATTAAACTAATGATTTCATGCATTTCGATATCAATTGCTAAATGTGTATGTACAAAAAAATCGACTTTTAACCAAAATATAAGATAACGGAATTCATATAAATATACTGCCGTTATGCCGTTATGGCTTTATGTAAACTTCAGTAAGATTAAGAAGGTTAATTAACTCAAATATGTTAAACCAGTTATCTGAAGCATTTCGATATCGATTGCGAAATGTATACATACAAGAAAATCGAATTTATACCTAAATATAAGATTACGGAATTCTTCCACATGTACTGTCGTTATGCCGGCATGGCTTTTTATCACCTTCAATACGTTAAAGAAGGTTAATTATTTTAAATATGTTAAACTAGTGGTTTGAAGCATTTCGATAACGATTGCTAAATGAGTAAATACAAGAAAATCGACTTTATACCTATATATAAGATTACGGAATTCTTTTCATGCACTGCCATTATACCGTTAAGGCTTTATGTAGACTTCAGTAAGCTAAAAAATGTTTACTAACTTAATATATTAGACTAATGATTTGAAGCATTTCGATATCGATAGCAAAATGAGTATATACAAGAAAATCAATTTTATATTTATATATAAGATTACGGAATTCTTTTCATGCACTGCCGCTATGCCGCCATGGCTATATGCCAACTTCAGATCGTTAAAGAAGCTTTATTAACTTAAATATGTTAAAATAATGATTTGAGGTATTTCGATATCGAGTGCTAAATGAGTATATACAAGAAAATCGACTTTATACCTAATTATAAGGTTACGTAATTCTTCTAAATGCACTGCCGTTATGCCGTTAAGGCTTTATGTAGACTTCAGTAAGTTAAAGAGGGTTAATTAACTTAAATATGTTAAGCTAATGTTTTGAAGCATTTCGATATCGATTGCTAAATGTGTATATACAAGAAAATCGACTTTATACCTGATATAAGATTACGGAATTCTTCTACATGCACTGCCGTTATGCCGCCAGGCTTTATGTCAACTTCAGTAGCGTTAAAAAAGGTTTTAACTTAAATATGTTAAACTAATGATTTGAAGCATTTCGATATCGATTGCTAAATGTGTAATACAAGAAAATCGACTTTATACCTAAATATAAGATTACGGAATTCTTCTACATGCACTGCCGTTATGCCGCCATGGCTTATGCAACTTCAGTCGTTAAAGAAGGTTTGTTAACTTAAATATGTTAAACTAATGATTTGAAGCATTTCGGTATCGATTGCTAAATGATGAAATATACAAGAAAATCGACTTTATACCTAAATATAAGATTACGGAATTCTTCTAAATGCACTGCCGTTATGCCGTTAAGGCTTTATGTAGACTTCAGTGCGTTAAAGAAGTTTATTAACTTAAATATGTTAAGCTAATGATTTGAAGCATTTCGATATCGATTGCTAAATCGTATATACAAGAAAATCGACTTTATACCTAAATATAAGATTACGGAATTCTTCTACATGCACTGCCGTTATGCCGCCATGGCTTTATGACAACTTCAGTACGTTGAAGAAGGTTTTAACTTAAATATGTTAAACTAATGAATTGAAGCATTTCGATATCGATTGCTAAATGTGTATATACAAGAAAATCGACTTTATACCTAAATATAAGATTACGGAATTCTTCTAATGCACTGCCGCTATTCCGCCATGGCTTTATGTCAACTTCAGTTCGTTAAAGTAGGTTTGTTAACTTAAATATGTTAAACTAATGATTTGAAGCATTTCGGTATCGATTGCTAAATGTGTATATACAAGAAAATCGACTTTATACCTAAATATAAGATTACGGAATTCTTCTAAATGCACTGCCGTTATGCCGTTAAGGCTTTATGTAGACTTCAGTGCGTTAAAGAGGTTTATTAACTTAAATATGTTAAACTAATGATTTGAAGCATTTCGATATCGATTGCTAAATCGTATATACAAGAAAATCGACTTTATACCTAAATATAAGATTACGGAATTCTTCTACATGCACTGCCGTTATGCCGCCATGGCTTTATGACAACTTCAGTCGTTGAAGAAGGTTATTAACTTAAATATGTTAAACTAATGAATTGAAGCATTCTCGATATCGATTGCTAAATGTGTATATACAAGAAAATCGACTTTATACCTAAATATAAGATTACGGAATTCTTCTAATGCACTGCCGCTATTCCGCCATGGCTTTATGTCAACTTCAGTTCGTTAAAGTAGGTTTGTTAACTTAAATATGTTAAACTAATGATTTGAAGCATTTCGATATCGATTGCTAAATGTGTATATACAAGAAAATCGACTTTATACCTAAATATAAGATTACGGAATTCTTCTACATGCACTGCCGTTATGCCGCCAAGGCTTTATGTAACTTCAGTGCTAAAGGTTTATTAACTTAAATATGTTAAACTAATGATTTGAAGCATTTCGATATCGATTGCTAAATAGTAAATACAAGAAAATCGACTTTATACCTAAATATAAGATTACGGAATTCTTCTACATGCACTGCCGTTATGCCGCCATGGCTTTATGACAACTTCAGTCGTTAAGAAGGTTATTAATTAAATATGTTAAACTATGATTTGAAGCATTTCGATATCGATTGCTAAATGTTATATACAAGAAAATCGACTTTATACCTAATATAAGATTACGGAATTCTTCTAAATGCACTGCCGTTATCCGATAAGGCTTTATGTAACTTCAGTTCGTTAAAGAGGTTTGATTAACTTAAATATGTTAAACTAATGATTTGAAGCATTTCGATATCGATTGCTAAATGTGTATATACAAGAAAATCGAATTTATACCTAAATATAAGATTACGGAATTCTTCTAAATGCACTGCCGTTATGCCTTAAGGCTTTATGTAGACTCAAACGTTAAAATGGTTTATTAACTTAAATATGTTAAACTAATGATTTGAAGCATTTCGATATCGATTGCTAAATATGTAAATACAAGAAAATCGACTTTATACCTAAATATAAGATTACGGAATTCTTCAAATGCACTGCCGTTATGCCGCCATGGCTTTATGTAAACTTCAGTTCGTTAAAGAAGGTTTATTAACTTAAATATGTTAAACTATGATTTGAAGCATTTCGATATCGATTGCTCAAATGTGAAATACAAGAAAATCGACTTTATACCAGAATATAAGATTACGGAATTCTTCTAATGCACTGCGTTATGCCGTTAAGGCTTTATGTAGACTTCAGTTCGTAAAGAGGTTTATTAACTTAAATATGTTAAACTAATGATTTGAAGATTTCGATATCGATTGCTAAATGTGTATATACAAGAAAACGATTTTATACCTAAATATAAGATTACGGAATTTTTCCAAATTACTGTCGTTATGCTGCCATGGCTTTAAATCACCTTCAATACGTTAAAGATGGTTTATTAACTAAAATATGTTAAACTAATGATTTTAAGCATTTCGATATCGATTGCTAAATATGTAAATACAAGAAAATCGACTTTATACATAAATATAAGATTACGGAATTCATCGAAATACACTGCCGTTATGGCTTTATATAAACTTCAGTACGTTAAAAAAGGTTGTTTAACTTAAATATGTTAAAGTAATATTTGAAGCATCTCGATATCGATTCCCAAATGTGTAAATACATGAAAATAGACTTTAACCTAAATATAAGATTACGGAATTCTTCTACATGCACTGCGTTATGCCGCCATGGCTTTATGCCAACTTCAGTTGTAAAGAGGGTTTATTAACTTAAATATGTGAAACTAATGATTTGAAGTATTTCGATATCGATTGCTAAATGTGTATATACAAGAAAACGATTTTATACCTAAATATAAGATTACGGAATTTTTCCAAATTACTGTCGTTATGCTGCCATGGCTTTAAATCACCTTCAATACGTTAAAGATGGTTTATTAACTAAAATATGTTAAACTAATGATTTTAAGCATTTCGATATCGATTGCTAAATATGTAAATACAAGAAAATCGACTTTATACATAAATATAAGATTACGGAATTCATCGAAATACACTGCCGTTATGGCTTTATATAAACTTCAGTACGTTAAAAAAGGTTGTTTAACTTAAATATGTTAAAGTAATTATTTGAAGCATCTCGATATCGATTCCCAAATGTGTAAATACATGAAAATAGACTTTAACCTAAATATAAGATTACGGAATTCTTCTACATGCACTGCGTTATGCCGCCATGGCTTTATGCCAACTTCAGTTCGCTAAAGAGGGTTTATTAACTTAAATATGTGAAACTAATGATTTGAGGTATTTCGATATCGATTGCTAAATGCATATATACAAGAAAAACGATTTTATACCTAAATATAAGATTACGGAATTTTTCCAAATTACTGTCGTTTTGCTGCCATGGCTTTAAATCACCTCAATGCGTTATAGAAGGTTAATTAACTTAAATATGTTAAACTAATGATTTGAAGCATTTCGATATCGATTGCAAAATGTGTATATACAAAAAAATCGAATTTATACCTGAATATAAGATTACGGAATTCTTCTACATGCTCTGCCGTTATGCCGTTAAGGCGTTTGTAGACTTCAGTAGGATAAAGAGGGTTAATTAACTTAAATATATTAAACTAATGATTTGAAGCATTTCGATAGCGATTGCTAAATGTGCATATACAAAAAAAGCGAATTTATACCTAAACACAAGATTACGAAATTCCTCTACATGCACTGCCGTTATGCCGCCATGGCTTTATGCCAACTTCCGTTCGTTAAAGAAGGTTAATTAACTTAAATATGTTAAACCAATGATTTGAAGATTTTCGAAATCGATTGCTAAATGCATATATTTAAGAAAATCTTCTTTATACCTAAATATAAGAATACGGAATTCTTCTAAATGTACTGTCGTTATGCCGCCATGGCTTTATGTTAACTTCAGTGCGTTAAAAAAGCTTTTTCAACTTAAATATGTTAAACTAATGATTTGAAGATCTTCGAAATCGATTTCTTAATGCATATATACAAGAAAATCGACTTCCTTCCTAAATATAAGATTACGGAATTCTTCCAAATGTACTGTCGTTATGCCGCCAAGGCTTTATATCAACTTCAATATCTTATAGAAGGATTATTAACTTAAATATGTTAAACTAATGATTGGAAGCATTTCGATATCGATTGCTAAATGAGTATATACAAGAAAATCGATTTTATACCTAAATATAAGCTTACGGAATTCTTCTAAATGCACTGCCGTTATGCCGCCATGGCTTTATGTTAACTTCAGTGCGTTAAAAAAGCTTTATTAACTTAAATATGTTAAACTAATGATTTGAAGCGTTTCCATATTGATTGCTAAATGTGCATATACAACAAAATCGACTTTATACCTAAATATAAGCTTACGGAATTCTTCTAAATGCATTGCCGTTAAGCCACCATGGCTTTATGTTAACTTCAGTGCGTTAAAAAAGCTTTATTAACTTAAATATGTTAAACTAATGATTTGCAGATTTTCGAAATCGATTTCTAAATGCATATATACAAGAAAATCTTCTTTATACCTAAATATAAGATTACGGAATTCTTCCAAATGTACTGTCGTTATGCCGCCATGGCTTGGTATCACCTTCAATACGTCAAAGAAGGTTAGTTAGCTTAAATATGTTAAACTAATGATTTGAAGCATTTCGAAATCGATTTCTTAATGCATATATACAAGAAAATCGACTTTCTATCTAAATATAAGATTACGGAATTCTTCCAAATGTTCTGTCGTTATGCCGCCAAGGCTTTATATCAACTTCAATATCTTATAGAAGGATAATTAACTTAAATATGTTAAACTAATGATTGGAAGCATTTCGATATCGATTGCTAAATGTGTATATACAACAAAATCGACTTTATACTTAAATATAAGCTTACGGAATTCTTCTAAATGCATTGCCGTTAAGCCACCATGGCTTTATGTTAACTTCAGTGCGTTAAGGAAGCTTTATTAACTTAAATATGTTGAACTAATGATTTGAAGATTTTCGGAATCTACTGCTAAATGCATATATACCACGAAATCGACTTTATACTTTAATGTAAGATTACGGAATTCTTCCAAATGCACTGCCGTTTTACCGTTATGGCTTTATGTTAACTTCAGTTAGTTAGAGAAGGTTTATTAACTTAAATATGTTAAACCAGTTATTTGAAGCATTTCGATATCGATTGCTTAATGCATATATACAAAAAAATCGACTTTCTACCTAAATATAAGATTACGGAATTCTTCCAAATGTACTGTCGTTATGCCGCCAAGGCTTTATATCAACTTCAATATGTTAAAAAAGGTTAATTAACTTAAATATGTTAAACTAATGATTTGAAGATTTTCGAAATCGATTGCTAAATGCATATATACAAGAAAATCTTCTTTATACCTAAATATAAGATTACGGAATTCTTCCAAATGTACTGTCGTTATGCCGCCATGGCTTTATATCACCTTCAATACGTTAAAGAAAGTTAATTAACTTAAATATGTTAAACTAATGATTTGAAGCATTTCGATATCGATTGCTAAATGCATATATACAACAAAATCGACTTTATACCTAAATATAAGATAACGGAATTTTTCTAAATGCACTGCCGTTATGCCGTTATGCCTTTTTGTTAACTTCAGTTCGTTTAAGAAGGTTTATTAACTTAGATATGTTACACCAGTTATTTGAAGCATTTCGAAATCGATTTCTTAATGCATATATACAAGAAAATCGACTTTCTACCTAAATATAAGATTACGGAATTCTTCCAAATGTACTGTCGTTATGCCGCCAAGGCTTTATATCAACTTCAATGTGTTAAAAAAGGTAAATTAACTTAAGCATGTTAAACTAATGATTTGAAGCATTTAGATACCGATTGCTAAATGTGAATATACAAAAAAATCGAATTCATAGCTAAATATAAGATTACGGAATTCTTCTACATGCACTGCCGTTATGCGGCCATGGCTTTATATCAACTTCAATACGTTTAAGAAGGTTAATTAACTTAAATATGTTAAACTAATGATTTGAAGCATTTCGATATCGATTGCTAAATCAATATATACAAGAAAATCGACTTTAAACATAAATATAAGATTACGTAGTTCTTCTAAATGTTTTGCCGTTATGCCGTTAAGGCGTTTGTAGACTTCAGTAAGATAAAGAGGGTTAATTAACTTAAATATGTTAAACTAATGATTTGAGGCATTTCGATATCGATTGCTAAATGTGTGTATACAACAAAATCGACTTCATACCTAAATATATTTTTATTTATTTATTTATTTATTAGGAGAAATATACAAAGTAATATTAAACCTAATATTAAAAAAAAAATAAAAGAGTACTAGCTATTAAAGCCATCGACTCTGAACAAACAGATAACTTAGGTTACTAGCTAGAAATAAAGTTATATTTTATTTTGTAAGTAACAATCAGTAATAAAATTATAAATGCTTATAATATTTGCAAACGAAGGGAGTTTTAACAATTCTTGATAGTTTGGAAAAAAATTGTGCCTTTGCCTAATACTCGCTAAAGCCGAACATTCGTTAAAAATGTGATGAAGTGATAGCGTGCTAGCGCAGAGAGGGCAAGATGGTTTTACTTTGCCAGTAAGGAGGTGCTGATGTGTAAGTTGTGTGTGGCCAATCCTTAGACGTGTGAAGATGGTAGCTTGTAGACGAGATATATTCCTAGGATATACAACTTTTGTCTTTGTGGGATTGAAGGTAGAGTACCAATGGTCGAAACGTTTCCATTCCGTGTGTTTAATTTCGTTAACGTAGCGGTCCAGCATATTACAAAGGTCGTTTCTGTCATGTGGCTCATATTGTAGGGTTGGCGCTGATTCAAAAAACCGAGCTGCGTGGTCTGCATGTTCATTTCCCATAATACCAACATGTCCTGGTACCCAGAGTAGTGCAACTTTATGACTGTATTTAACGCACATGTCACGAATATTCGAGATAAGTGAGGCAGTATTCCGAATGTTACAAACAGCAGATAGACAAGAAAAGCTGTCCGAGCAAATAACAAATTTGCCTTTGCTATGTATCGCATATTCTAAAGCTTTGAAAACAGCAAAAGCCTCGGCTGTAAATACCGACGAGTAACAAGGAAGAACCCCGCCTGTAATAACTTCACCATTTGGTTTGGTGAGAGCAAAAGCTGTGTTTGTCGCTTTGGAGCCATCTGTGTAAATTGCAGTCCAATTGTTTTCTTCATAGGTATTCATTAACTCTAAGAAGAGTTTCTGAAATACTAAATTACTGGTGTTGCTCTTTTTGAAGGAGTGCAGGAACGTGTTAATAGTTTCTTTTTTTAACAACCACTCCGGCTGTTTGTTGATTCTCTTGTACTTTGGGGGCGGATATATGTTTAAGTCTTTTCCGTATTTGATACAGCGGCGTAAAGTGGATTTTAGCCTAAAGTTCCGTTAATGTCGTGACGCGTAAATTACGGTTTTATGTAGGCTGGCATTTGGGGAGTACATCAGTTTTGGAATTAGTTGCATCGTCCGTTCGTATACCCTTTCTTTTATTGTTGGTAGACCACATTCTGCCAAGATACACTTAATAGGTGATGTAGGGAAAGCGTTTATACTCCGACGGCTCGCTGCGTGATAGGGAGGTTCCAAAAGTTTCAAATTAGAGTTTGCGCACCATCCGAAAATAGGTAAACCGTAGTCGATTTTAGCGAGTATTAAAGCTCTTGTAGCGTTTATTAGAGAGTTGGGATGAATAAAAGATCGTTTACTAGTTAAATATTTAATTATGTGTAGCCTTTTTGTTAGGTTATTTCTAAGGTTAAGACATTGATACCGAAAATTAAATCTTTTATCAAAATACACTCCTAAATTATTTAAATTGCTTACGGATTCTATTACAATATTTTCAAAAACTAGCTGTGGATATATACATTTTGTCTTTTTACAAATATGTAGTAATTTACATTTTGGAATCGAAATTGTTGCACCAGATTTCATGCCCCATTTCTTAAACTCTGTTAGTATTTTCTTAAAAATATTGTTAGCAATTTGGGGATCTTTTATATTACAATAAATAATAGCATCGTCCGCGTACATAGTGAGTTTAATGCCTTTAGTTTTAAGGCATATCTCAGTTATTTTATCAAAAGCTATAATAAAAAGCATCACCGATAGAGGCGAGCCTTGCGGTATACCATTTTTGAGAGGATGCAAACAAGATAGAACATTGTTTATGCGAACCTGAAATTTCCTTAGGATCATAAAAGCTTTTACTATACTAAAAACTTTTGGACCTATCTTCCAAGCTGCTAATTGGCTTAGCACTGCGTGAATTCCTATGCGATCAAAAGCTCTCTCGAAATCGGTGACCAGGATAGTGGCATGGTTTTTGGAGGAGAGAGTGTCAGATACATAGTGTTGGAGTTGAATAAGTGAATCCATTGTGCTGTGCTGATGTTTGAAGGCCGTTTGGTTGTGATTTACAAAATTATTTTTCGTAGCAAACCATGAAAGTCGCCTAGCAATAATTTTTTCGAAAATTTTATTTAAGCAGGATAGCAAGGAAATTGGTCTGTAAGAAGTAGTTAGGTTCGATGGTTTATTTGGTTTAATAATTGGTATAACGGTGGCTATCCGCCAGTTTTGTGGATATGACCCTTTGTGGAAAATTGTGTTGTACAGGCAGAGTAGTCTTTCTTTGGCTGCTGTAGGTAAGTTTGAAAGCATCGGGTAGGATACCCTATCAATGCCTGGTGTTTTGCCTTTAGCATTTTGTAAAGCAGATTCTAGTTCGCGGAAGGTAATATCGCACTCTAGGCTTCTTGCTGATGCAGAGAGATTCGTTGGTGTATAGGTGGCAGATATCCAATGTTGTTTGTCTGCGATATATTCTGCAGAAAAATTACTATCTTGAGAATATGTAGACCAAATGTTGGCGAAGGTTGCCGCAATATCTGATGAATTCGTCAGAATACTTTGATTTGTTTTAATGAAATTAATACGGTTGTGAGGGATTCCAGTCAAAAGTTTAATGTCGGACCATACCTTTTTGGTAGTTGACGCAGGAGAGATTTTGGCAGTGAATACTTCAAAACTTTTCCTTTTAGCGGTCTTTACAGCTTTTTTAAAGAGAGCGTTTGCTTTTTTATAATTGTTCAGATTATAATCAGACATTGATATCTTGAAAGTATTCCAGTATTCATTTTTTTTGTCCCGCATATGGCCAAGATCTTTGTTCCACCAAATCGGAAAAACTTTTGAAGACTTGCGTTTGGTTTGAGGCATCGACTTATTTGCCGCAGAACGAATCAGTTTTGTGAAAGCCGATGTGGCTTGGTTGATGTTGTCGATTGGGGTGGTGGGTAAACTTTTTAAAATTTCAGTTTGAAATATATTCCAGTTTGCGCGTGAAATAATAAATTTTGGGAGATGCTTATATTTTTCAAAGTGGAAGTTTGTTTGAAGTGAGATCGATATAGGGAAGTGGTCACTACCTCTGAGAATAGAGGAGGCTTCCCAACTGATTCTAGGGGAGAGCTGGGGAGAGGATAGGGAAAGGTCGACGCACGTTAGGGAAGAGTGGGTAGAAAAATGTGTGGGGGCACCATTGTTAAGAAGGATTAGGTTACTGTCCAATAAAAAATTCTCTACGATTGCACCCCTTGTGTTTGATTTTCGGGAACCCCAAAGTGTATTCCACGCGTTGAAGTCCCCAGTCCACAAAACCGGAGGGGATAGTTGGGAAAGTAAATCTTTCAAATCAGTTTCGTTAAAAACTTGCTGGGGTGGTATATACGTATTAATGATGGTAAAGCTAAAATTTAAGTTGATTTTAAGAGCTATTGTTGATAGTGTGGAATTTAAATCGATAATTTCATGTGGTATGATTTTTTTTATTAAAATGCAAACGCCTTGCTTATTGCTTTGGATGTTATGTAAATTCGAAAAATAACCGCTGTATTGCCTAGGACAGGACATGTTGTTACTAGGAGTAACTGGGATATGTGTTTCTTGAATACAAATAACGTCTGGGTTTTGCTCTTTTATGAGTAATAAGAGTTCATCATAATTGTTGTTGTACCCGTTCATGTTCCACTGGATGATTTTAAGCGTCATTAATAAGACAGAGGGAAAAAACAAAATATTCTGTTAAACCTCTGTATATGTAGTATGTTCAAATATCGTGTGTATTAAATTTCATCTTCAGATGTAATTAATTCTTGAGTGTTGGAAAGTACTTGAGAAAGGGAAGGAAGGGGTTCGAAAGGTAAGGATTGGAATTGAAGAGACGGAGAGAATGGTGGGTTTGTTTGGTATGGTGAAGTAATTTGAGTGGATGGCTTGTATAGTGAAAGAGGTGGACTATTATTAGTGGTGCGGTTAGAGGTGAAATCAATACAGGCAGAGAATCTTGGTGGACTATCAGAGTTTATGGGGCGGCGAGAGAGGTTAGCTCCGTTGGCCCGGAGAGTCGTTGAGATGTTCTTTTCTAATGCTTGAGTGGATTCTACTATGGGCGATTTGGAAGTATTGGTTTGCTGTAAAGGAGAAATGTTTTTAGATTGAGTGCTATTTTTGGTAATTTTTGGTGAATTTGATCTTTGAATGTTGCTGGGAGAACTAATGTTGTTATTGTTTGTGGTGGGGGAAGAGTCAACGTTAGTGTTTGTTGTTTCAATATTTTTGTTGGAATTAGACGCTATTGAAGCATATGTGTTATTGGATAGAAATGCTGGTGTTGTTTGTTCCTTATGCATTTTTATTGCTTCCCGCATAGAACATTTGTTTATTGTTTTAATTTTTATTATCTCTTTTGCTTGTAAGAATTTGGTACAGTCTTTGGAGGAGGATGCGTGTTGTTGGTAGCAGTTGATGCAAAAAATGCGTTCGCAGTCAGATGGGGCATGGGGAGGGAGTGAACAATTAACACAAAGTGGGGAACGATTACAGCGCTTTGCTGTATGACCGAGAAGTTGGCAATTTTTGCAGCGCATTGGCGAAGGAATATATTGACGTACCAAAAGTTTACACCAGGCAACGTCAATTTTATTTGGTAGCTTGTAGAGGTTGAAAGTTAATAACAAAACCCCCGAGGGGTGCGGTTTTCCTTCAATAAACTTATTGAATTTAAATACTGCTACGACGCCTTGAGTGCTGAGCTCGTTAACTATCTCCTCCTCTAAAACGTTGTTTAGAAAAGGAGCATATATCGTTCCTTTTACTTGGTTAAGAGACTCGTGTAGAGTGGCTGATATTGAACAAATGTTGGGTAGTTCTTTTACCTTCAGGAATTTTTTTGCAATATCGTTATTCTTGACCAGTATAAGAAGTTTACCATCACGAAGGGTAGATATGGAGTGAACGTAATCGCTAATTTGCTTAATGGCACGGTAAATGGCAAAGCAGGAATAGTGGGAAAGGGGTTTGGCCGAGTCAGTGGCTTCCATCACCACGAATTTGGGGTCGTCAACTTTTATTTCAGGGAGTTCTGGAAACTCCATAACTGAAACACTTTTACCAGCTTTACGTTTTTTTTTACCAGGTCCTGTATCGAGTAAGGCGAAACGATTCGCCTCGATAATGTTAGGCCCAGGGGCCATTATGCACGAGAAACACTGATACGCACTTTTTAATACGATTCCGCGCGCGAAACAGTAAAAGAAAAAGTAAGAAAGAACGGATTAAGCGTAAATAAAAGTTCGGAAAAGAAGAAAAAAGAAGATGTCGAAAAAAACACTTCGAAAAAACACTCGAATTGCAAAGACACGACTTGTCGGCTCGAGAGCTAGTCGGTGACTGACCTAAATATAAGATTGCGGATTTCTTCTAAATGCAATGCCGTTATGCCGCCATGGATTTATGCAAACTTCAGTTCGTTAAAGAAGGTTTATTAACTTAAATATGTTAAACTAATGATTTGAAGCATTTCGATATCGATTGCTAAATGTGTATGTACAAGAAAATCGACTTTATACCTAAATATAAAATTATAACATTACGGAATTCTTCTGAATGCACTTCCGTTATACCGTTAAGGCTTTATGTAGACTTCAGGAAGCTAAAAAAAGTTTATTAACTTTAATATGTTAAACGGGTGTATGAATTAGCCCCACTTTCTGCCATTTTTAATTTTGTTGTAAAATTGGTGGGGCTTAAGTCATTTTGCCCGGTGGGGGTTAATTCAGTGGGGGCTAATTCATACACCCATGTTAAACTAATGATTTGAAGCATTTCGATATCGATTGCTAAATGCTTGTATACAAGAAAATCGAATTTATACCTAAATATAAGCTTACAGAATTATTCTAAATGCACTGCCGTTATGCCGTTATGGCTTTATGTTAACTTCAGTTCGTTAAAGAAGGTTTATTAACTTAGATATGTTATACCAGTTATTTGAAGCATTTCGATATCGATTGCTAAATGCTTGTATACAAGAAAATTTTCTTTATTTCTAAATATAAGATAACGGAATTCTTCCAAATGTACTGTCGTTATGCCGCCATGGCTTTATATCACCTTCAATACGTTAAAGATTGTTAATTAACTTAAATATGTTAAACTAAAGATTTTGAGCATTTCGTTATCGATTGCTAAATATGTATATACAAGAAAATCGACTTTATACCTAAATATATGATTAGGGAATTCTTCTAACTGCACTGCCGTTATGCCGTTTAAGTTTTTGTAGTCTTCAGTAAGATAAAGAGGGTTAATTAACTTAAATATGTTAAACTAATGATTTGAAGATATTCGATATCGATTGCTAAATGTGTAAATACAAGAAAATCGACTTTATACCTAAATATAAAATTATAACATTAGGGAATTCTTCTAAATGCACTGCCGTTATACCGCCATGGCTTTATGTAGACTTCAGTAAGCTAAAAAAAGTTTATTAACTTAAATATGTTAAACTAATGATTTGAAGCATTTCGATATCGATTGCTAAATGTGTATATACAACAAAATCGACTTTATACCTAAATATAAGATTACGAAATTCTTCCAAATGTACTGTCGTTATGCCGCCATGGCTTTATGCCAACTTCAGCTCGTTAAAAAAGGTTTATTAACTTAAATATGTTAAACTAATGATTTGAATCATTTCGATATCGATTGCTAAATATGTATATACAAGAAAATCGACTTTATACGTAAATATATGATACCGGAATTTTTCTAAATGCACTGCCGTTATGCCGTTAATGCTTTATATTAACTTCAGTAAGATAAAGAAGGTTAATTAACTTAAACATGTTAAACTAATGATTTGAAGCTTTTCGTTATCGATTGCTAAATGTGTATATACAACAAAATCGACTTTATACCTAAATATAAGATTACGAAATTCTTCTACATGCACTGCTGTTATGCCGCCATGTCTTTATGCCAACTTCAGTTCGTTAAAGAAGGTTTATTAAATTAAATATATTAAACTAATGATTTGAATCATTTCGATATCGATTGCTAAATGTGTATATACAAGAAAATCTACTTTAAACCTAAATATAAGATTACGTAATTCTTCTAAATGCACTGCCATTATGCCGTTAAGGCTTTAATTAATTAACTTAAATATGTAAAACTAATGATTTGAAGATTTTCGAAATCGTTTGCTAAATGCATATATACAACAAAATCGACTTTATACCTAAATATAAGTTTACGGAATTCTTCCAAATGCACTGACGTTATACCGTTATGGCTTTATGTTAACTTCAGTTAGTTAAAGAAGATTTATTAACTTAAATATGTTAAACCAGTTATTTGAAGCATTTCGATATCTATTGCTTAATGTAAATATACAAGAAAATTGACTTTATACCTAAATATAAGAATACGGAATTCTTCCGAATGTACTGTCATTATGCCGCCATGGCTTTATATCAACTTCAATACGTTAAAAAGGGTTAATTAACTTAAATATGTTAAACTAATGATTTGAAGCATTTAGATATCGATTGCTAAATATGTATATACAAAAAAAGCGAATTTATAACTAAATATAAGATTACAGAATTTTTCTACATGCACTGCCGTTATGCCGCCATGGCTTTGTGTTAACTTCAGTGCGTTAAAGTAGGTTTGTTAACTTTAATATGTTAAACTAATGATTTGAAGCATTTAGATATCGATTGCTAAATGAGTATATACAAGAAAATCGACTTTATACCTAAATATAAGATTACGTAATTCTTCTAAATGCTTTGCCGTTATGCCGTTAAGGCGTTTGTAGACTTCAGTAAGATAAAGAGGGTTAACTAACTTAAATATGTTAAACTAATAAAATGAGGCATTTCGATATCGACTGCTAAATATGTAAATACAAGAAAATCGACTCTATACGTAAATATAAGATTACGGAACTCTTCTAAATGCACTGCCGTTATGCCGTTATGGCTTTATGTTAACTTCTGTTCGTAAAAGAAGGTTTATTAACTTAAATATGGTAAACTAATGATTTGAAAATTTTCGAAATCGGTTGCTAAATGCATATATACAAGAAAATCTTCTTTATACCTAAATATAAGATTACGGAATTCTTCCACATGTATTGTCGTTATGCCGCCATGGCTTTATATATACTTCAATAGGTTAAAGAAGGTTAATTAACTTAAATATGGTAAACTAATGATTTGAAAATTTTCGAAATCGATTGCTAAATGCATATATACAAAAAAATCAAATTTATACCTAAATATAAGATTACGGAATTCTTCTACATGCAATGCCGTTATGCCGCCATGGCTTTGTGTTAGCTTCAGTGCGTTAAAGTAGGTTTGTTAACTTAAATATGTTAAACTAATGATTTGAGGCATTTCGATATCGATTGCTAAATGTGTATATAAAAGAAAATCGATTTTATACCTAAATATAAGACTACGGTATTCTTCGAAATGCACTGCCGTCATGCCGATAAGGCTTTATGTAAACGCCAGTAAGATAATGTAGGCTAAATAACTTAAATACATATGTGAATCCAGTTATTTGATGCATTTCGATATCGATTGCTAAATGAGTATATACAAGAAAATCGACTTTATATCTAAATATAAGATTACACAATTCTTCTAAATGATTTGCCGTTATGCCGTTAAGGCGTTTGTAGACTTCAGTAAGATAAAGAGGGTTAATTAACTTAAATATGTTAAACAAATGATTTGAAGCATTTCGATATCGATTTCTAAATGTGTATATACAAAAAAATCAAATTTATACCCAAATATAAGATAACGGAATTCTTCTACATGCACTGCCGTTATGCCGCCATGGCTTTGTGTTAACTTCAGTGCGTTAAAGTAGGTTTATTAACTTAAATATGTTAAACTAATGATTTGAAACATTTCGATTTCGATTGCTAAATGAGTATATACAAGAAAATCGACTTTATACCTAAATATAAGATTACGTAATTCTTCTTAATGCTTTGCCGTTATACCGTTAAGGCGTTCGTAGGCTTCAGTATGATAAAGAGGGTTAATTAACATAAATATGTTAAACTAATGATTTGAAGCATTTCGATATCGATTGCTTAATGAGTATATGGAAGAAAATCGACTTTATACATAAATATAAGATTACGGAATTCATCGAAATACACTGCCGTTATAGCTTTATATAAACTTCAGTACGTTAAAAAAGGTTGCTTAACTTAAATATGTTAAAGTAATTATTTGAAGCATCTCGATATCGATTCCCAAATGTATAAATACATGAAAATAGCCTTTAAACTAAATATAAGATTACGGAATTCTTCTACATGCACTGCCGTTATGCCGCTATGACTTTATGCCAACTTCAGTTCGTTAAAGAGGGTTTATTAACTTTAATATGTTAAACTAATGATTTGAAGCATTTTGATATCGATTGCTACATGCGTATATACAAGAAAATCGACCTTATACTTAAACATAAGATTACGGAATTCTTCTACATGCACTGCCGTTATGCCGCCATGGCTTTATGCCAACTTCAGTTCGTTAAAAATGTTTTATTAACTTAAATATGTGAAACTAATGATTTGAAGCATTTCGATATCGATTGCTAAATGTGTATATACAAGAAAATCGACTTTATACCCAAATATAAGATTACGTAATTCTTCTAAATGCACTGCCGTTATGCCGTTTAGGTTTTTGTAGACTTCAGTAAGATAAAGAAGGTTAATTATTTCAAATATGTTAAACTAATTGTTTGAAGCATTTCGATATCGATTGCTAAATTGTGTAAATACAACAAAATCAACTTTATACCTAAATATAAGATTACGGAATTCTTCCAAATGCACTGCCTTTATACCGTTAAGGCTTTATGTAAACTTCAGTAAGGTAAAGAAAGTTAATTAACTTAAATATATTGAAATAATGATTTGAAGCATTTCGATATCGATTGCTAAATGTGTATATACAAGAAAATCGACTTTATACCTAAATATGAGATTACGGAAATCTTCCAAATGCACTGACCTTATGCCGCCATGCCTTTATGTAAACTTCAGTTCGTTAAAGAAGGTTTATTAACTTAAATATGTTAAACAAAAGATTTGAAGCATTTCAAATACGATTGCGAAATGTGTATATACAAGAAAATCGACTTTATACCTAAATATAAGATTAAGGAATTCTTCTAAATGCACTGCCGTCATACCGTTAAGGCTTTATATCAACTTCAGTACGGTAAAGTAGGCTAATTAAATTAAATATGTTAAACTAATGATTTGAAGCATTTCGATATTGATTGTTTAATGCATATATACAAGAAAATCGACTTTATACCTAAATATAGGACTACGGAATTCTTCCAAATGTGCTGTCGTTATGCCGCCATGGCCTTCAATACGTTAAAGAAGGTTAATTAACTTAAATATGTTAAACTAATGATTTGAAGCATTTCGACATCGCTTGGTAAATGCGTATATACAAGAAAATCGAATTTATACCTAAACATAAGATAACGGAATTCTTCTAAATGCACTGCCGTTATGCCACCATGGTTTTATGTAAACTTCAGTTCGTTAGAAAAGGTTTATTAATTTAAATATGATAACTAATGATTTGAAGCATTTCGATATCGATTACTAAATGCGTATATAAAAGAAAATCGACTTTATACCTAAATATAAGACTACGGAATTCTTCTAAATGCACTGCCATTATGCCGTTATGGCTTTATGTTAACTTCTGCTCGTTAAAGAAGTTTTATTAACTTAAATATGTTAAACTAATGATTTGAAAATTTTCGAAATCGATTGCTAAATGCATATATACAAGAAAATCTTCTTTATACCTAAATATAAGATTACGGAATTCTTCCAAATGTACTGTCGTTATGCCGCCATGGCTTTCTATATACTTCAATACGTTAAAGAAGGTTAATTAACTTAAATACGTTAAACTAATGATTTGAAGCATTTCGATATCGATGGCAAAATGTGTATATACAAAAAAATCGAATTTATAGCTGAATATAAGATTACGGAATTCTTCTACATGCACTGCCGTTATGCCGCCATGGCTTTGTGTCAACTGAAGTGCGTTAAAGTAAGTTTGTTAACTTAAATATGTTAAACTAATGATTTGAAGCATTTCGATATCGATTGCTAAATGAGTATATACAAGAAAATCGACTTTATACCTAAATATAAGATTACGGAATTCTTCTAAATGCTTTGCCGTTATGCCCTTAAGGCGTTTGTAGACTTCAGTAGGATAAAGGGGGTTAATTAACTTAAATATGTGAAACTAATGATTTGGAGCATTTCGATATCGATTGCTAAATGTGCATATACAAAAAAGTCGAATTTATACCTAAACATAAGATTACGGAATTTCTCTACATGCACTGCCGTTATGCCGCCATGGCTTTATGCCAACTTCCGTTCGTTAAAGAAGGTTAATTAACTTAAATATGTTAAACTAATTATTTGAAGATTTTCGAAATCGATTGCTAAATGCATATATACAAGAAAATCTTCTTTATACCTAAATATAAGATTACGGAATTTTTCCAAATGTACTGTCGTTATGCCGCCATGGCTTTATATCACCTTCAATACGTTAAAGAAGGTTAATTAACTTAAATATGTTAAACTAATGATTTGAAGCATTTCGATATCGATTGCTAAATGCGTATATACAACAAAATCGACTTTATACCTAAATATAAGCTTACGGAATTCTTCTAAATGCACTGCCGTTATGCCGCCATGGCTTTATGTTAACTTCAGTGCTTTAAAAAAGCTTTATTAGCTTAAATATGTTAAACTAATGATTTGAAGCATTTCCATATCGATTGCTTAATGCGCATATACAAGAAAATCGACTTTATACCTAAATATAAGATAACGGAATTTTTCTAAATGCACTGCCCTTATGCCGTTATGGTTTTATGTTAACTTCAGTTCGTTTAAGAAGGTTTATTAACTTAAATATGTTAAACTAATAATTTGAAGATTTTCGGAATAGACTGCTAAATGCATATATACAAGAAAATCTTCTTTATACCTAAATATAAGATTACGGAATTTTTCCAAATGTACTGTCGTTATGCCGCCATGGCTTTATATCACCTTCAATACGTTAAAGAAGGTTAATTAACTTAAATATGTTAAACTAATGATTTGAAGCATTTCGATATCGATTGCTAAATGTGTATATACAGCAAAATCGACTTTATACCTAAATATAAGATTACGAAATTCTCCCAAATGCACTGCCGTTATACCGTTATGGCTTTATGTAGACTTCAGTAAGCTAAAAAAAGTTTATTAACTTAAATATGTTAAACTAATGATTTCAGGCATTTCGATATCGATTGCTTAATGTGTATATACAAGAAAACCGACTTTATACCCAAATATATGATAACGGAATTCTTCTGAATGCACTGCCGTTATGCCGTTAAGGCTTTTGTAGACTTCAGTAAGATAACGAATAGCTAAATATAAGACTACGGAATTCTTCTACATGCACTGCCGTTATGCCGCCATGGCTTTATTTCACTTTCAATACGTTAAAGTTGGTTAATTAACTTAAATATGTTAAACTAATGATTTGAAGCATTTCGATATCGATTGCTAAATGTGTAAATACATCAAAATCGACTTTATACCTAAATATAAGATTACGAAATTCTCCCAAATGCACTGCCGTTATACCGTTATGGCTTTATGTAGACTTCAGTAAGCTAAAAAAAGTTTATTAACTCAAATATGTTAAACTAATGATTTCAGGCATTTCGATATCGATTGATTAATGTGTATATACAAGAAAACCGAATTTATACCTAAATATATGATAACGGAATTCTTCTGAATGCACTGCCGTTATGCCGTTAAGGCTTTTGTTGACTTCGGTAAGATAAAGAAGGTTAATTAGCTTAAATATTTTACACTAATGATTTGAAGATTTTCGATATCGATTACTAAATCTGTAAATACAAGAAAGTCGACTATATACCTAAATATAAAATTATAACATTACGGATTTCTTCTAAATGCACTGCCGTTATACCGCCATGGCTTTATGTAGACTTCAGTAAGCTAAAAAAAGTTTATTAACTTAAATATGTTAAACTAATGATTTCAGGCATTTCGATATCGATTGCTAAATGTGTATATACAACAAAATTGACTTGATACCTAAATATAAGATTATGTAATTCTTCTAAATGCACTGCCGTTATACCGTTATGGCTTTATGTAAACTTCAGTAAGATAAAGAAGGTTTATTAACTTAAATATGTTAAACTAATGATTTGAAGATTTTTGATATCGATTGCTAAATGTGTAAATACAAGAAAATTGACTTTATACCTAAATATAAAATTATAACATTACGGAATTCTTTTAAATGCATTGCCGTTATACCCTTAAGGCTTTAAGTAGACCTCAGGAAGCTAAAAAAAGTTTATTAACTTTAATATGTTAAACAAGACAACCAACTTTACACCTAAATATATGATAACGGAATTCTTCTGAATGCACTGCCGTTATGCCGTTAAGGCTTTTTTATACTTCAGTAAGATAAAGAAGGTTTATTAACTTAGATATGTTACACCGATATCGATTTCTAAATGTGTATATACAAAAAAATCAAATTTATACCCAAATATAAGATAACGGAATTCTTCTACATGCACTGCCGTTATGCCGCCATGGCTTTGTGTTAACTTCAGTGCGTTAAAGTAGGTTTATTAATATGTTAAACTAATGATTTGAAACATTTCGATTTCGATTGCTAAATGAGTATATGCAAGAAAATCGACTTTATACCTAAATATAAGATTACGTAATTCTTCTAAATGCTTTGCCGTTATGCCGTTAAGGCGTTCGTAGACTTCAGTATGATAAAGAGGGTTAATTAACTTAAATATGTTAAACTAATGATTTGAAGCATTTCGATATCGATTGCTTAATGAGTATATGCAAGAAAATCGACTTTATACGTAAATATAAGATTACGGAATTCATCGAAATACACTGCCGTTATGGCTTTATATAAACTTCAGTACGTTAAAAAAGGTTGTTTAACTTAAATATGTTAAAGTAATTATTTGAAGCATCTCGATATCGATTCCCAAATGTATAAATACATGAAAATAGCCTTTAAACTAAATATAAGATTACGGAATTCTTCTACATGCACTGCCGTTATGCCGCTATGACTTTATGCCAACTTCAGTTCGTTAAAGAGGGTTTATTAACTTTAATATGTTAAACTAATGATTTGAAGCATTTTGATATCGATTGCTAAATGCGTATATACAAGAAAATCGACCTTATACTTAAACAGAAGATTACGGAATTCTTCTACATGCACTGCCGTTATGCCGCCATGGCTTTATGCCAACTTCAGTTCGTTAAAAATGTTTTATTAACTTAAATATGTGAAACTAATGATTTGAAGCATTTCGATATCGATTGCTAAATGTGTATATACAAAAAAATCGACTTTATACCCAAATATAAGATTACGTAATTCTTCTAAATGCACTGCCGTTATGCCGTTTAGGTTTTTGTAGGCTTCAGTAAGATAAAGAAGGTTAATTATTTCAAATATGTTAAACTAATTGTTTGAAGCATTTCGATATCGATTGCTAAATGTGTAAATACAACAAAATCAACTTTATACCTAAATATAAGATTACGGAATTCTTCCAAATGCACTGCCTTTATACCGTTAAGGCTTTATGTAAACTTCAGTAAGGTAAAGAAAGTTAATTAACTTAAATATATTGAAATAATGATTTGAAGCATTTCGATATCGATTGCTAAATGTGTATATACAAGAAAATCGACTTTATACCTAAATATAAGATTACGGAAATCTTCCAAATGCACTGACCTTATGCCGCCATGGCTTCATGTAAACTTCAGTTCGTTAAAGAAGGTTTATTAACTTAAATATGTTAAACAAAATATTTGAAGCATTTCAAATACGATTGCGAAATGTGTATATACAAGAAAATCGACTTTATACCTAAATATAAGATTAAGGAATTCTTCTAAATGCACTGCCGTCATACCGTTAAGGCTTTATATCAACTTCAGTACGGTAAAGTAGGCTAATTAAATTAAATATGTTAAACTAATGATTTGAAGCATTTCGATATTGATTGTTTAATGCATATATACAAGAAAATCGACTTTATACCTAAATATAAGACTACGGAATTCTTCCAAATGTGCTGTCGTTATGCCGCCATGGCCTTCAATACGTTAAAGAAGGTTAATTAACTTAAATATGTTAAACTAATGATTTGAAGCATATCGACATCGCTTGGTAAATGCGTATATACAAGAAAATCGAATTTATACCTAAACATAAGATAACGGAATTCTTCTTAATGCACTGCCGTTATGCCACCATGGTTTTATGTAAACTTCAGTTCGTTAGAAAAGGTTTATTAATTTAAATATGATAACTAATGATTTGAAGCATTTCGATATCGATTACTAAATGCGTATATAAAAGAAAATCGAATTTATACCTAAATATAAGACTACGGAATTCTTCTAAATGCACTGCCATTATGCCGTTATGGCTTTATGTTAACTTCTGCTCGTTAAAGAAGTTTTATTAACTTAAATATGTTAAACTAATGATTTGAAAATTTTCGAAATCGATTGCTAAATGCATATATACAAGAAAATCTTCTTTATACCTAAATATAAGATTACGGAATTCTTCCAAATGTACTGTCGTTATGCCGCCATGGCTTTCTATATACTTCAATACGTTAAAGAAGGTTAATTAACTTAAATATGTTAAACTAATGATTTGAAGCATTTCGATATCGATTGCAAAATGTGTATATACAAAAAAATCGAATTTAAAGCTGAATATAAGATTACGGAATTCTTCTACATGCACTGCCGTTATGCCGCCATGGCTTTGTGTCAACTGAAGTGCGTTAAAGTAGGTTTGTTAACTTAAATATGTTAAACTAATGATTTGAAGCATTTAGATATCGATTGCTAAATGAGTATATACAAGAAAATCGACTTTATACCTAAATATAAGATTACGGAATTCTTCTAAATGCTTTGCCGTTATGCCCTTAAGGCGTTTGTAGACTTCAGTAGGATAAAGAGGGTTAATTAACTTAAATATGTGAAACTAATGATTTGGAGCATTTCGATATCGATTGCTAAATGTGCATATACAAAAAAATCGAATTTATACCTAAACATAAGGTTACGGAATTTCTCTACGTGCACTGCCGTTATGCCGCCATGGCTTTCTGCCAACTTCCGTTCGTTAAAGAAGGTTAATTAACTTAAATATGTTAAACTAATGATTTGAAGATTTTCGAAATCGATTGCTAAATGCATATATACAAGAAAATCTTCTTTATACCTAAATATAAGATTACGGAATTTTTCCAAATGTACTGTCGTTATGCCGCCATGGCTTTATATCACCTTCAATACGTTAAAGAAGGTTAATTAACTTAAATATGTTAAACTAATGATTTGAAGCATTTCGATATCGATTGCTAAATGCGTATATACAACAAAATCGACTTTATACCTAAATATAAGCTTACGGAATTCTTCTAAATGCACTGCCGTTATGCCGCCATGGCTTTATGTTAACTTCAGTGCGTTAAAAAAGCTTTATTAGCTTAAATATGTTAAACTAATGATTTGAAGCATTTCCATATCGATTGCTAAATGCGCATATACAAGAAAATCGACTTTATACCTAAATATAAGATAACGGAATTTTTCTAAATGCACTGCCCTTATGCCGTTATGGCTTTATGTTAACTTCAGTTCGTTTAAGAAGGTTTATTAACTTAGATATATTACACCAGTTATTTGAAGCATTTCGAAATCGATTTCTTAATGCATATATACAAGAAAATCGACTTTCTACCTAAATATAAGATTACGGAATTCTTCCAAATATACTGTCGTTATGCCGCAAAGGCTTTATATCAACTTCAATATCTTATAGAAGGATAATTAACTTAAATATGTTAAACTAATTATTAGAAGCATTTCGATATCGATTGCTAAATGTGTATATACAACAAAATCGACATTATACCTAAATATAATTTACGGAATTCTTCTAAATGCACTACCGTTAAGCCGCCATGGCTTTATGTTAACTTCAGTGCGTTAAAGAAGCTTTATTAACTTAAATATGTTAAACTAATAATTTGAAGATTTTCGGAATAGACTGATAAATGCATATATACAACAAAATCGACTTTATACCTAAATGTAAGATTACGGAATTCTTCCAAATGCACTGCCGTTATACCGTTATGGCTTTATGTTAACTTTAGTTCATTTAAGAAGGTTTATTAACTTAGATGTTTTACACGAGTTATTTGAAGCATTTCGAAATCGATTTCTTAATGCATATATAGTACAAGAAAATCGACTTTCTACCTAAATATAAGATTACGGAATTCTTCCAAATGTACTGTCGTTATGCCGCCAAGGCTTTATATCAACTTCAATATGTTAAAAAAGGTTAATTAACTTAAATATGTTAAACTAATGATTTGAAGCATTTAGATACCGATTGCTAAATGTGAATATACAAAAAAATCGAATTCATAGCTAAATATAAGACTACGGAATTCTTCTACATGCACTGCCGTTATGCCGCCATGGCTTTATATCACCTTCAATACGTTAAAGAAGGTTAATTAACTTAAATATGTTAAACTAATGATTTGAAGCATTTCGATATCGATTGCTAAATGTGTATATACAACAAACTCGACTTTATACCTAAATATAAGATTACGAAATTCTCCCAAATGCACTGCCGTTATACCGTTATGGCTTTATGTAGACTTCAGTAAGCTAAAAAAAGTTTATTAACTTAAATATGTTAAACTAATGATTTCAGGCATTTCGATATCGATTGCCTAATGTGTATGTACAAGAAAACCGACTTTATACCCAAATATATGATAACGGAATTCTTCTGAATGCACTGCCGTTATGCCGTTAAGGCTTTTGTAGACTTCAGTAAGATAAAGAATAGCTAAATATAAGACTACGGAATTCTTCTACATGCACTGCCGTTATGCCGCCATGGCTTTATTTCACCTTCAATACGTTAAAGTTGGTTAATTAACTTAAATATGTTAAACTAATGATTTGAAGCATTTCGATATCGATTGCTAAATGTGTATATACAACAAAATCGACTTTATACCTAAGTATAAGATTACGAAATTCTCCCAAATGCACTGCCGTTATACCGTTATGGCTTTATGTAGACTTCAGTAAGCTAAAAAAAGTTTATTAACTTAAATATCTTAAACTAATGATTTCAGGCATTTCGATATCGATTGCTTAATGTGTATATACAAGAAAACCGACTTTATACCCAAATATATGATAACGGAATTCTTCTGAATGCACTGCCGTTATGCCGATTAAGGCTTTTGTAGACTTCGGTAAGATAAAGAGGGTTAATTAGCTTAAATATGTTACACTAATGATTTGAAGATTTTCGATATCGATTACTAAATCTGTAAATACAAGAAAGTCGACTTTATACCTAAATATAAAATTATAACATTACGGATTTCTTCTAAATGCACTGCCGTTATACCGCCATGGCTTTATGTAGACTTCAGTAAGCTAAAAAAAGTTTATTAACTTAAATATGTTAAACTAATGATTTCAGGCATTTCGATATCGATTGCTAAATGTGTATATACAACAAAATTGACTTTATACCTAAATATAAAATTATAACATTACGGAATTCTTTTAAATGCATTGCCGTTATACCCTTAAGGCTTTATGTAGACCTCAGGAAGCTAAAAAAAGTTTATTAACTTTAATATGTTAAACAAGACAACCAACTTTACACCTAAATATATGATAACGGAATTCTTCTGAATGCACTGCCGTTATGCCGCCATGGCTTTATGTTAACTTCAGTGCGTTAAAGAAGCTTTGTTTACTTAAATATGTTCAACTACTGATTTGAAGCATTTCGATATCGATTGCTAAATGCATATATACAAGAAAATCGACTTTAAACCTAAATATAAGATTACGTAATTCTTCTTAATGCGCTGCCATTATGCCGTTAAGGCTTTTGTAGACTTCAGTAAGATTAAGATGGTTAATTAACTTAAATATGTTAAACTAATGATTGGAAGCATTTCGATATCGATTGCTAAATGTGCATATACAAGAAAATCGAATTCATACCTGAATATAAGATAACGGAATTCTTCTAAATGCACTCCCGTTATGCCGTTAAGCCTTTATGTGGACTTCAGTGCGTTAAAAAAGCTTTATTAACTTAAATATGTTAAACTAATGATTTGAAGATTTCAAATATCGATTGCTGAATGCATATATACAACAAAATCGACTTTATACCTAAATATAAGTTTACGGAATTTTTCCAAATGCACTGCCGTTATGCCGTTATGGCTTTATGTTAACTTCAGTAAGATAAAAAAGGTTAATTAACTTAAATATGTTAAACTAATGATTTGAAGCATTTCGATATCGATTGCTAAATGTGTATATACAAGAAAATCAAACTTTATACCTAAATATAAGATTAGGGAAAGTTCTTCTACTTGCACTGCCGTTATGCCGCCATGGCTTTATGCCAACTTCAGTTCGTTAAAGAAGGTTTATTAACTTAAATATGTTAAACTAATGATTTGAATCATTTCGATATCGATTGCTAAATGTGTATATACAAGAAAATCGACTTTATACCTAAATATAAGGTTACGAATTCTTCTAAATGCACTGCCGTTATGCCGTTATGGCTTTATGTAGACTTCAGTAAGATAAAGAAGTTTATTTAACTTAAATATGTTAAACTAATGATTTGAAGCATTTCGATATCGATTGCTAAATGTGTATATACAAGAAAATCGACTTTATACCTAAATATAAGATTACGGAATTCTTCTAAATGCACTGCCGTTATGCCGTTGTGGCTTTATGTTAACTTTTGTTCGTTAGAGAAGGTTTATTAACTTAAATATGTTAAACCAGTTATTTGAAGCATTTCGAAATCGATTGCTAAATGCATATATACAAGAAAATCTTCTTTATACCTAAATATAAGATTACGGAATTCTTCCAAATGTACTGTCGTTATGCCGCCATGGCTTTATATCACCTTCAATACGTTAAAGAAGGTTAATTAACTTCAATATGTTAAACTAATGATTGGAAGCATATCGATATCGATTGCTAAATGTGTATATACAAGAAAATCGAATTTATACCTAAATATAAGATAACGGAATTCTTCTAAATGCACTGCCGTTATGCCGTTAAGCCTTTACGTGGACTTCAGCGCGTTAAAGAAGCTTTATTAACTTAATATGTTAAACTAATGATTTGAAGATTTTCGAAATCGATTGCTAAATGCATATATACAAAAAATCGACTTTATACCTAAATATAAGATAACGGAATTCTTCTAAATGCACTGCCGTTATGCCGTTATGGCTTAATGTTAACTTCAGTTAGTTAAAGAAGGTTTATTTACTTACATATGTTAAACTAATGATTTGAAGCATTTCGATATCGATTGCTTATTATGTAAATTTAAGAAAATCGACTTTATACCTAAATATAAGATTACGGCATTCTTCTAAATGTACTGCCGTTATGCCGCCATGGCTTTATATCAACTTCATAAGTTATAGAAGGTTAATTAACTTAAATATGGTAAACTAATGATTTGAAGCATTTCGATATCGATTGCTAAATGTGTATATACAACAAAATCTTCTTTATACCTAAATATAAGATTACGGAATTTTTCCCTAAATGTACTGTCGTTATGCCGCCATGGCTTTATCCCAAACCTTAAAGTTGGGTTTAAAGAAGGTTTATTAACTTAAATATGTTAAACTAATGATTTGAATCATTTCGATATTGATTGCTAAATGTGTATATACAAGAAAATCGACTTTATACCTAAATAAAGATAACGGAATTCTTCTAAATGCACTGCCGTTATGCCGTTAAGGCTTTATGTAGACTTCAGGTAAGATAAAGAAGTTTAATTAACTTAAATATGTTAAACTAATGATTTGAAGCATTTCGATATCGATTGCTAAATGTGTATATACAACAAAATCGACTTTATACCTAAATATAAGATTACGGAATTCTTTTAAATGCACTGCCGTTATGCCGTTGTGGCTTTATGTTAACTTCTGTTCGTTAAAGAAGGTTTATTAACTTAAATATGTTAAACCAGTTATTTGAAGCATTTCGAAATCGATTGCTAAATGCATATATACAAGAAAATCGACTTTATACCTAAATATAAGATTACGGAATTCTTCTAAATGTACTGCCGTTATGCCGCCATGGCTTTATATCACTTCAATAAGTTAAAGAAGGTTAATTAACTTAAATATGTTAAACTAATGATTTGAGCATTTCGATATCGATTGCTAAATGTGTATATACAAGAAAATCGACTTTATACCTAAATATAAGATTACGAATTCTTCTAAATGTTTTGCCGTTATGCCGTAGGCTTTGTAGACTTCGGTAAGACTAAGATGGTTAATTAACTTAAATATGTTAAACTAATGATTTGAAGCATTTCGATATCGATTGCTAAATGCGTATATACAAGAAAATCGACTTTATACCTAAATATAAGCTTACGGAATTCTTCTAAATGCACTGCCGTTATGCCGTTGTGGCTTTATGTTAACTTCTGTTCGTTAAAGAAGGTTTATTAACTTAAATATGTTAAACCAGTTATTTGAAGCATTTCGAAATCGATTGCTAAATGCATATATACAAGGAAATCGACTTTATACCTAAATATATGATACCGGAATTTCTCTGAATGCATTGCCGTTATGCCGTTAAGGCTTTTGTAGACTTCAGTAAGATAAAGAGGGTTAATTAGCTTAAATATGTTAAACTAATGATTTGAAAATTTTCGAAATCGATTGCTAAATGCATATATGCAAGAAAATCTTTTTTATACCTAAATATAAGGTTACGGAATTCTTCCAAATGTACTGTCGTTATGCAGGCATGGCTTTTTATCACCTTCAACACGTTAAAGAAGGTTAATTAACTTAAATATGTTAAATTAATGATTTGAAGCATTTCGATATCGATTGCTAAATGTGTATATACAAGAAAATCGCCTTTATACCTAAATATAAGATTACGGAATTCTTTTAAATGCACTGCCGTTATGCCGTTGTGGCTTTATGTTAACTTCTGTTCGTTAAAGAAGGTTTATTAACTTAAATATGTTAAACCAGTTATTTGAAGCATTTCGAAATCGATTGCTAAATGCATATATACAAGGAAATCGACTTTATACCTAAATATATGATACCGGAATTTCTCTGAATGCATTGCCGTTATGCCGTTAAGGCTTTTGTAGACTTCAGTAAGATAAAGAGGGTTAATTAGCTTAAATATGTTAAACTAATGATTTGAAAATTTTCGAAATCGATTGCTAAATGCATATATGCAAGAAAATCTTTTTTATACCTAAATATAAGGTTACGCAATTTTTCCCAAATGTACTGTCGTTATGCAGGCATGGCTTTTTATCACCTTCAACACGTTAAAGAAGGTTAATTAACTTAAATATGTTAAACTAATGATTTGAAGCATTTCGATATCGATTGCTAAATGTGTATATACAAGAAAATCGCCTTTATACCTAAATATAAGATTACGGAGTTCTTCCAAATGTACTGTCGTTATGCCGCCATGGCTTTATATTAACTTCAATACGTTAAAAAAGGTTAATTAACTTAAATATGTTAAACTAATGATTTGAAGCATTTAGGTATCGATTGGTAAATGTGTATATACAAAAAAATCGAATTTATAGCTAAATAAAAGATTACGGAATTCTTCTAAATGCACTGCCGTTATGCCGCCATGGCTTTGTGTTAACTTTAGTGCGTTAAAGTAGGTTTGTTAACTTAAATGTGTTAAACTAATGATTTGAAGCATTTCGATATCGATTGCTAAATGAGTATATACAAGAAAATCGACTTCATACCTAAATATAAGATTACGTAATTCTTCTAAATGTTTTGCCGTAATGCCGTTAAGACGTTTGTAGACTTCAGTAAGTTTAAGATGGTTAATTAACTCAGATATATTAAACTAATGATTTGAAGCATTTCGATATCGATTGCTAAATGTGTATATACAAGAAAATCGACTCTATACCTAAATATACGATTACGTAATTCTTCTAAATGTTTTGCCGTTATGCCGTTAAGGCGTTTGTAGACTTCAGTAAGACTAAGATGGTTAATTAACTTATATATGTTAAACTAATGATTTGAAGCATTTCGATATCGATTGCTAAATGTGTATATACAAGAAAATCGCCTTTATACCTAAATATAAGATTTCGGAATTCTTTAAAATGCACTGCCGTTATGCCGTTGTGGCTTTAGGTTAACTTCTGTTCGTTAAGGAAGGTTAATTAACTTAAATATGTTAAACTAATGATTTGAAACATTTCGATATCGCTTGCTGAATGTGTATATAAAAGAAAATCGAATTTATACCTTAACATAAGATTACGGAATTCTTCCAAATGTACTGTCGTTATGCCGCCATGGCTTTATATCAACTTCAATACGTTAATGAAGGTTAATTAACTTAAATATGTTAAACTAATGATTTGAAGCATTTCGATATCGATTGCTAAATGTGTATATACAAGAAAATCGACTTTATACCTAAATATAAGCTTACGGAATTCTTCTAAATGCACTGCCGTTATGCCGTTATGGCTTTATGTTAACTTCAGTTCGTTAAAGAAGGTTTATTACCTTAAATATGTTACACCAGTTATTTAAAGCATTTCGAAATCGATTGCTTAATGCATATATAAAAGAAAATCGACTTTATACCTAAATATATGATAACGGAATTTCTCTGAATGCACTGCCGTTATGCCGTTAAGGCTTTTGTAGACTTCAGTAAGATAAAGAGGGTTAATTAGCTTAAATATGTTAATCTAATGACTTGAAAATTTTCGAAATCGATTGCTAAATGCATATATACAAGAAAATCTTTTTTATACCTAAATATAATGTTACGAAATTCTTCCAAATGTACTGTCGTTATGAAGGCATGGCTTTTTATCACCTTCAATACGTTAAAGAAGGTTACTTAACCTAAATATGTTAAACTAATGATTTGAAGCATTTCGATATCGATTGCTTAATGCGTATATACAACAAAATCGACTTTATACCTAAATATAAGCTTACGGAATTCTTCTAAATGCACCGCCGTTATGCCGTTATGGCTTTATGTTAACTTCAGTTCGTTAAAGAAGGTTTATTAACTTAGATATGTCACACCAGTTATTTGAGGCATTTCGAAATCGATTGCTTTATGCATATATACAAGAAAATCGACTTTATACCTAAATATATGATAACGGAATTTCTCTGAACGCACTGCCGTTATGCCGTTAAGGCTTTTGTAGACTTCAGTAAGATAAAAAGGGTTAATGAGCTTAAATATGCTTAACTAATGATTTGAAGATTTGCGATATCGATTGCTTAATGTGTAGATATAAGAAAATCGACTTTAAACCTAAATATAAAATTATAACATTACGAAATTCTTCTAAATGCACTGCCGTTATACCGCCATGGCTTTATGTAGACTTCAGTAAGCTAAAAAAAGTTTATTAACTAAAATATGTTAAACTAATGATTTGAAGCATTTCGATATCGATTGCTTATTGTGTAAATTTAAGAAAATCGACTTTATACCTAAACATAAGATTACGGAATTCTTCCAAATGCGCTGCCGTTATACCGTTATGGCATTATCTGAAGTTCAGTAAGATAAAGAAAGTTAATATGTTAAACCAGTTATTTGAAGCATTTCGAAATCGATTGCTAAATGCATATATACAAGAAAATCTTCTTTATACCTAAATATAAGATTACGGAATTCTTCCAAATGTACTGGCGTTATGCCGCCATGGCTTTATATCACCTTCAATACGTTAAAGAAGGTTATTTAACTTAAATATGTTAAACTAATGATTGGAAGCATTTCGATATCGATTGCTAAATGTGCATATACAAGAAAATCGAATTTATACCTAAATATAAGATAACGGAATTCTTCCAAATGCACTGCCGTTATGCCGCCATGGCTTTATGCCAACTTCAGTTCGGTAAAGAAGGTTTATTAACTTAAATATGTTAAACGAATGATTTTAATCATTTCGATATCGATTGCTAAATGTGTATATACAAGAAAATCGACTTTATACCTAAATATATGATAACGGAATTCTTCTAAATGCACTGCCATTATGCCGTTATGGCTTTATGTTAACTTCAGTAAGAAAAAGAAGTTTAATTAACTTAAATATGTTAAACTAATGATTTGAAGCATTTCGATATCGATTGCTAAATGTGTATATACAACAAAATCGACTTTATACCTAAATATAAGATTACGGAATTCTTCTAAATGCACTGCCGTTATGCCGCCATGGCTTTATGCCAACTTCAGTTCGGTAAAGAAGGTTTATTAACTTAAATATGTTAAACTAATGATTTGAGTCATTTCGATATTGATTGCTAAATGTGTATATACAAGAAAATCGACTTTATACCTAAATAAATGATAACGGAATTCTTCTAAATGCACTGCCGTTATGCCGTTATGGCTTTATGTTAACTTCAATAAGATAAAGAAGTTTAATTAACTTAAATATGTTAAACTAATGATTTGAAGCATTTCGATATCGATTGCTAAATGTGTATATACAACAAAATCGAATTTATACCTAAATATAAGGTTACGGAATTCTTTTACATGCACTGCCTTTATGCCGCCATGGCTTTATGTTAACTTCAGTGCGTCAAAGAAGCTTTATTTACTTAAATATGTTAAACTACTGATTTGAAGCATTTCGATATCGATTGCGAAATGTGTATATACAAGAAAATCGACTTTAAACCTAAATATAACGACTTTAAACCTAATTATAACGGCAGTGCGTTCAGAGAAATTCCGTTATCATATGTTTAGGTATAAAGTCGATTTTCTTGTACACATGCATTAAGCAATCGATTTCGAAATGCTTCTAATAACTGGTGTAACATATCTAAGTTATTAAACCTTCTTTATCGAACTGAAGTTAACATAAAGCCATAACGGCATAACGGCAGTGCATTTAGAAAAATTCCGTAAGCTTATATTTAGGTATAAAGTCGGTTTTGTTGTATATACGCATTTAGCAATCGATATCGAAATGCGTTAAATCATTAGTTTAACATACTTAAGTTAATTAGCCTTCTTTAAGGTATTGAAGGTGATTAAAAGCCATGGCGGCATAACGACAGTACATTTGGAAGAATTCCGTAACCTTATAATTAGGTATAAAAAAGATTTTCTTGTATATATGCATTCAGCAAGCGATATCGAAATGATTAAAATCATTAGTTTAACATATTTAAGCTAATTAACCCTCTTTATCTTTCTGAAGACTAGAAAAGCCTTAACGGCATAACGGCAGTGCATTCAGAGAAATTCCGTTATCAAATATTTAGGTATAAAGTCGATTTTCTTGTATATATGCATTAAGCAATCGATTTCGAAATGCTTCAAATAACTGGTTTAACATATTTAAGTTAATAAAAATTCTTTAACTAACTGCAGTTAACAAAATGCCATAACGGTATAACGGCAGTGCATTTGGAAGAATTGCGTAATCTTATATTTAGGTATAAAGTCGATTTTCTTGTATATATGCATTTAGCAATCGATTTCGAAAATCTTCAAATTATTAGTTTAACATATTTAAGTTAATAAAGCTTCTTTAAAGCACTGAAGTTAACATAAAGCCATGGCGGCATAACGGCAGTGCATTTAGAAGAATTCCGTAAGCTTATATTTAGGTATAAAGTCAATTTTCTTGTATATATGCAACAAGCAATCGATATCGAAATGCTTCAAATAACTGGTTTGACATATTTAAGTTAATAAACCTTCTTTAACTAACTGAAGATAACAAAATGCCATAACGGTATAACGGCAGTACATTTGGAAGAATTCCGTAATATTATATTTAGGTATAAAGAAGATTTTCGTGTATATATGCATTTAGCAATCGATTTCGAAATGCTTCAAATAACTGGTGTAACATATTTAAGTTAATAAACCTTCTTTAACGAAGAGAAATTAACATAAAGCCATAACTGCATAACGGCAGTGCATCGAGAAGAACTCCGTAATCTTATATTTAGGTATAAAGTCGATTTTCTTGTATATACACATTTAGCAAGCGATATCGAAATGCCACAAATCATTAGTGTAACATATTTAAGTTAATTAACCCTCCTTATCTTACTGAAGTCTACAAACGCCTTAACGGCATAACGGCAACGCATTTAGAAGAATTACGTAAACTTATATTTAGGTATAAAGTCGATTTTCTTGTATATACTCATTTAGCAATCGATATCGAAATGCCTCAAATCATTAGTTTAACATATTTAAGTTAACAAACCTACTTTAACGCACTGAAGTTAACACAAAGCCATGGCGGCATAACGGCAGTGCAATTAGAAGAATTCCGTAATCTTTTATTTAGCCATAATTTCGATTTTTTTGTATATACACATTTAGCAATCGATATCCAAATGCTTCAAATCATTAGTTTAACATATTTAAGTTAATTGACCTTTTTTAACGCATTGAAGTTGATATAAAGCCATGGCGGCATAACGACAGAACATTCGGAAGAATTCCGTAATCTTATATTTAGGTATAAAAAGATTTTCTTGTATATATGCATTTAGCAATCGATTTCGAAATGCTTCAAATAACTGGTTTAACATATTTAAGTTAATAAACCTTCTTTAACTAACTGAAGTTAACAAAATGCCATAACGGTATAACGGCAGTGCATTTGGAAGAATTCCGTAATCTTGTATTTAGGTATAAAGTCGATTTTCTTGTATATATGCATTTAGCAATCGATTTCGAAAATCTTCAAATTATTAGTTTAACATATTTAAGTTAATAAAGCTTCTTTAAAGCACTGAAGTTAACATTAAGCCATGGCGGCATAACGGCAGTGCATTTAGAAGAATTCCGTAAGCTTATATTTAGGTATAAAGTCGATTTTGTTGTATATACACATTTAGCAATAGATATCGAAATGCTTCCAATCATTAGTTTAACATATTTAAGTTAATTAACCTTTTTTAACGCATTGAAGTTGATATAAAGCCATGGCGGCATAACGACAGAACATTCGGAAGAATTCCGTAATCTTATACTTAGGTATAAAGTCAATTTTCTTGTATATATGCATTAAGCAATCGATTTCGAAATGCTTCAAATAACTGGTTTAACATATTTAAGTTAATAAACCTTCTTTAACGAACAGAAGTTAACATAAAGCCACAACGGCATAACGGCAGTGCATTTAGAAGAATTCCGTAATCTTATATTTAGGTATAAAGGCGATTTTCTTGTATATACACATTTAGCAATCGATATCGAAATGCTTCAAATCATTAGTTTAACACATTTAAGTTAATTTACCATCTTAATCTTACTGAAGTCTACAAAAGCCTTAGCGGCATAATGGCAGTGCATTTAGAAGAATTACGTAATCTTATATTTAGGTTTAAAGTAAATTTTCTTGTATATACACATTTAGCAATCGATATCGAAATGCTTCAAATCAGTAGTTTAACATATTTAAATAAATAAAGCTTCTTTAACGCACTGAAGTTAACATAAAGCCATGGCGGCATAACGGCAGTGCATGTTGAAGAATTCCGTAATCTTATATTTAGGTATAAATTCGATTTTCGTGTATATACACATTTAGCAATCGATATCGAAATGCTTCAAATCATTAGTTTAACATATTTAAGTTAATTAACCTTCTTTAACTTATTGAAGTTGATATAAAGCCATGGCGGCATAACGGCAGTGCATTTAGAAGAATTCCGTAATCTTATATTTAGGTATAAAGACGATTTTCTTGTATATACACATTTAGCAATCGATATCGAAATGCTTCAAATCATTAGTTTAACATATTTAAGTTAATAAACCTTCTTTAACGAACTGAAGTTAACATAAAGCCATGGCGGCATAACGGCAGTGCATTTAGAAGAATTCCGTAAGCTTATATTTAGGTATAAAGTCGATTTTGTTGTATATACACATTTAGCAATCGATATCGAAATGCTTCAAATCATTAGTTTAACATATTTAAGTTAATTAACCTTCTTTAACGTACTGAAGTTGACATAAAGCCATGGCGGCATAACGGCAGTGCATTTGGAAGAATTCCGTAATCTTTATTTAGGTATAAAGTCGATTTTGTTGTATATACACATTTAGCAATCGATATCGAAATGCTTCAAATCATTAGTTTAACATATTTAAGTTAATAACCTTTTTTAACGTACTGAAGTCTACAAAAACTTGGCGGCATAATGGCAGTGCATTAAGAAGAATTACGTAATCTTATATTTAGGTTTAAAGACGGTTTTCTTGTATATACACATTTAGCAATCGATATCGAAATGCTTCAAATCATTAGTTCACCATATTTAAGTTAATTAACCTTCTTTATCTTACTGAAGTTAACATAAAGCCATAACGGCATAACGGCAGTGCATTTAGAAGAATTCCGTTATCATATATTTAGGTATAAAGTCGATTTTCTTGTATATACACAGTTAGCAATCGATATCGAAATGATTCAAATCATTAGTTTAACATATTTAAGTAAATAAAACTTCTTTAACGAACTGAAGTTGGCATAAAGCCATAACGGTATAACGGCAGCGCATTTGGAAGAATTCCGTAATCTTATGTTTAGGTATAAAGTCGATTTTGTTGTATATACCCATTTAGCAATCGATATCGAGATGCTTCAACCCATAAGTTTAACATATTTAAGTTAATAAAGCTTCTTTAACGCACTGAAGTTAACATAAAGCCATGGCGGCATAACGGCAGTGCATTTAGGAGAATTCCGTAATCTTATATTTAGGTGTAAAGTCGATTTTCTTTTATTTACATATTTAGCAATCGATATCGAAATGCTTCAAATCATTAGTTTAACATATTTAAGTTAATTAACCTCCTATAACTTATGTAAGTTGATATAAAGCCATGGCGGCATAACGGCAGTGTATTTAAAAGAATTCCGTAATCTTATATTTAGGTATAAAGTCGATTTTCTTAAATTTACACAATAAGCAATCGATATCGAAATGCTTCAAATCATTAGTTTAACATATTTTAGTTAAAAAACCTTTTTTTAGCTTACTGAAGTCTACATAAAGCCATGGCGGTATAACGGCAGTGCATTTAGAAGAATTCCGTAATGTTATAATTTTATATTTAGGTATAAAGTCGATTATCTTGTATTTACACATTAAGCAATCGATATCGAAAATCTTCAAATCATTAGTTTAACACATTTAAGCTAATTAACCCTCTTTATCTTACTGAAGTCTACAAAAGTCTTAACGGCATAACGGCGGTGCATTCAGAGAAATTCCGTTATCATATATTTAGGTATAAAGTCGATTTTCTTGTATATAAATATTTCGCAATCGATATCAAAATGCTTCAGATAACTGGTTTAACATATTTTAGTTAATAAACCTCCTTTAACGAACTGAAGTTCACATAAAGCCATAACGGCAGTGCATTTAGAAGAATTCCGTAAGCTTATATTTAGGTATAAAGTCGATTTTGTTGTATATACGCATTTAGCAATCGATACCGAAATGCTTCAAATCATTAGTTTAACATATTTAAGTTAATTAACCTTCTTTAACGTATTGAAGGTGATGAAAAGCCTTGGCGGCATAACGACAGTACATTTGGAAGAATTCCGTAATCTTATATTTAGGTATAAAAAAGATTTTCTTGTATATATGCATTTAGCAATCGATATCGAAATGATTAAAATCATTCGTTCAACATATTTAAGTTAATTAACCTTCTTTAACGTATTGAAGGTGATATAAAGCCATGGCGGCATAACGACAGTGCATTTGGAAGAATTCCGTAATCTTATATTTAGGTATAAAGAAGATTTTCTTGTATTATATGCATTTAGCAATCGATTTCGAAAATCTTCAAACCATTAGTTTGACATATTTAAGTTAATAAAGCTTCTTTAACGAACAGAAGTTAACATAAAGCCACAACGGCATAACGGCAGTGCATTTAGAAGAATTCCGTAATCTTATATTTAGGTATAAATTCGATTTTCTTGTATATGCACATTTAGCAATCGATATCGAAATGCTTCAAATCAGTAGTTTAACATATTTAAGTAAATAAGGCTTCTTTAGCGCACTGAAGTTAACATAAAGCCACAACGGCATAACGGCAGTGCTTTTAGAAGAATTCCGTTATCATATATTTAGGTATAAATTCGATTTTGTTGTATATACACATTTAGCAATCGATATCGAAATGCTTCAAATCATTAGTTTAACATATTTAAGTTAATTAACCATCTTAATCTTACTGAAGATTACAAAAGCCTTAACGGCATAATGGCAGTGCATTTAGAAGAATTACGTAATCTTATATTACGTTTAAAGTAGATTTTTTTGTATATACACAATTAGCAATCGATATCGAAATGCTTCAAATCAGTAGTTTAACATATTTAAGTAAATAAAGCTTCTTTAACGCACTCAAGTTAACATAAAGCCATGGCGGATTAACGGCAGTGCATGTAGAAGAATTCCATAATATTATATTTGGGTATAAATTCGATTTTCGTGTATATACACATTTAGCAATCGATATCGAAATGCTTCGAATTATTAGTTCAACATATTTAAGTTAATTAACCTTCTTTATCTTACTGAAGTTAACATAAAGCCATAACGGCATAACGGCCGTGCATTTAGAAGAATTCCGTTATCATATATTTAGGTATAAAGTCGATTTTCTTGTATATACACATTTAGCAATCGATATCGAAATGATTCAAATCATTAGTTTAACATATTTAAGTTAATAAACCTTCTTTAACGAACTAAGTTGGCATAAAGCTCTAACGGTATAACGACAGCGCATTTGGAAGAATTCCGTAATCTTATGTTTAGGTATAAAGTCGATTTTGTTGTATATACCCATTTAGCAATCGATATCGAGATGCTGCAACCCATTAGTTTAACATATTTAAGTTAAAAAAGCTTCTTTAACGCACTGAAGTTAACATAAAGCCATGGCGGCATAACGGCAGTGCATTTAGAAGAATTCCGTAAGCTTATATTTAGATATAAAATCGATTTTGTTGTATATACACATTTAGCGATCGATATCGAAATGCTTCAAATCATTAGTTTAACATATTTAAGTTAATTAACCTTCTTTAACGTATTGAAGGTGATATAAAGCCATGGCGGCATAACGACAGTACATTTGGAAGATTTCCGTAATCTTATATTTAGGTACAAAGTCGATTTTCTTGTATATACACATTTAGCAATCGATATCGAAATGCTTCAAATCATTAGTTTAACATATTTAAGTTAAACAACCATCTTAATCTTACTGAAGTCTACAAAAACTTAACGGCATAATGGCAGTGCATTAAGAAGAATTACGTAATCTTATATTTAGGTATAAAGTCGATTTTCTTGTACATACACATTTAGCAATCGATATCGAAATGCTTCAAATCAGTAGTTTAACATATTTAAGTAAATAAGGCTTCTTTAACGCACTGAAGTTAACATAAAGCCCTGGCGGCATAACGACAGTGCATGTAGAAGAATTCCGTTAACTTATATTTAGGTATAAATTCGATTTTCTTGTATATACACATTTAGCCATCGATATCGAAATGCTTCAAATCATTAGTTTAACATATTTAAGTTAAATAACCATCTTAATCTTACTGAAGTCTACAAAAACTTAACGGCATAATGGCAGTGCATTAAGAAGAATTACGTAATCTTATATTTAGGTATAAAGTCGATTTTCTTGTATATACACATTTAGCAATCGATATCGAAATGCTTCAAATCATTAGTTTAACATATTTAAGTTAATTAACCTTCTTTATCTTACTGAGGTTAACATAAAGCCATAACGGCATAACGGCAGTGCATTTAGAAGAATTCCGTTATCAAATATGTGGGACTGACAGACGGACGCAAGAAAACTAGAAGTGGACACAACTTTTAAACACGTATTACCAACAAATGCAACACTTCAAACCTGACGAACGTAAAAACAAAAAAGAGAAAGACAAGAACAACGAATTGACGCTATCGCGTAACTGGACGAGAAGGACAGTCTGTTAATGGTCATCAAACCAGTAAGACATACATACTTCAATGTGATTCAAGATATTCTAGTGATTTCAAATAAATTCAATTATATCTAAAATAAACATTTTTAAACTTTAAATATAAACCTACAATTGGGGGCTCGCCCGGAATTGAATTTAAGCCAACCGGAAAACATTTATGTTGCACCAACAACGCGTTTTCTTACATAAAAAGTGATCCAGTGGCATCAACCGACAGATCACAGTACAAAAAACAATAGTGTTTGGTGGCGTCAATCTACGTATCGCAAATGTGCAAGAAAATTGTCTTTTTCGCGAACCTTCTATGAAAGTGATCCAGTGGCATCAACCGACAGATCATAGTACAAGAAAGTGTTTAGTGGCGCAACTGTACAAGAACAATTTTTTGCCTTCGCGAATCTTCTATGAGCAGCAGCATCAAGCATTATAAGTGCGAATGTGAATGCAGCAGTTGTAGCAGAGTGCCGCAGCGATTGTTAGTCAAACCACCAGCAGAGCAGTTTACGTCAGCCGCAACAGCAGCAACAGCATAGCCGTTGTACAATATTTTGAAATTTTGCTGAAAGAAGAGGAATAGACGCTGAAGAAGGAGACTTAGTATAAAAAACTATCCGAAGACGAAAAGTAGCTGAAGAAGGAAAACTATCCGAAGACGAAAAGAAGCTGAAGAAGGGAAACTATTCGAAGACGATAAGAAGCAGTTGAGGTAAAGTAACACTACCCAAACAAAGAAGAAGAAGATAAGTTAAAGACGAAGAAGACGAAAAATCTAATAAGAAGCAGTTGAGGTAAAGTAACACAACGCAAACGAAGAAGAAGAAAATAAGTTAAAGACGAAAGAGGCGGGAAATCTAATAAGAGAAAGTTAAGGTAAAGTAATTGGACAATGGTAAACGTAAATTTGTAAGAACCCGAAATACGATATAAGCAAAAAGTGTAAATGTAAAAAATTTCATTGTAGAAATTAAGCTAGACAAAGTGAATGTTAAAGAATATCAAAATCTAATTGGAAAATCTTTTGTATAATTAATTCATGTACATAACTGAATGAAACGAAATGAAATTTTGTAAAATGTAATATACATTTGTAGTATCCGATTGATGTAAATTTCCAAAATATTTGTATTTTAAATTGAAAATTGAAAACTTGTGAATTAATTCATTCTCATTAATAATATTTGAATTTATGTGTAATTTACGAACACTAAACTTCACTGTATTCATAAGAGTACATTGTGTTCGAATTGTCAGTTGAACTACTAAATAATTTTGATGTAATTCTGGAGAAAATACTTACGCTGCCTTAAACTAAGACATATTTTTAAAATTACTTTATACGTATTTTATATAGTTGATTAACATATATTCTAATATTGTAAACATGGATGCAGACGCTATTTTAAAAATGACAGTGACGACTTTAAAACACAAACTAAGGGAATTGGGACTAGGAGTAAGTGGACGGAAACACGAACTGAGGGAAAGACTTCTCCAACATTTAGGCCTGATTGACGACGGTGACGATGACGAAAATGAAGAGAGTGATTTTCAGTCCAATCAGTCTGAATGTGATTTTATACAAAAACGAACTGAACCATCTGCACCTAAGGGTTGTGCACATTTCACCCTTAAAGATATTGAAGAAAGCCTTTCTACTTTTGATGGAACAGATACGTCTGATATACAGAAATGGATCGAACAAATAGAAGAAAATGCAGAAATAGTAAATTGGAATGATGTACAAAAATTCGTTTATACGAAACAGTTATTGAGGGGTGCTGCAAAAGTTTATGTGGGTAGTCAAACCGGGTTGCGCGATTGGAATTCTTTAAAATTAGCACTAACTAATGAATTCGGAAATAAGTTATCAGCAGCCGATGTGCATAAGATGTTAGGGAAAAGACAGAAGAAGCCGTGTGAATCGTATCGTGAATACCTATATGCTTTGATGGAGATAGGCAAATCAATCCACTTGGATGAAGAAAGTTTGTTAGAGTATTTTATAGATGGCATTCCGGGATCTAAGTATAGTAAAGCTATTCTCTACCAAGCCAAAACTGTGACAGAACTAAAAGAACAGTTAGTAGTTTACGAAAAAATCAAGCAGGAACCAAAAGTTGAAAATCTGAAGAAAGCGGATATAAATGATAAAATAAAACAGGAGAATTCGTTACCATTAAGAATCGATAAAAGATGTTATAAATGTGGTGAACCTTCTCACATAGCTAGAGATTGTCCGTCGAAGCAATTCAAATGCTTTAAGTGCCAGAAGATGGGACACAGATCTTTTGAGTGTAAAGTAATAAAAGGTGGGAACACTGAGCGGGAACACAGTTGTGTAAATTCGATTGACGAACTTGCAAAATTTAATTTAAAATTTAAAAATATACGGATTTGTAATGTAAAAGTGAGCGCGCTTATCGATACTGGTTGTAACTTGTGTTTAATGAGGTACGACACATTTAATAAGTTGGACAGATATATAAAGCTAACAACGGAACAAAAGCAGTTATTTGGTATTGGTGCAGCGAAAATATCAACGATAGGAAGCTTTGATATAGAAGTAGAAATTGATAAGAGTATCGTTGACCTGACCTGACCTGTAGTAGCAACAACCGACATTAGTTACGAAGTGATTTTCGAAGTGAAAATGAGGTTGAATTTAAAGAAAAGTTGACCGTGCCGATTAATAATACAATGAGAGTCAAAGATAATTTAACAAACGATGATGATTTGATGACTAATATTTTTTCAAATTTATGTTTTAACGTTGATATGAATGAACAAGACTATGATTTAGCTCATTTAAATAAAAAATCAGCAGAGGCAGTGAAGCAAATGATAAAATAGTATATACCAAAGAAAGACGATAGTTCTCCGGTGAATATGAAAATTATTCTTACCGACGAGGTTCCAGTTTACCAACCACCACGAAGGGTATGTTATGAGGAGCAACAAATCATAGATAAGCAAGTCGCACAGTGGTTAGATGAAGGTATAATACGTCCTAGTTGCTCAAACTACGCTTCGCCTGTTGTACTAGTATCAAAGAAAAATGGCACAAAACGACTTTGTTGTGATTATCGTAAACTAAATTTGAAAATCGTACGGGATAATTTCCCGATGACCTTAATTGACGACGCCCTAGAAAGACTTAGAGAAGCAAACATATTCACGACGTTAGATTTAGCAAATGGTTTCTTACATGTACCGGTAGATGAGAGTTCTCGCAAATACACATCATTCGTAACTCATAGTGGCCAATATGAATTTCAGTATGTACCCTTTGGTATATGTAATTCACCCGCTGTTTTCTGTCGCTACATTCATGCCATATTAAAAGATTATATTCGAGATGGAACAGTTGTTACATATATGGATGATTTAGTAATCCCAGCGAAATCTGAAGAAGAAGCTCTAGAGAAGTTAGGAAAAGTATTGAAGTTAGCTTCTGATAAGGGACTGAGGATAAAATGGGAAAAATGTCAATTCCTTAAGAAGAAGATAGAATTTTTAGGCTATAATATTGAAAATGGCACCATTAGACCGAGTGAAGTTAAAACAAAAGCCGTTGAAAAGTTTCCGTTACCACAGACCAAAAAGGCGCTACAGAGATTCTTAGGCTTTATGTCTTATTTTCGTCGTTTTATTAAAAATTTCGCATTAATCGCAAAACCTTTATCAGACTTAATGAAGAAAGACGCAGAATTTAGAATGGGTGACGAACACTTAATTTCGTTCAAACAACTGAAGACAGCTCTTATTCAGGCACCAGTTCTTGGACTATTCAATCCTAAAGCAACGACAGAGATTCATACAGACGCATCAATGTACGGTTACGGAGCAATTCTTCTCCAAAAGAACTCCGAAGATCAACAGTTTCACCCAGTTCAATTCATGAGCCGCAAAACAACACCTGCAGAACAGAAATATCATTCGTATGAGCTGGAAGTACTAGCTATAGTCGAAGCCCTTAAGAAGTGGCGCGTGTATGTGTTGGGGTCAAAGTTCAAAATTATTACTGACTGTAACGCTTTTACCATGACTTTACAAAAAAGAGACGTACCTTTACGTGTAGCCCGATGGGCTATGTATCTTCAGGAATATGATTACCTGATTGAACACAGACGAGGGACACAGATGAGGCATGTAGACGCTCTTAGCAGAATTTCTTGTTTAATGATCGAGGATTCATTAAGGCATCGACTTAAAGAGGCACAAATGAGAGATATGTGGACAAAAGCGGTTCGAAAGATTTTGGAAGAAAAGAGCTACGAAGATTTTTACATCCATAATGATATTCTGTATAAAGACCCAGATTTACAACTGATTGTGGTGCCATCACAGATGGAGAAAGAGATAATTGAGATTGCACATCGTCAAGGACATTTTTCAGTGAAGAAAACAAAGGACTGCTTAGCGAAGGATTTTTACATTCCTCAGCTAGAAAAGAAAGTTACGGAAATTGTGAATAGTTGCATTGCCTGCATTGTCGTAAATTCGAAATGTGGTAAGAAAGATGGCTTTTTGGCACCCATTGATAAAGAGGATAAGCCTTTGTTGACGTTCCATATAGATCACGTTGGTCCTCTCACGGCGACACGAAAGCAGTATAATTATATACTTGTAGTTGTGGATGCATTTTCGAAATTTGTGTGGCTTTATCCCACAAAAGATACGAGCACTGAAGCAGTGATCGATCGATTGACGAAGCAAGAAACCACGTTTGGCAATCCAAGAAGAATCATTACAGACAGAGGTTCAGCATTTACATCGCAGGCCTTTGAGGATTATTGCACAAATAATCATATTCAGCATTTACTTATTACTACTGGAGTACCAAGGGGAAATGGCCAAGTAGAGCGCATACATAAGATAGTAATTCCCATGCTATCAAAGCTTTCGAAAGATAATCCAGATCAATGGTATAAATTTATTGGCAAAGTCCAACAATACATAAATAACTCTCCTCCGAGAAGCACAAAGATAGCACCATTCAAATTGTTAACCGGATGTGACATGAGACTTTCGGATTTACCACGATTAGACGAAATTATGGAAACGGAAGCTATTGAATCGTTCGAGATAGATCGAAACGAAGCACGACAAATAGCCAAACAAAACATTTCGGCAATTCAAGAAGAAAATCGTAGAAATTATAACCGAAAACGCAAAGAAAATCGAAATTATAAAGTAAATGATCTAGTAGCTATAAAACGTACTAAATTTGGACCAAATCTAAAATTGAAAAGAAAATACTTTGGACCGTACAAAATCATCGAAAAGTTATCACATGGACGTTATAAAGTACAAAAGCTTGATGAAGTTGAAGGACCTAATTTGACCTCGACCGTGGCCGAGTACATCAAACCATGGAGTTCAGAATTCGGGTCGAATCCTGAGTCAGGAGGGCCGAATGTGGGACTGACAGACGGACGCAAGAAAACTAGAAGTGACACAACTTTTAAACACGTATTACCAACAAATGCAACACTTCAAACCTGACGAACGTAAAAACAAAAAAGAGAAAGACAAGAACAACGAATTGACGCTATCGCGTAACTGGACGAGAAGGACAGTCTGTTAATGGTCATCAAACCAGTAAGACATACATACTTCAATGTGATTCAAGATATTCTAGTGATTTCAAATAAATTCAATTATATCTAAAATAAACATTTTGAAACTTTAAATATAAACCTACATATATTTAGGTATAAATTCGATTTTGTTGTATATACACATTTAGCAATCGATATCGAAATGCTTCAAATCATTAGTTCAACATATTTTAGTTAATTAACCTTCTTTATCTTACTGAACTTCACCTAATGCCATAACGGTATAACGGCAGCGCATTTGGAAGAATTCCGTAATCATATGTTTAGGTATAAATTCGATTTTGTTGTATATACACATTTAGCAATCGATATCGAGATGCTTCAACCCAATAGTTTAACATATTTAAGTTAATAAACCTTCTTTAACGAAATGAAGTTGGCATAAAGCCCTGGCGGCATAACGATAGTGCATTTAGGAGAATTCCGTAATCTTATATTTAGGTGTAAAGTCAATTTTCTTGTATTTGCATATTTAGCAATCGATATCGAAATGCTTCAAATCATTAGTATAACACATTTTAGTTAATAAACTTTTTTTAGCTTACTGAAGTCTACATAAAGCCATGGCGGTATAACGGCAGTGCATTTAGAAGAATTCCGTAATGTTATGATTTTATATTTAGGTATAAAGTCGATTATCTTGTATTTACACATTAAGCAATCGATATCGAAAATCTTCAAATCATTATATATATAATTAACCCTCTTTTTCTTACTGAAGTCTACAAAAGCCTTAACGGCATAACGGCAGTGCATTCAGAGAAATTCTGTTATCATATATTCAGGTATAAAGTCGATTTTCTTGTATATATGTATTAAGCAATCGATTTAGAAATGCTTCAAATAACTGGTGTAACATATCTAAGTTAATAAACCTTCTTTAACGAACTGAAGTTAACATAAAGCCATAACGCCATAACGGCAGTGCATTTAGAAGAATTCCGTAAGCTTATATTTAGGTATAAATTTGATTTTGTTGTATATACGCATTTAGCAATCGATATCGAAATGCTTCAAATCATTAGTTTAACATATTTAAGTTAATTAACCTTCTTTAACGTATTGAAGTTGATATAAAGCCATGGCGGCATAACGACAGTACATTCGGAACAATTCCGTAATCTTATATTTAGGTATAAAGTCAATTTTCTTGAATATATGCATTAAGCAATCGATTTCGAAATGCTTCAAATAACTAGTGTAACATATTTAAGTTAATAAACCTTCTTTAACGAACAGAAGTTAACATAAAGCCATAACGGCAGCGCATTTAGAAAAATTCCTTAGCTTATATTTAGGTATAAAATCGATTTTGTTGTATATGAACATTTAGCAATCGATATCGAAATGCTTCAAATCATTAGTTTAACATACTTAAGTTAATTAACCTTCTTTAACGTAGTGAAGTTGATATAAAGCCATGGCGGCATAACGACGGTAAATTTGGAAGAATTCCGTAAACTTATATTTAGGTATAAAAAAGATTTTGTTGTATATATGCATTTAGCAATCGATTTCGAAAATCTTCAAATCATTAGTTTAACATATTTAAGCTAATTAACCCTCTTTATCTTACTGAAGTCTACAAAAGCCTTAACGGCATAACGGCAGTGCATTCAGAGAAATTCCGTTATCATATATTCAGGTATAAAGTCGATTTTCTTGTATATATGCATTAAGCAATCGATTTAGAAATGCTTCAAATAACTGGTGTAACATATCTAAGTTAATTAACCTTCTTTATCTTACTGAGGTTAACATAAAGCCATAACGCCATAACGGCAGTGCATTTAGAAGAATTCCGTAGGCTTATATTTAGGTATAAAGTTGATTTTGTTGTATATACGCATTTGGCAATCGATATCGAAATGCTTCAAATCATTAGTTTAACATATTTAAGTTAATTAAACTTTTTTAACGTATTGAAGTTGATATAAAACCATGGCGGCATAACGACAGTACATTCGGAAGAATTCCGTAATCTTATATTTAGGTATAAAGAAGATTTTCTTCTATATATGCATTTAGCAATCGATTTCGAAATGCTTCAAATAACTGGTTTAACATATTTAAGTTAATAAACCTTCTTTACCGAACAGAAGTTAACATAAAGCCATGGCGGCACAACGGCAGCGCATTTGGAAGAATTCCGTAAGCTTTTATTTAGGTATAAAATCGATTTTCTTGTATATAAACATTTAGCAATCGATATCGAGATGCTTCAAACCATTAGTGTAACATATTTAAGTTAATAAACCTTCTTTACCGAACTGAGGTTGATATAAAGCCCTGGCGGCATAACGATAGTGCATTTAGGAAAATTCCGTAATCTTATATTTAGGTGTAAAGTCGATTTTCTTGTATTTACATATTTAGCAATCGATATCGAAATGCTTCAAATCATTAGTTTAACATAATTAAGTTAATTAACCTCCTATAACTTATTGAAGTTGATATAAAGCCATGGCGGCTTAACGGCAGTGCATTTAGAAGAATTCCGTAATCTTATATTTAGGTATAAAGTCGATTTTCTTAAATTTACACAATAAGCAATCGATATCGATATGCTTCAAATCATTAGTTTAACATATTTTAAATAAGAAACTTTTTTTAGCTTACTGAAGTCTACATAAAGCCATGGCGGTATAACGGCAGTGCATTTAGAAGAATTCCGTAATGTTATAATTTTGTATTTAGGTATAAAGTCGATTATCTTGTACTTACACATTAAGCAATCGATATCGAAAATCTTCAAATCATTAGTTTAACATATTTAAGCTAATTAACCCTCTTTATCTTACTGAAGTCTACAAAAGCCTTAACGGCATAACGGCAGTGCATTCAGAGAAATTCCGTAATCATATATTTAGGTATAAAGTCGATTTTCTTGTGTATATGCATTAAGCAATCGATTTCGAAATGCTTCAAATAACTGGTGTAACATATTTAAGTTAATAAAGCTTCTTTAACGAACATAAATTAACATAAAGCCATAACTGCCTAACGGCAGTGCATTTAGAAGAACTCCGTAATCTTATATTTAGGTATAAAGTCGATTTTCTTGTATATACACATTTAGCAATCGATATCGTAATGCCTCAAATCATTAGTTTAACATATTTAAGTTAATTAACCCTCTTTATCTTACTGAAGTCTACAAACGCCTTAACGGCATAACGGCAAAGCATTTAGAAGAATTACGTAATCTTATATTTAGGTATAAAGTCGATTTTCTTGTATATACTCCTTTAGATATCGATATCTAAATGCTTCAAATCATTAGTTTAACATATTTAAGTTAATAAAGCTTCTTTAACGCACTGAAGTTAACATAAAGCCATAGCGGCATAACGGCAGTGCATTTAGAAGAATGCCGTAAGCTTATATTTAGGTATAAAATCGATTTTCTTAAATTTACACAATAAGCAATCGATATCGAAATGCTTCCAATCATTGGTTTAACATATTTAATTTAATTAACCTTCTTTAACGTACTGAAGGCGATATAAAGCCATGGCGGCATAACGACAGTACATTTGGAAGAATTCCGTAATTTTATATTTAGGTATAAAGAAGATTTTCTTGTATATATGCATTTAGCAATCGATTTCGAAATGCTTCAAATAACTGGTTTAACATATTTAAGTTAATAAACATTCTTTAACGAACAGATGTTAACATAAAGCCACAACGGCATAACGGCAGTGCATTTAGAATAATTCCGTAATCTTATATTTAGGTATAAAGTCGATTTTGTTGTATATACACATTTAACAATCGATATCGGAATGCTTCAAATCAGTAGTTTAACATATATTAAGTAAATAAAGCCTCTTTAACGCAATGAAGTTAACATAAAGCCATGGCGGCATAACGGCAGTGCATTTAGAAGAATTCCGTAATGTTATAATTTTATATTCAGGTATAAAGTCGAATTTGTTGTATATACACATTTAGCAATCGATATCGAAATGCTTCAAATCATTAGTTTAACATATTTTAGTTAATTAGCCTTCTTTATTTTACTGAACTTCACATAATGCCATAACGGTATAACGGCAGCGCATTTGGAAGAATTCCGTAATCTTATGTTTAGGTATAAAGTCGATTTTGTTGTATATAAACATTTAGCAATCGATAGCGAGATGCTTCAACCCATTAGTTAAACATATTTAAGTTAATTAACCTCCTATAACTTATTGAAGTTGAAATAAATCCATGGCGGCATAACGGCAGTGCATTTAGAAGAATTCCGTAATCTTATATTTAGGTATAAAGTCGATTTTCTTAATTTTACACAATAAGCAATCGATATCTGCATAACGGCAGTGCATTTAGAAGAAGACGATAATCTTATATTTAGGTATAAAGACGATTTTCTTGTATATACTCATTTAGCAATCGATATCGAAATGCTTCAAATCATTAGTTTAACATATTTATGTTAACAAACCTACTTTAACGCACTGAAGTTAACACAAAGCCATTGCGGCATAACGGCAGTGCATTTAGAAGAGTTCCGTAATCTTTTATTTAGCTATAAATTCGATTTTTTTGTCTATGCACATTTAGCAATCGATATCCAAATGCTTCAAATCATTAGTTTAACATATTTAAGTTAATTAACCTTTTTTACCGTCTTGAAGTTTATATAAAGCCATGGTGGCATAACGACAGTACATTCGGAAGAATTCCGTAATCTTATATTTAGGTATAAAGAAGATTTTCTTGTGTACATACATTTAGCAATCGATTTCGAAATGCTTCAAATAACTGGTTTAACATATTTAAGTTAATAAACCTTCATTAACGAACTGAAATTGGCATAAAGCCATGGCGGCATAACGGCAGTGCATTTAGAAGAATTCCGTAATCTTAAATTTGGGTATGAAGTCGAATTTCTTGTATATGCACATTTAGCAATCGATATCAATATGCTTCAAATCAATAGTTTAACACATTTAAGTTAATTAACCTTCTTTAACGTATTGAAGTTGATATAAAGCCATGGCGGCATAACGACAGTACATTTGGAAGAATTCCGTAATCTTATGTTTAGGTATAAATTCGATTTTCTTTTATATACACATTTAGCAAGCGATATCGGAATGCTTCAAATCATTAGTTTGACATATTTAAGTTATTTAACCTTCTTTAACGTATTGAAGTTGATACAAAGCCATGGCGGCATAACGACAGTACATTTGGAAGAATTCCTTAGTCTTATATTTAGATATAAAGTCGATTTTGTTGTATATACACATTTAGCAATCGATATCGAGATGCTTCAAATCATTAGTTTAACATATTTAAGTTAATAAACCTTCTTTAAGGAACTAAAGTTGGCATAAAGCCATGGGGGCAAAACGGCAGTGCATTTAGAAGAATTCCGTAATCTTATGTTTAGGTATAAAGTCGATTTTCTTCTATATAAGCATTACGCAATCGATATCGAAATGCTTCAAATAACTGGTTTAGCATATTTAAGTTAATAAACCTTCTTTAACGAACTGAAGTTAACATAAAGCCATAACGGCATAACGGCAGTGTATTTAGAAGAATTCCGTTATCATATATTTAAGTATAAAATCGATTTTTTTTTTATATACGCATTTAGCAATCGATATCGAAATGCCTCATATCATTAGTTTAACATATTTAAGTTAATAAAGCTTCTTTAACGAACTGAAGTTGGCATAAAGTCATGGCGGCATAACGGCAGTGCATTTAGAAGAATTCCGTAATCTTAAATTTAGGTATAAAGTCGATTTTCTTGTATATACACATTAAGCAATCGATATCGAAATGCTCACATCATTAGTTTAACATATTAAAGTTAATAAACCCTCTTTAACGAACTGAAGTTGGCATAAAGCCATTACGGTATAACGGCAGTGCATTTGTGTGAATTCCGTAATCTTATATCTAGGTAAAAAGTCGATTTTTTTGTATATACACATTTAGCAATCGATATCGAAATGCTTCAAATATTTAAGTTAATAAAGCTTCTTTAACGAACTGAAGTTGGCATAAAGTCATGGCGGCATAACGGCAGTGCATTTAGAAGAATTCCGTAATCTTATGTTTAGGTATAAAGTCGATTTTCTTGTATATACACATTTAGCAATCTATATCGAAACGCTTCACATCATTAGTTTAACATATTTAAGTTAATAAATCCTCTTTATCTTACTGAAGTTTACATAAAGCCATAACGGTATAACGGCAGTGCATTTGGAAGAATTCCGTAATCTTATATTAAGGCAAAAAGTCGATTTTGTTGTATATGCACATTAAGCAATCGATACCGAAATGCTTCAGCTTATAAGTTTAACATATTTAAGTTAATAAACCTTCTTTAACGATCTGAAGTTTGCATATAGCCATGATGGTATAACGGCAGTGCATGTAGAAGAATTCCGTAATCTTATATTTAGGTATAAAGTCGATTTTCTTGTATATACACATTTAGCAATCGATATCGAAATGCTTCAAACCATTAGTTTAACATATTTAAAATAATTAACCTTCTTTAACGTATTGAAGGTGATATAAAGCCATGGCGGCATAACGACAGTACATGTGGAAGAATTCCGTAATCTTATATTTAGGTATAAAGTCGATTTTCTTGTATATTTACATTTCGCAATCGATATCGAAATGCTTCAGATAACTGGTTTAACATATTTAAGTTAATAAACCTCCTTTAGTGAAGTGAAGTTGACATAAAGCCATAACGGCACTACATTTAGAAGAATTCCGTAGTCTTATATCTAGGCATAAATTCGATTTTCTTGTATATACACATTTTGTAATCGATATCTTACTGAAGTCTACAAAAGCCTTAACGGCATAACGGCAGTGCCTTTAGAAGAATTCCGTAATGTTATATTTAGGTATAAAGTCGATTTTGTTGTATTTGCACATTTAGCAATCGATATCGAAATGCTTCAAACCATTAGTTTAACATATTTAAAATAATTAACCTTCTTTAACGTATTGAAGGTGATATAAAGCCATGGCGGCATAACGACAGTACATGTGGAAGAATTCCGTAATCTTATATTTATGTATAAAGTCAATTTTCTTGTATATACTCATTTAGCAATCGATATCGAAATGCTTCAAATCATTAGTTTAACATATTTAAGTTAATTAACCCTCTCTATCTTACTGAAGTCTACGAAGGCCTTAACGGCATAACGGCAGTGCATTTAGAAGAATTCCGTAATCTTATATTTAGGTATAAAGTCGATTTTCTTGTATATACTCATTTATCAATCGATATCGAAATGCTTCAAATCACTAGTTTAATATATTAAAGTTAATAAAGCTTCTTTAGCGCACTGAAAATAACATAAAGCCATGGCGGCATAACGGCAGTGCATGTAGAAGAATTCCGTAATCTTATATTTAGGTATAAAGTCGATTTTCTTGTATATACACATTTAGCAATCGATATCGAAATGCTTCAAATCATTAGTTTAACATATTTAAGTTAATAAACCTTCTTTAATGCAATGAAGTCTTTAAAAGCCTTAACGGTATAACTGCAGCGCATTTAGAAGAATTCCGTATTCTTATATTTAGGTATAAAGTCGATTTTGTTGTATATACGCATTTAGCAATCGACATCGAAATGCTTCAATTCATTAGTTTACTATATTCAAGTTAATTAACCCTCTCTGTCTTACTTAAGTCTACATAAAGCCTTAACGGCATAACGGCAGTGCATTTAGAAGAATTCCGTTATCTTATATTTAGGTATAAATTTGATTTTCTTGTATGTACACATTTAGCAAGCGATATCGAAATGCTTCAAATTATTAGTTTAACATATTTAAGTTAATTAACCTTCTTTAACGTATTGAAGTTGATATAAAGCCATGGCGGCATAACGGCAGTGCTTTTAGAAGAACTTCGTAATCTTAAATTTAGGTATAAATTCGATTTTCTTGTATATACACATTAAGCAATCGATAACGAAATGTTTCAAATCGATATTTTAACATATTTAAGGTTATTAACCTTCTTTATCTTAATGAAGTTTACATAAAGCCATAACGGTATAACGGCAATGCATTTGGAAGAATTCCGTAATCTTATATTAAGGTAAAAAGTCGTTTTTGTTGTATATACACATTTAGCAATCGATATCGAAATGCTTCAAATCATTAGTTTAACATATTTAAGTTAATTAACCCTCTCTATCTTACTGAAGTCTACGAAGGCCTTAACGGCATAACGGCAGTGCATTTAGAAGAATTCCGTAATCTTATATTTAGGTATAAAGTCGATTTTCTTGTATATACTCATTTATCAATCGATATCGAAATGCTTCAAATCACTAGTTTAATATATTAAAGTTAATAAAGCTTCTTTAGCGCACTGAAAATAACATAAAGCCATGGCGGCATAACGGCAGTGCCTTTAGAAGAATTCCGTAATGTTATATTTAGGTATAAAGTCGATTTTGTTGTATTTGCACATTTAGCAATCGATATCGAAATGTTTCAAACCATTAGTTTAACATATTTAAAATAATTAACCTTCTTTAACGTATTGAAGTTGATATAGAACCATGGCGGCATAACGACAGTACATGTGGAAGAATTCCGTAATCTTATATTTAGGTATAAAGTCGATATTCTTGTATATAGATATTTCGCAATCGATATCGAAATGCTTCAGATAACAAGTTTGACATATTTAAGTTAATAAACCTCCTTTAGCGAACTGAAATTGACATATTTAGGTATAAAGTCGATTTTGTTGTACATACACATTTAGCAATCGATATCGAAATGCTTAAATCATTAGTTTTAAATATTTAAGTTAATTAACCTTCTTTAACGTAATGAAGGTGATATAAAGCCATGGCTGCATAACGACAGTGCATGTAGAAGAATTTCGTAATCTTATATTAAGGTATATAGTCGATTTTCTTATATTTACACATTTAACAGTCGATATCGAAAATCTTCAAATCATTAGTTTAACATATTTAAGTTAATTAACCTTATTTAACGTAACAGAGGTGATATAAAGTCATTGCGACATAACGACAGTGCATTTAGAAGAATTCCGTAATCTTATATTCAGGTATAAAGTTGATTTTCTTGTATATACGCATTTAGAAATCGATATCGAAATGATTCAAATCATTAGTTTAACATATTTAAGTTAATTAACCTTCTTTAACGTATTAAAGTTGATATAAAGCCATGGCGGCATAACGACAGAACATTTGGAAGAATTCCGTTATCTTATGTTTAGGTATAAATTCGATTTTCTTTTATATACACATTTAGCAAGCGATATCGAAATGCTTCAAATCATTAGTTTAACATATTTAAGTTAATTAACCCTATTTAACGTAATAGAGGTGATATAAAGTCATGGCGACATAACGACAGTGCATTTAGAAGAATTCCGTAGTCTTATATTTAGGTATAAAGTCGATTTTGTTGTATATACACATTTAGCAATCGATATCGAGATGCTTCAAATCATTAGTTTAACATATTTATGTTAATAAACCTTCTTTTTCTTACTGAAGTTTACGTAAAGCCGTAACGGCTCATAAGTTTAACACATTTAAGTTAATAAACCTTCTTTAACGATCTGAAGTTGGCATCTAGCCATGGCGGAATAACGGCAGTGCATTTAGAAGAATTCCGTTATCTTATATTTAGGTATAAATTCGATTTTCTTGTATATACACATTTAGCAATCGATATCGAGATGCTTCAAATCATTAGTTTAACATATTTAGTTAATAAACATTTTTTAGCTTACTGAAGTCTTCATAAAGCCTTAACGGTATAACGGCAGTGCATTCAGAAGAATTCCGTAATGCTGTTATTTTATATTTAGGTATAAAGTCGCTTTTCATGTATTTACACATTTAGCAATCGAAATCGAAATGCTTCAAACCATTAGTTTAACATATTTAAAGTAATCAACCTTCTTTAACGGATTGAAGGTAATATAAAGCCATGCCGGTATAACGACAGTACATGTGGAAGAATTCCGTAATCTTATATTTAGGTATAAAGTCGATTTTCTTGTATATATACATTTCGCAATCGATATCGAAATGCTTCATATAACTGGTTTTTCATTTTTAAGTTAATAAACCTCCTTTAGTGAACTGAAGTTGACATAAAGCCACAACGGCACTGCATTTGGAAGAATTCCGTAGTCTTATATTTAGGCCTAAAGTCGATTTTCTTGTATATACACATTTTGCAATCCATATCAAAATGCTTCAAATAACTGGTTTAGCATATTTAAGTTAATTAACCTTCTTTATCTTACTGAAGTTTACATAAAGCCATAACGACATAACGGCAGTATGTTTGGGTGAATTCCGTAATCTTTTATTTAGGTATAAAATCGATTTTCTTGTACATACACATTTAGCAATCAATATCGAAATGCTTCAAATCATTAATTTAGCATATTTAAGTAAATTAACCTTCTTTAACGTATTGAAATTTATATAAAGCCATAACGGCATAACGGCAGTGTATTTCGATGAATTCCGTAAACTTATATTTAGATATAAAGCCGAATTTGTTGTATATACGCATTTAACAATCGATATCGAAATTCTTGAAATCATTACTTTAAAATATTTAAAATAATTAACCTTCTTTAACGTAATGAAGGTGATATAAAGCCATGGCGGCCTAACGACAGTGTATGTAAAAGGATTCCGTAATCTTATATTTAGGTATAAAGTCGATTTTGTTGTATATACACATTTAGCAATCGATATCGAAATGCTTCAAATCATTAGTTTACTATATCTAAGTTAATTAAACATCTTTATCTTACTGAAGTTTACATAAAGCCATAACGTTATAACGGCAGTGCATTTGGAAGAATTACGTAATCTTATATTTAAGAAGAAAGTCGATTATTTGTATATACACATTTAGCAATCGATATCGAGATGGTTCAACTCATTAGTTTAACATATTTAAGTTAATATACCTTCTTTAACGATCAGAAGTTTTCATATAGCCATGATGGCATAACGGCAGTGCATGTAGAAGAATTCCGTAATCTTTTATTTAGGTATAAAGTCGATTTTCTCGTATATACACATTTAGCTATCGATATCGAAATGCTTCAAATCATTAGTTTAACATATTTTGTTAATAAACATTTTTTAGCTTACTGAAGTCTACATAAAGCCTTAACGGTATAACGGCAGTGCATTTAGAAGAATTTAGTAATGTTATAATTTTATATTTAGGTATAAAATCGATTTTTTTGTATTTACACATTTAGCAATCGATATCGAAATGCTTCAAACCATTAGTTTAACATACTTAAATTAATAAACATTCTTTAGCGTAATGAAGTTTATATAAAGCCATGGCGGCATAACGACAGTGCATGTAGAAGAATTCCGTAATCTTATATTTAGGTATAAAGTCGATTTTCTTGTATAAATACATTTCGCAATCGATATCGAAATGCTTCAGATAACTGGTTTAACATATTTTAGTTAATAAACCTCCTTTAGTGAACTGAAGATGACATAAAGCCATAACGGCACTGCATTTGGAAGAATTCCGTAGTCTTATATTTATGCATAAAGTCGATTTTCTTGTATATACACATTTTGCAATCGATATCAAAATGCTTCAAATAACTGGTTTAGCATATTTAAGTTAATTAACCTTCTTTAACGTAATGAAGGTGATATAAAGCCATGGCGGCATAACGACAGTGAATTTGGAAGAATTCCGTAGTCTTATATTTATGCATAAAGTCGATTTTCTTGTATATGCACATTTTGCAATCGATATCGAAACGCTTCACATAACTGGTTTAGCATATTTAGGTTAATTAACCCCCTCTATCTTACTGAAGTTTACATATAGCCATAACGGCATATCGGCAGTATGTTTGAGTGAATTCCGTAATCTTTTATTTAGGTATAAAATCGATTTTCTTGTACATACACATTTAGCAATCAATATCGAAATGCTTCAAATCATTAATTTAGCATAGTTAAGTAAATTAACCTGCTTTAACGTACTGAAATTTATATAAAGCCATAACGGTATAACGGCAGTGTATTTCGATGAATTCCGTAATCTTATATTTATCTTATATTTATGTATTAAGTGCTTCAAATCATTAGTTTAACATATTTAAGTTAATTAACCTTCTTTATATTACCTAAGTTTACATATTGCCATAACGGTATAACGGCAGCGCATTTGGAAGGATTCCGTAATCTTATATTTAGGTATGAAGTCGATTTTCTTGTATATACACATTTAGCAATCGATATGGAAATGCTTCAACTCATTAGTTTAACATATTTAAGTTAATTAGCCCTCCTTATCTGACTGAAGTCTACAAAAGCCTTAACGGCATAACGGCAGCGCATTTAGAAGAATAACGTAATCTTATATTTAGGTATAAAGTCGATTTTCTTGTATATACTCATTTAGCAATCGACATCGAAATGCTTTAAATCATTAGTTTAACATATTTAAGTTAATAAACCTTTAAAGAACTGAAGTTTGCATAAAGCCATGGCGGCATAACGACAGTGCATTTAGAAGAATTCCGTAATCTTATGTTTAGGTATAAAGTCGATTTTCTTGTATATATGCATTAAGCAATCGATATCGAAATGCTTCAAATAACTGGTTTAACACATTTAAGTTAAAAACCTTCTCTAACGAACTGAAGTTAACATAGAGCCATAACGGCTCTATCTTATATTAAGGTATAAAGTCGATCTTCTTTTATTTACACAATTAGCAGTCGATATCAAAATGCTTCAAACCATTAGTTTAACATATTTAAGTTAATAAAGCTTCTTTAACGAACTGAAGTTGGCATAAAGTCATGGCGGCATAACGGCAGTGCATTTAGAAGAATTCCGTAATCTTAAATTTAGGTATAAAGTCGATTTTCTTGTATATACACATTAAGTAATCGATATCGAAATGCTCACATCATTAGTTTAACATATTAAAGTTAATAAACCCTCTTTAACGAACTGAAGTTTGCATAAAGCCATTACGGTATAACGGCAGTGCATTTGTATGAATTCCGTAATCTTATATCTAGGTAAAAAGTCGATTTTTTTGTATATAAACATTTAGCAATCGATATCGAAATGCTTCAAATATTTAAGTTAATAAAGCTTCTTTAACGAACTGAAGTTGGCATAAAGTCATGGCGGCATAACGGCAGTGCATTTAGAAGAATTCCGTAATCTTATGTTTAGGTATAAAGTCGATTTTCTTGTATATACACATTTAGCAATCGATATCGAAATGCTTCACATCATTAGTTTAACATATTTAAGTTAATAAATCCTCTTTATCTTACTGAAGTTTACATAAAGCCATAACGGTATAACGGCAGTGCATTTGGAAGAATTCCGTAATCTTATATTAAGGCAAAAAGTCGATTTTGTTGTATATGCACATTAAGCAATCGATACCGAAATGCTTCAGCTCATAAGTTTAACATATTTAAGTTAATAAACCTTCTTTAACGATCTGAAGTTTGCATATAGCCATGATGGTATAACGGCAGTGCATGTAGAAGAATTCCGTAATCTTATATTTAGGTATAAAGTCGATTTTCTTGTATATACACATTTAGCAATCGATATCGAAATGCTTCAAACCATTAGTTTAACATATTTAAAATAATTAACCTTCTTTAACGTATTGAAGGTGATATAAAGCCATGGCGGCATAACGACAGTACATGTGGAAGAATTCCGTAATCTTATATTTTGGTATAAAGTCGATTTTCTTGTATATATACATTTCGCAATTGATATCGAAATGCTTCAGATAACTGGTTTAACATATTTAAGTTAATAAACCTCCTTTAGTGAAGTGAAGTTGACATAAAGCCATAACGGCACTGCATTTAGAAGAATTCCGTAGTCTTATATCTAGGCATAAAGTCGATTTTCTTGTATATACACATTTTGTAATCGATATCTTACTGAAGTCTACAAAAGCCTTAACGGCATAACGTCAGTGCCTTTAGAAGAATTCCGTAATGTTATATTTAGGTATAAAGTCGATTTTGTTGTATTTGCACATTTAGCAATCGATATCGAAATGCTTCAAACCATTAGTTTAACATATTTAAAATAATTAACCTTCTTTAACGTATTGAAGGTGATATAAAGCCATGGCGGCATAACGACAGTACATGTGGAAGAATTCCGTAATCTTATATTTATGTATAAAGTCAATTTTCTTGTATATACTCATTTAGCAATCGATATCGAAATGCTTCAAATCATTAGTTTAACATATTTAAGTTAATAAACCCTCTCTATCTTACTGAAGTCTACGAAGGCCTTAACGGCATAACGGCAGTGCATTTAGAAGAATTCCGTAATCTTATATTTAGGTATAAAGTCGATTTTCTTGTATATACTCATTTATCAATCGATATCGAAATGCTTCAAATCACTAGTTTAATATATTAAAGTTAATAAAGCTTCTTTAGCGCACTGAAAATAACATAAAGCCATGGCGGCATAACGGCAGTGCATGTAGAAGAATTCCGTAATCTTATATTTAGGTATAAAGTCGATTTTCTTGTACATACACATTTAGCAATCGATATCGAAATGCTTCAAATCATTAGTTTAACATATTTAAGTTAATAAACCTTCTTTAATGCAATGAAGTCTTTAAAAGCCTTAGCGGTATAACTGCAGCGCATTTAGAAGAATTCCGTATTCTTATATTTAGGTATAAAGTCGATTTTGTTGTATATACGCATTTAGCAATCGACATCGAAATGCTTCAAATCATTAGTTTACCATATTCAAGTTATTTAACTCTCTCTGTCTTACTTAAGTCTACATAAAGCCTTAACGGCATAACGGCAGTGCATTTAGAAGAATTCCGTTATCTTATATTTAGGTATAAATTTGATTTTCTTGTATGTACACATTTAGCAAGCGATATCGAAATGCTTCAAATTATTAGTTTAACATATTTAAGTTAATTAACCTTCTTTAACGTATTGAAGTTGATATAAAGCCATGGCGGCATAACGGCAGTGCTTCGATTTTCTTGTATATACACATTAAGCAATCGATAACGAAATGTTTCAAATCGATAGTTTATTATATTTAAGGTTATTAACCTTCTTTATCTTACTGAAGTTTACATAAAGCCATAACGGTATAACGGCAATGCATTTGGAAGAATTCCTTAATCTTATATTAAGGTAAAAAGTCGTTTTTGTTGTATATACACATTAAGCAATCGATATCGAAATGCTTCAGCTCATAAGTTTATCATATTTAAGTTAATAAATCTTCTTTAACGATCTGAAGTTGGCATATAGCCATGGCGGCATAACGGCAGTGCATGTAGAAGAATTCCGTAATCTCATATTTAGGTTTAAGGTCGATTTTCTTGTATATACACATTTAGCTATCGATATCGAAATGCTTCAAATCATTTGTTTAACATATTAAGTTAATAAACTTTTTTAGCTTACTGAAGTCTACATAGAGCCTTAACGGTATAACGCCAGTGCATTTAGAAGAATTCCGTAATGTTATAATTTTATATTCAGGTATAAAGTCGATTTTCTTGTATTTACACATTTAGCAATCGATATCGAAATGCTTCAAACCATTAGTTTAACATATTTAAAATAATTAACCTTCTTTAACGTATTGAAGTTGATATAGAACCATGGCGGCATAACGACAGTACATGTGGAAGAATTCCGTAATCTTATATTTAGGTATAAAGTCGATTTTCTTGTATATAGATATTTCGCAATCGATATCGAAATGCTTCAGATATTAAGTTTGACATATTTAAGTTAATAAACCTCCTTTAGCGAACGAAATTGACATATTTAGGTATAAAGTCGATTTTGTTGTACATACACATTTAGCAATCGATATCGAAATGCTTAAATCATTAGTTTTAAAATATTTAAGTTAATTATTCTTTAAGTAATGAAGGTGATATAAAGCCATGGCTGCATAACGACAGTGCATGTAGAAGAATTTCGTAATCTTATATTAAGGTATATAGTCGATTTTCTTATATTTACACATTTAACAGTCGATATCGAAAATCTTCAAATCATTAGTTTAACATATTTAAGTTAATTAACCTTATTTAACGAATAGAGGTGATATAAAGCATGGCGCATAACGACAGTGCATTTAGAAGAATTCCGTAATCTTATATTAGGTATAAATTTGATTTTCTTTATTACCATTTAAAATCGATATCGAAATTTCAAATCATTAGTTTAACATATTTAAGTTAATTAACCTTTTTAACGATTAAAGTTGATATAAAGCCATGGGGGCATAACGACAGCATTTGGAAGAATTCCTTTATCTTATTTTAGGTATAAATTGATTTTTTGTATATACCATTTAGAATCGATATCGAAGTTCAAATCATTAGTTTAACATATTTAGTTAATAAACCTTTTTTTTCTTATAAGTTTATAAAGCCTCGGCTAAAGTTTAAACATTTAAAGTTAATAAATTCTTTGTTGAATTCATTACCCATGGGGGAAAACGAAGCTTTAAAATTGTTACTTATTTAAAGGTATAAATTCTTTTTTTTAATTAAATTTAGAACGTACGGGTTTTAAAATAAGTTTAAAAATTTTTAAAAGTAATAAACTTCTTTAAGGGATTAAAAGTTTTAAAAAGCCATGGCGGAAAACGCAGTCATTGGAAGAATTCCGTAATCTTATATTTAGGTATAAATCGATTTTCTTGTATATAACATTTGCAATCGATATCGAAATGCTTCATATAACTGGTTTAACATTTTTAAGTTAATAAACCTCCTTTAGTGAACTGAAGTTGACATAAAGCCACAACGGCACTGCATTTGGAAGAATTCCGTAGTCTTATATTTAGGCATAAAGTCGATTTTCTTGTAATACACATTTTGCAATCGATATCAAAATGCTTCAAATAACTGGTTTAGCATATTTAAGTTAATTAACCTTCGTTATCTTACTGAAGTTTACATAAAGCCATAACGACATAATGGCAGTATGTTTGGGTGAATTCCGTAATCTTTTATTTAGGTATAAAATCGATTTTCTTGTACATACACATTAAGCAATCAATATCGAAATGCTTCAAATCATTAATTTAGCATATTTAAGTAAATTAACCTTCTTTAACGTATTGAAATTTATATAAAGCCATAACGGCATAACGGCAGTGTATTTCGATGAATTCCGTAAACTTATATTTAGATACAAAGCCGAATTTGTTGTATATACGCATTTAACAATCGATATCGAAATTCTTGAAATCATTACTTTAAAATATTTAAAATAATTAACCTTCTTTAACGTAATGAAGGTGATATAAAGCCATGGCGGCCTAACGACAGGTATGTAGAAGGATTCCGTAATCTTATATTTAGGTATAAAGTCGATTTTGTTGTATATACACATTTAGCAATCGATATCGAAATGCTTCAAATCATTAGTTTACTATATCTAAGTTAATTAAACATCTTTATCTTACTGAAGTTTACATAAAGCCATAACGTTATAACGGCAGTGCATTTGGAAAAATTACGTAATCTTATATTTAAGAAGAAAGTCGATTTTTTGTATATACACATTTAGCAATCGATACCGAAATGCTTCAAATAACTGGTTTAACACATTTAAGTGAAAAACCTTCTCTAACGAACTGAAGTTATTATAAAGCCATAACGGCATAACGGCAAAGCATTTAGAAGAATTCGGTTATTTTATATTTAGGTATAAAGTCGATTTTCTTTTATACACAATTAGCAGTCGATATCGAAATGCTTCAAATCGGCAGTACATTAGGAAGAATTCCGTAATTTTATATTTGATTTGGCAATCGATATCTTACTGAAGTCTACGAAAGCCTTAACGGCATAACGGCAGTGCATTTAGAAGAATTCCGTATTCTTATATTTAGGTATAAAGTCGATTTTCTTGTATATACTCATTTATAAATCGATATCGAAATGCTTCAAATCATTAGTTTAATATATTAAAGTTAATAAAGCTTCTTTAGCGCACTGAAAATAACATAAAGCCATGGCGGCATAACGGCAGTGCATGCAGAAGAATTCCGTAATCTTATATTTAGGTATAAAGTCGATTTTCTTGTATATACACATTTAGCAATCGATATCGAAATGCTTCAAATCATTAGTTTAACATATTTAAGTTAATAAACCTTCTTTAATGCACTGAAATCTTCATAAAGCCTTAACGGTATAACTGCAGCGCATTTAGAAGAATTCCGTATTCTTATATTTAGGTATGAAGTCGATTTTGTTGTATATACGCATTTAGCAATCGACATCAAATGCTTCAAATCATTAGTTTAACATATTCAAGTTAATTAACCCTCTCTGTCTTACTGAAGTCTACATAAAGCCTTAACGGCATAACGGCAGTGCATTTAGAAGAATTCCGTTATCTTATATTTAGGTATAAATTTGATTTTCTTGTATGTACACATTTAGCAAGCGATATCGAAATGCTTCAAATTATTAGTTTAACATATTTAAGTTAATTAACCTTCTTTAACGTATTGAAGTTGATATAAAGCCATGGCGGCATAACGGCAGTGCATTTAGAAGAATTTCGTAATCTTATATTTAGGTATAAATTCGATTTTCTTGTATATACACATTAAGCAATCGATAACGAAATGTTTCAAATCGATAGTTAAACATATTTAAGGTTATTAACCTTCTTTATCTTACTGAAGTTTACATAAAGCCATAACGGTATAACGGCAGTGCATTTGGAAGAATTCCGTAATCTTATGTTTAGGTATAAAGTCGATTTTCTTGTATATACACATTTAGCAATCGATATCGAAATGCTTCACATCATTAGTTTAACATATTTAAGTTAATAAATCCTCTTTATCTTACTGAAGTTTACATAAAGCCATAACGGTATAACGGCAGTGCATTTGGAAGAATTCCGTAATCTTATATTAAGGCAAAAAGTCGATTTTGTTGTATATGCACATTAAGCAATCGATACCGAAATGCTTTAGCTCATAAGTTTAACATATTTAAGTTAATAAACCTTCTTTAACGTAAGAAGTTTGCATATAGCCATGATGGTATAACGGCAGTGCATGTAGAAGAATTCCGTAATCTTATATTTAGGTATAAAGTCGATTTTCTTGTATATACACATTTAGCAATCGATATCGAAATGCTTCAAACCATTAGTTTAACATATTTAAAATAATTAACCTTCTTTAACGTATTGAAGGTGATATAAAGCCATGGCGGCATAACGACAGTACATGTGGAAGAATTCCGTAATCTTATATTTTGGTATAAAGTCGATTTGCTTGTATATATACATTTCGCAATCGATATCGAAATGCTTCAGATAACTGGTTTAACATATTTAAGTTAATAAACCTCCTTTAGTGAAGAGAAGTTGACATAAAGCCATAACGGCACTGCATTTAGAAGAATTCCGTAGTCTTATATCTAGGCATAAAGTCGATTTTCTTGTATATACACATTTTGTAATCGATATCTTACTGAAGTCTACAAAAGCCTTAACGGCATAACGTCAGTGCCTTTAGAAGAATTCCGTAATGTTATATTTAGGTATAAAGTCGATTTTGTTGTATTTGCACATTTAGCAATCGATATCGAAATGCTTCAAACCATTAGTTTAACATATTTAAAATAATTAACCTTCTTTAACGTATTGAAGGTGATATAAAGCCAGGGCGGCATAACGACAGTACATGTGGAAGAATTCCGTAATCTTATATTTATGTATAAAGTCAATTTTCTTGTATATACTAATTTAGCAATCGATATCGAAATGCTTCAAATCATTAGTTTAACATATTTAAGTTAATAAACCCTCTCTATCTTACTGAAGTCTACGAAGGCCTTAACGGCATAACGGCAGTGCATTTAGAAGAATTCCGTAATCTTATATTTAGGTATAAAGTCGATTTTCTTGTATATACTCATTTATCAATCGATATCGAAATGCTTCAAATCACTAGTTTAATATATTAAAGTTAATAAAGCTTCTTTAGCGCACTGAAAATAACATAAAGCCATGGCGGCATAACGGCAGTGCATGTAGAAGAATTCCGTAATCTTATATTTAGGTATAAAGTCGATTTTCTTGTATATACACATTTAGCAATCGATATCGAAATGCTTCAAATCATTAGTTTAACATATTTAAGTTAATAAACCTTCTTTAATGCAATGAAGTCTTTAAAAGCCTTAACGGTATAACTGCAGCGCATTTAGAAGAATTCCGTATTCTTATATTTAGGTATAAAGTCGATTTTGTTGTATATACGCATTTAGCAATCGACATCGAAATGCTTCAAATCATTAGTTTACCATATTCAAGTTATTTAACCCTCTCTGTCTTACTTAAGTCTACATAAAGCCTTAACGGCATAACGGCAGTGCATTTAGAAGAATTCAGTTATCTTATATTTAGGTATAAATTGATTTTTTTGTATGTACACATTTAGCAAGCGATATCGAAATGCTTCAAATTATTAGTTTAACATATTTAAGTTAATTAACCTTCTTTAACGTATTGAAGTTGATATAAAGCCATGGCGGCATAACGGCAGTGCTTTTAGAAGAACTTCGTAATCTTAAATTTAGGTATAAATTCGATTTTCTTGTATATACACATTAAGCAATCGATAACGAAATGTTTCAAATCGATAGTTTATTATATTTAAGGTTATTAACCTTCTTTATCTTACTGAAGTTTACATAAAGCCATAACGGTATAACGGCAATGCATTTGGAAGAATTCCGTAATCTTATATTAAGGTAAAAAGTCGTTTTTGTTGTATATACACATTAAGCAATCGATATCGAAATGCTTCAGCTCATAAGTTTATCATATTTAAGTTAATAAATCTTCTTTAACGATCTGAAGTTGGCATATAGCCATGGCGGCATAACGGCAGTGCATGTAGAAGAATTCCGTAATCTCATATTTAGGTTTAAGGTCGATTTTCTTGTATATACAAATTTAGCTATCGATATCGAAATGCTTCAAATCATTAGTTTAACATATTAAGTTAATAAACTTTTTTAGCTTACTGAAGTCTACATAGAGCCTTAACGGTATAACGCCAGTGCATTTAGAAGAATTCCGTAATGTTATAATTTTATATTCAGGTATAAAGTCGATTTTCTTGTATTTACACATTTAGCAATCGATATCGAAATGCTTCAAACCATTAGTTTAACATATTTAAAATAATTAACCTTCTTTAACGTATTGAAGTTGATATAGAACCATGGCGGCATAACGACAGTACATGTGGAAGAATTCCGTAATCTTATATTTAGGTATAAAGTCGATTTTCTTGTATATAGATATTTCGCAATCGATATCGAAATGCTTCAGATATTAAGTTTGACATATTTAAGTTAATAAACCTCCTTTAGCGAACAGAAATTGACATATTTAGGTATAAAGTCGATTTTGTTGTACATACACATTTAGCAATCGATATCGAAATGCTTAAATCATTAGTTTTAATTATTTAAGTTAATTAATGAAGGTGATATAAAGCCATGGCTGCATAACGACAGTGCATGTAGAAGAATTTCGTAATCTTATATTAAGGTATATAGTCGATTTTCTTATATTTACACATTTAACAGTCGATATCGAAAATCTTCAAATCATTAGTTTAACATATTTAAGTTAATTAACCTTATTTAACGTAATAGAGGTGATATAAAGTCATGGCGACATAACGACAGTGCATTTAGAAGAATTCCGTAATCTTATATTCAGGTATAAAGTTGATTTTCTTGTATATACGCATTTAGAAATCGATATCGAAATGATTCAAATCATTAGTTTAACATATTTAAGTTAATTAACCTTCTTTAACGTATTAAAGTTGATATAAAGCCATGGCGGCATAACGACAGAACATTTGGAAGAATTCCGTTATCTTATGTTTAGGTATAAATTCGATTTTCTTTTATATACACATTTAGCAAGCGATATCGAAATGCTTCAAATCATTAGTTTAACATATTTAAGTTAATTAACCTTATTTAACGTAATAGAGGTGATATAAAGTCATGGCGACATAACGACAGTGCATTTAGAAGAATTCCGTAGTCTTATATTTAGGTATAAAGTCGATTTTGTTGTATATACACATTTAGCAATCGATATCGAGATGCTTCAAATCATTAGTTTAACATATTTATGTTAATAAACCTTCTTTTTCTTACTGAAGTTTACGTAAAGCCGTAACGGCTCATAAGTTTAACACATTTAAGTTAATAAACCTTCTTTAACGATCTGAAGTTGGCATCTAGCCATGGCGGAATATCGGCAGTGCAATTAGAAGAATTCCGTTATCTTATATTTAGGTATAAATTCGATTTTCTTGTATATACACATTTAGCAATCGATATCGAGATGCTTCAAATCATTAGTTTAACATATTTAAAGTAATCAACCTTCTTTAACGGATTGAAAGTAATATAAAGCCATGGCGGTATAACGACAGTACATGTGGAAGAATTCCGTAATCTTATATTTAGGTATAAAGTCGATTTTCTTGTATATATACATTTCGCAATCGATATCGAAATGCTTCAAATCATTAGTTTAACATATTTAAGTTAATAAACCTCCTTTAGTGAACTGAAGTTGACATAAAGCCACAACGGCACTGCATTTGGAAGAATTCCGTAGTCTTATATTTAGGCATTAAGTCGATTTTCTTGTATATACACATTTTGCAATCGATATCGAAATGCTTCAAATCATTAGTTTACTATATCTAAGTTAATTAAACATCTTTATCTTACTGAAGTTTACATAAAGCCATAACGTTATAACGGCAGTGCATTTGGAAGAATT
>CM050327.1:63721330-63778946 GCA_027475135.1 Bactrocera correcta | reverse complement strand
ATTGCCAAGCCCCTGATAGGAGTAGAAGAAAGATTGAAGACTTTCCTGAAAGCTCTTTAAATTATCTAACCAATGCTTTATGTACTATCAAAAGTGAAACAAAAATGTGATTATTTCCAAGCCTCTGATTGGAGTAGAAGAAAGAGTGAAGATTTTTCTAAGAGCTCTTTAAATTATCTAACCAATGCTTTATGTGTGACTCACCTCGTTCTAATAGCGTTAGCAATGCTTTAGCAGCTAAAGTGAAACAAAAATGTGACTATTTCCAAGCCTCTGATAGGAGTAGAAGAAAGAGTGAAGAATTTTCTAAGAGCTCTTTAAATTATCTAACCAATGCTTTGTGTGTGACTCACCTCATTCTAATAGTGTTAGCAACGCTTTAGCCGCTAAACTGAAAATCTTCACTCTTTCTTCTACTCCTATCAGAGGCTTGGAAATAGCCACATTTTTGTTTCACTTTTGATAACGCTCTAGCCGGTAAACTATTTGAACGAGGTGAGTCGAACATAAAGCATTGGTTAGATAATTTAAAGAGCTCTCAGGAAATTCTTCAATCTTTCTTCTACTCCTACAAGAGGCTCGGCAATAGTCACATTTTGGTTTCAACTTTGCTAACTCTCTAGCGGCTAAACTATTAAAACAAGGTGGGTCAAACATTAAGCATTGGTTAGATAATTTAAAGATCTCTCAGGAAAGTCCCCAATTTTTCTTCTACTTCTTCCAAGGGCTTGGCAATAGTCACATTTTTGTTTTAACTTTGATAACGCTCTGAGGCTAAACTATTAGAACGAGGTGGGTCACACATAAAGCATTGGTTAGATAATTTAAAGAGCTCTCAGGAAAGTCTTCAATTTTCTTCTACTCCTACCAGGGGCTTGGCAATACTCACATTTTTGATTCAACTTTGCTAACTCTCTGAGGCTGAACTATTTGAACAAGGTGGGTCGAACATAAAGCATTGGTTAGATAGTCTAAAGAGCTCTCAGGAAAGTCTTCAATATTTCTTCTACTCCTATCAGTGGCTTGGCAATAGTCACATTTTTGTTTCAACTTTGCTAACTCTCTAGCGGCTAAACTATAAGAAAGAGGTGGGTCAAACATTAAGCATTGGTTAGGTAATTAAAAGATCTCTCAGGGAAGTCCCCAATTTTTCTTCTACTTCTTCCAAGGGCTTGGCAATAGTCACATTTTTGTTTTAACTTTGATAACGCTCTGAGGCTAAACTATTAGAACGAGGTGGGTCACACATAAAGCATTGGTTAGATAATTTAAAGAACTCTCAGGAAATTCTTCAATCTTTCTTCTACTCCTACCAGGGGCTTGGCAATAGTCACATTTTTGTTTCAACTTTAATAACGCTCTGAGGCTATACTATTGGAACGAGGTGGGTCAAACATAAAGCATTGGTTAGATAATTTAAAGAGTTCTCAGGAAAGTCTTCAATATTTCTTCTACTCCTACAAGGCGCTTGGCAATAGTCACATTTTTGTTTCAACTTTGCTAACGCTCTAGCGGCTAAACTATAGGAACGAGGTGGGTCAAACATAAAGCATTGGTTAGATAATTTAAAGGGCTCTCAGGAAAGTCCTCAATCTTTCTTCTACTCCTACCAGAGGCTTGGCAATAGTCACATTTTGTTTCAACTTTGTAACGCTCTGAGGCTAAACTATTGGAACGAGGTGGGTCAAACATAAAGCATTGGTTAGATAATTTAAAGAGCTCTCAGGAAAGTCTTCAATCTTTCTTGTACTCCTACCAGGGGCTTGGCAATAGTCACATTTTTGTTTCAATTTGTAACGCTCTGAGCTAACTATTGGAACGAGGTGGGTCAAACATAAAGCATTGGTTAGATAATTTAAGAGCTCTCAGGAAAGCTCATTTTCTTCTACTCCTATCAGGGGCTTGGCAATAGTCACATTTTTGTTTCAACTTTGCTAACGCTCTAGGGCTAAACTATTGGAACGAGGTGGGTCAAACATAAAGCATTGGTTAGATAATTTAAAGGGCTCTCAGGAAAGTCTTCAATCTTTCTTCTACTCCTACCAGAGGCTTGGCAATAGTCACATTTTGTTTCAAATTTGTTAACGCTCTGAGGCTAAACTATTGGAACGAGGAGGGTCAAACATAAAGCATTGGTTAGATAATTTAAAGAGCTCTCAGGAAAGTCTTCAACATTTTTGTTTCAACTTTAATAACGCTCTAGCGGCTAAACTATTGGAACGGGGTGGGTCAAACATAAAGCATTCAATCTTTCTTCTACTCCTATCAGGGGCTTGGCAATAGTCACATTTTGGTTTCAACTTTGCTAACGCTCTGAGGCTAAACTATTGGAACGAGGTGGGTCAAACATAAAGCATTGGTTAGATAACTTAAAGAGCTCTCAGTAACGTCTTCAATCCTTCTTGAACTCCTACCAGGGGCTTGGCAATAGTCACATTTTTGTTTCAACTTTGCTAACGCTCTGAGGCTAAACTATTGGAACGAAGTGAGGCAAACATAAAGCATTGGTTAGATAATTTAAAGAGCTCTCAGGAGAGACCCCTATTTTTCTTCTACTCCTATCAGGGGCTTGGCAATAGTCACATTTTCGTTTCAACTTTGTTAACGCCCTGAGGCTAAACTATTGGAACGAGGTGGGTCAAACATAAAGCATTGGTTAGATAATTTAAAGAGCTCTCAGGAGAGACCCCCATTTTTCTTCTACTCCTATCAGGGGCTTGGCAATAGTCACATTTTTATTTCAACTTTGATAACGCTCTGAGGCTAAACTATTGGAACGAGGAGTGTCAAACATAAAGCATTGGTTAAATAATTTAAAGAGCTCTCAGAAAATACCCAATTTTTCTTTTACTCCTACCAGGGGCTTGGCAATAGTCACATTTTTGTTTCAACTTTGCTAACGCTCTGAGGCTAAACTATTGGAACGATGTGGGTCAAACATAAAGCATTGGTTAGATAATTTAAAGGGCTCTCAGGAAAGTCTTCAATCTCTCTTCTACTGCTACCAAGCGCTTGGCAATAGTCACATTTTTGTTTCAACTTTAATAACGCTCTAGCGGCTAAACTATTGGAACGAGGTGGGTCAAACATAAAGCATTCAATCTTTCTTCTACTCCTATCAGGGGCTTGGCAATAGTCACATTTTTGTTTCAACTTTGCTAACGCTCTAGCGGCTAAACTATTGGAACGAAGTGAGGCAAACATAAAGCATTGGTTAGATAATTTAAAGAGCTCTCAGGAAAGTCTTCAATCTTTCTTCTACTCCTACCAGGGGCTTGGCAATAGTCACATTTTTGTTTCAACTTTGATAACGCTCTAGCGGCTAAACTATTGGAACGAGGTGGGTCAAACATAAAGCATTCAATCTTTCTTCTACTCCTATCAGGGGCGTGGCAATAGTCACATTTTTGTTTCAACTTTGCTAACGCTCTAGCGGCTAAACTATTGGAACGAGGTGGGTCAAACATAAAGCATTCAATCTTTCTTCTACTCCTACCAGGGGCTTGGCAATAGTCACATTTTGTTTCAACTTTGCTAACGCTCTGAGGCTTAACTATTGGAACGAGGTGGGTCAAACATAAAACATTGGTTAGATAATTTAAAGAGCTCTCAGGAAAGTCCTCAATCTTTCTTTTAGTCCTACTCACATTTTTGTTTCAACTTTGCTAACGCTCTGAGGCTAAACTATTGGAACGAGGTGGGTCAAACATAAAGCATTGGTTAGATAATTTAAAGAGCTGTCAGTAACGTCTTCAATCCTTCTTGTACTCCTACCAGGGGCTTGGCAATAGTCACATTTTTGTTTCAACTTTGCTAACGCTCTGAGGCTAAACTATTGGAACGAAGTGAGGCAAACATAAAGCATTGGTTAGATAATTTAAAGAGCTCTCAGGAGAGACCCCCATTTTTCTTCTATTCCTATCAGGGGCTTGGCAATAGTCACATTTTTGTTTCAACTTTGTTAACGCTCTGAGGCTAAACTATTGGAACGAGGTGGGTCAAACATAAAGCATTGGTTAGATAATTTAAAGAGCTCTCAGGAGAGACCCCCATTTTTCTTCTACTCCTATCAGGGGCTAAACTATTGGAACGAAGTGAGGCAAACATAAAGCATTGGTTAGATAATTTAAAGAGCTCTCAGGAGAGACCCCCATTTTTCTTCTATTCCTATCAGGGGCTTGGCAATAGTCACATTTTTGTTTCAACTTTGTTAACACTCTGAGGCTAAACTATTGGATCGAGGTGGGTCAAACATAAAGCATTGGTTAGATAATTTAAAGAGCTCTCAGGAGAGACCCCCATTTTTCTTCTACTCCTATCAGGGGCTAAACTATTGGAACGAAGTGAGGCAAACATAAAGCATTGGTTAGATAATTTAAAGAGCTCTCAGGAGAGACCCCCATTTTTCTTCTACTCCTATCAGGGGCTTGGCAATAGTCACAGTTTTGTTTCAACTTTGTTAACGCTCTGAGGCTAAACTATTGGAACGAGGTGGGTCAAACATAAAGCATTGGTTAGATAATTTAAAGAGCTCTCAGGAAAGTCTTCAATCTTTCTTCTACTCCTATCAGGGGCTTGGCAATAGACACATTTTTGTTTCAACTTTGATAACGCTCTGAGGCTAAACTATTGGAACGAGGTGTGTCAAACATAAAGCATTGGTTAGATAATTTAAAGAGCTCTCAGGAAAGTCTTCAATCTTTCTTCTATTCCTATCAGGGGCTTGGCAATAGTCACATTTTTGTTTCAACTTTGTTAACGCTCTGAGGCTAAACTATTGGAACGAGGTGGGTCAAACATAAAGCATTGGTTAGGTAATTTAAAGAGCTCTCAGGAGAGACCCCCATTTTTCTTCTACTCCTATCAGGGGCTAAACTATTGGAACGAAGTGAGGCAAACATAAAGCATTGGTTAGATAATTTAAAAAGCTCTCAGGAGAGACCCCCATTTTTCTTCTACTCCTATCAGGGGCTTGGCAATAGTCACATTTTTGTTTCAGCTTTGCTAAATCTCTAGCGGCTAAACTATTGGAACGAGGTGGGTCAAACATTAAGCATTTGATAGATAATTTAAAGAGCTCTCAGGAAAGTCTTCAATCTTTCTTCTACTCCTATCAGGGGCTTGGCAATAGACACATTTTTGTTTCAACTTTGATAACGCTCTGAGGCTAAACTATTGGAACGAGGTGTGTCAAACATAAAGCATTGGTTAGATAATTTAAAGAGCTCTCAGGAAAGTCTTCAATCTTTCTTTTAGTCCTACTCACATTTTTGTTTCAACTTTGCTAACGCTCTGAGGCTAAACAATTTGAACGAGGTGGGTCAAACATAAAACATTGGTAAGATAATTTAAAGAGCTCTCAGGAAAGTCCCCAACTTTTTTCTACTCCTATCAGGAACTTGGCAATAGTCACATTTTTGTTTCAACTTTGCTAACGCTCTAGCGGCTAAACTATTGGAACGAGGTGGGTCAAACGTTAAGCATTGGTTAGATAATTTAGAAAGCTCTCAGGAAAGTCTTCAATCTTTCTTCTACTCCTACCATTGGCTTGGAATAGTCACATTTTTGTTTCAACTTTGCTAACGCTCTGAGGCTAAACAATTTGAACGAGGTGGGTCAAACATAAAACATTGGTAAGATAATTTAAAGAGCTCTCAGGAAAGTCCCTAATTTTTTTTTCTACTCCTATCAGGGGCTTGGCAATAGTCACATTTTTGTTTCAACTTTGCTAACTCTCAAGCGGCTAAACTATTAGAACGAGGTGGGTCAAACATTAAGCATTGGTTAGATAATTTAAAGAGCTCTCAGGAAAGTCCCCAATTTTTCTTCTATTTCTTCCAAGGGTTTGGCAATAGTCACATTTTTGTTTCAACTTTGTTAACGCTCTGAGGCTAAACTATTGGAACGACGTGGGTCAAACATAAAGCATTGGTTAGATAATTTAAAGGGCTCTCAGTAACGTCTTCAATCCTTCTTGTACTCCTACCAGGGGCTTGGCAATAGTCACATTTTTGTTTCAACTTTGCTAACGCTCTGAGGCTAAACTATTGGAACGAGGTGAGGCAAACATAAAACATTGGTAAGATAATTTAAAGAGCTCTCTGAAAAAACTTCAATCTTTCTTCTACTCCTATCAGGGGCTTGGCAATAGTCACATTTTTGTTTCAACTTTGCTAACGCTCTAGCGGCTAAACTATTGGAACGAGGTTTGTCAAACATAAAGCATTGGTTAAATTATTTAAAGAGCTCTCAGCAAAGTCCCTAATTTTTCTTTTACTCCTACCAGGGGCTTGGCAATACTCACATTTTTGTTTCAACTTTGATAACGCTCTGAGGCTAAACTATTGGAACGATGTGGGTCAAACATAAAGCATTGGTTAGATAATTTAAAGAACTCTAAGGAAAGTCTTCAATCTTTCTTCTACTCCTACCAGGGGCTTGGCAATAGTCACATTTTTGTTTCAACTTTGCTAACTTTCTGAGGCTAAACTATTGGAACGAGGTGGGTCAAACATAAAGCATTGGTTAGATAATTTAAAGAGCTCTCAGGAAAGACTTCAATCTTTCTTTTACTCCTACCAAGTGCTTTGCAATAGTCACATTTTTGTTTCAACTTTGCTAACGCTCTAGCGGCTAAACTATTGGAACGAGGTGGGTCACATTTTTGTTTCAACTTTAATAACACTCTAGCGGCTAAACTATTGGAACGAGGTGGGTCAAACATAAAGCATTCAATCTTTCTTCTACTCCTATCAGGGGCTTGGCAATAGTCACATTTTGGTTTCAACTTTGCTAACGCTTTGAGGCTAAACTATTGGAACGAGGTGGGTCAAACATAAAGCATTGGTTAGATAATTTAAAGAGCTCTAAGGAATGTCTTCAATCTTTCTTCTACTCCTACCAGGGGCTTGGCAATAGTCACATTTTGGTTTCAACTTTGCTAACGCTCTGAGGCTAAACTATTGGAACGAGGTGGGTCAAACATAAAGCATTGGTTAGATAATTTAAAGAGCTCTCAGGAAAGTCTTCAATCTTTCTTTTACACCTACCAAGCGCTTGGCAATAGTCACATTTTTGTTTCAACTTTGCTAACGCTCTAGCGGCTAAACTATTGGAACGAGGTGGGTCAAGCATAAAGCATTGGTTAGATAATTTAAAGAGCTCTCAGGAAAGTCTTCAATCTTTCTTCTTAGCTGCTACTCACATTTTTGTTTCAACTTTGCTAACGCTCCAGGCTCAAACATATTTTGTTTCAACTTTGCTAACGCTCTAGCGGCTAAACTATCTGGGTCAAACGTAAAGCATTGGTTAGATAATTTAAAGAGCTCTCAGGAAAGTCTTCAATCTTTCTTCTACTCCTACCAGGGGCTTGGCAATAGTCACATTTTTGTTTCAAATTTGTTAACGCTCTGAGGCTAAACTATTGGAACGAGGTGGGTCAAACATAAAGCATTGATTAGATAATTTAAAGAGCTCTAAGGAATGTCTTCAATCTTTCTTCTACTCCTACCAGGGGCTTGGCAATAGTCACATTTTGGTTTCAACTTTGCTAACGCTCTGAGGCTAAACTATTGGAACGAGGTGGGTCAAACATAAAGCATTCAATCTTTCTTCTTACTCCTATCTTTAAAGAGCTCTCAGGAAAGTCTTCAATCTTTCTTCTACTCTACCAGGGGCTTGGCAATAGTCACATTTTTGTTTCAACTTTGTAACGCTCTAGCGGCTAAACTATTGGAACGAGGTGGGTCAAACATAAAGCATTGGTTAGATAATTTAAAGAGCTCTCAGGAAAGTCTTCAATCTTTCTTCTACTCCTACCAGGGGCTTGGCAATAGTCACATTTTTGTTTCAACTTTGTAACGCTCTGCGGCTAAACTATTGGAACGAGGTGGGTCAAACATAAAGCATTGGTTAATATTTAAAGAGCTCTCAGGAAATCCCCAATTTTTCTTCTACTCCTACCAGGGGCTTGGCAATAGTCACATTTTTGTTTCAACTTTGCTAACGCTCTGAGGCTAAACTATTGGAACGAGGTGGGTCAAACATAAAGCATTGGTTAGATAATTTAAAGAGCTCTCAGGAAAGTCTTCAATCTTTCTTCTACTCCTACAGGGGCTTGGCAATAGTCACATTTTTGTTTCAACTTTGTAACGCTCTGAGGCTAAACTATTGGAACGAGGTGGGTCAAACATAAAGCATTGGTTAGATAATTTAAAGAGCTCTCAGGAAAGTCTTCAATCTTTCTTCTACTCCTACCAGGGGCTTGGCAATAGTCACATTTTTGTTTCAACTTTGTAACGCTCTAGCGGCTAAACTATTGGAACGAGGTGGGTCAAACATAAAGCATTGAATTTTCTAAAATCTACTCCTATCAGGGGCTTGGCAATAGTCACATTTTTGTTTCAACTTTGCTAACGCTCTGAGGCTAAACTATTGGAACGAGGTGGGTCAAACATAAAGCATTGGTTAGATAATTTAAAGAGCTCTCAGGAAAGTCTTCAATCTTTCTTCTACTCCTACCAGGGGCTTGGCAATAGTCACATTTTTGTTTCAACTTTGTAACGCTCTAGCGGCTAAACTATTGGAACGAGGTGGGTCAAACATGAAGCATTGGTTAGATAATTTAAAGAGCTCTCAGGAAAGTCTTCAATCTTTCTTCTACTCCTACCAGGGGCTTGGCAATAGTCACATTTTTGTTTCAACTTTGATAACGCTCTAGCGGCTAAACTATTGGAACGAGGTGGGTCAAACATAAAGCATTCAATCTTTCTTCCACTCCTATCAGGGGCTTGGCAATAGTCACATTTTTGTTTCAACTTTGCTAACGCTCTAGCGGCTAAACTATTGGAACGAGGTGGGTCAAACATAAAGCATTGGTTAGATAATTTAAAGAGCTCTCAGGAAAGTCTTCAATCTTTCTTCTACTCTACCAGGGGCTTGGCAATAGTCACATTTTTGTTTCAACTTTGATAACGCTCTAGCGGCTAAACTATTGGAACGAGGTGGGTCAAACATAAAGCATTCAATCTTTCTTCCTACTCCTATCAGGGGCTTGGCAATAGTCACATTTTTGTTTCAACTTTGCTAACGCTCTGCGGCTAAACTATTGGAACGAGGTGGGTCAAACATAAAGCATTGGTTAGAAAATTTAAAGAGCTCTCAGGAAAGTCTCAATCTTCTTCTACTCCTATCAGGGGCTTGGCAATAGTCACATTTTTGTTTCAACTTTGCTAACGCTCTAGCGGCTAAACTATTGGAACGAGGTGGGTCAAACATAAAGCATTGGTTAGATAATTTAAGAGCTCTCAGGAAAGTCTTCAATCTTTCTTTATCCAAGGGGCTTGGCAATAGTCACATTTTTGTTTCAACTTTGATAACGCTCTGAGGCTAAACTATTGGAACGAGGTGGGTCAAACATAAAGCATTGGTTAGATAATTTAAAGAGCTCTCAGGAAAGTCTTCAATCTTTTTTTACTCCTATCAGGCTTGGCAATAGTCACATTTTTGTTTCAACTTTGCTAACGCTCTAGCGGCTAAACTATTGGAACGAGGTGGGTCAAACGTGAAGCATTGGTTAGATAATTTAAAGAGCTCTCAGGAAAGTCTTCAATCTTTCTTCTACTCCTATCAGGGGCTTGGCAATAGTCACATTTTTGTTTCAACTTTGATAACGCTCTGAGGCTAAACTATTGGAACGAGGGGGTGTCAAACATTAAGCATTGGTTAGATAATTTAAAGAGCTCTCAGGAAAGTCCCCAATTTTTCTTCTATTTCTCCCAAAGGGTTTGGCAATAGTCACATTTTTGTTTCAACTTTGTTAACGCTCTGAGGCTAAACTATTGGAACGAGGTGGGTCAAACATAAAACATTGGTAAGATAATTTAAAGAGCTCTCAGGAAAGTCCCCAATTTTTTTTCTACTCCTATCAGGAACTTGGCAATAGTCACATTTTTGTTTCAACTTTGCTAACGCTCTGAGGCTAAACTATTGGAACGAGGTGTGTCAAACATTAAGCATTGGTTAGATAATTTAAAGAGCTCTCAGGAAAGTCCCCAATTTTTCTTCTATTTCTTCCAGGGGCTTGGCAATAGTCACATTTTTGTTTCAACTTTGCTAACGCTCTGAGGCTAAACTATTGGAACGAGGTGGGTCAAACATTAAGCATTGGTTAGATAATTTAAAGAGCTCTAAGGAATGTCTTCAATCTTTCTTCTACTCCTACCAGGGGCTTGGCAATAGTCACATTTTGGTTTCAACTTTGCTAACGCTCTGAGGCTAAACTATTGGAACGAGGTGGGTCAAACATAAAGCATTGGTTAGATAATTTAAAGAGCTCTCAGGAAAGTCTTTAATCTTTCTTCTACTCCTACCAGGGGCTTGGCAATAGTCACATTTTTGTTTCAACTTTGATAACGCTCTAGCGGCTAAACTATTGGAACGAGGTGGGTCAAACATAAAGAATTCAATCTTTCTATATACTCCTATCAGGGGCTTGGCAATAGTCACATTTTTGTTTCAACTTTGCTAACGCTCTAACGGCTAAACTATTGGAACGAGGTGGGTCAAACATAAAGCATTGGTTAGATAATTTAAAGAGCTCTCAGGAAAGTCTTCAATCTTTCTTCTACTCCTACCAGGGGCTTGGCAATAGTCACATTTTGGTTTCAACTTTGCTAACTCTCTAGCGGCTAAACTATTAAAACGAGGTGGGTCAAACATTAAGCATTGGTTAGATAATTTAAAGATCTCTCAGGAAAGTCCCCAATTTTTCTTCTACTTCTTCCAAGGGCTTGGCAATAGTCACATTTTTGTTTTAACTTTGATAACGCTCTGAGGCTAAACTATTAGAACGAGGTGGGTCATACATAAAGCATTGGTTAGATAATTTAAAGAGCTCTCAGGAAAGTCTTCAATCTTTCTTCTACTCATACCAGGGGCTTGGCAATACTCACATTTTTGATTCAGCTTTGCTAACTCTCTGAGGCTAAACTATTTGAACAAGGTGGGTCGAACATAAAGCATTGGTTAGATAGTCTAAAGAGCTCTCAGGAAAGTCTTCAATATTTCTTCTACTCCTATCAGGGGCTTGGCAATAGTCACATTTTTGTTTCAACTTTGCTAACTCTCTAGCGGCTAAACTATAAGAAAGAGGTAGGTCAAACATTAAGCACTGGTTAGATAATTAAAAGATCTCTCAGGAAAGTCCCCAATTTTTCTTCTACTTCTTCCAAGGGCTTGGCAAGAGTCACATTTTTGTTTCACTTTTGATAACGCTCTAGCCGGTAAACTATTTGAACGAGGTGAGTCGAACATAAAGCATTGGTTAGATAATTTAAAGAGCTCTCAGGAAAGTCTTCAATCTTTCTTCTACTCCTACCAGGGGCTTGGCAATAGTCACATTTTTGTTTCAACTTTGCTAACGCTCTGAGGCTAAACTATTGGAACGAGGTGGGTCAAACATAAAGCATTGGTTAGATAATTTAAAGAGCTCTCAGGAAAGTCTTCAATATTTTTTCTACTCCTACCAGGCGCTTGGCAATAGTCACATTTTTGTTTCAACTTTGCTAACGCTCTAGCGGCTAAACTATTGGAACGAGGTGGGTCAAACATAAATCATTGGTTAGATAATTTTAAGAGCTCTCAGGAAAGTCCCCAATTTTTCTTCTGCTCCTACCATTGGCTTGGCAATAGTCACATTTTTGTTTCAACTTTGCTAACGCTCTGAGGCTAAACAATTTGTACGAGGTGGGTCAAACATAAAACATTGGTAAGATAATTTAAAGAGCTCTCAGGAAAGTCCCCAATTTTTTTTCTACTCCTATCAGGGGCTTGGCAATAGTCACATTTTTGTTTCAACTTTGCTAACGCTCTAGCGGCTAAACTATTGGAACGAGGTTTGTGAAACATAAAGCATTAGTTAAATTATTTAAAGAGCTCTCAGGAAAGTCCCCAATTTTTCATTTACTCCTACCAGGGGCTTGGCAATAGTCACATTTTTGTTTCAACTTTGCTAACGCTCTAGCGGCTAAACTATTGGAACGAGGTGGGTCAAACATAAAGCATTCAATCTTTCTTCTACTCCTATCAGGGACTTGGCAATAGTCACATTTTTGCTTCAACCTTGCTAACGCTCTAGCGGCTAAATTATTGGACCGAGGTGGGTCAAACATAAAGCATTGGTTAGATAATTTAAAGAGCTCTCAGAAAAGTCTTCAATCTTTCTTCTACTCCTACCAGGGGCTTGGAAATAGTCACATTTTTGTTTCAACTTTGATAACGCTCTAGCGGCTAAACTATTGGAACGAGGTGGGTCAAACATAAAGCATTCAATCTTTCTTCTACTCCTATCAGGGGCTTGGCAATAGTCACATTTTTGTTTCAACTTTGCTAACGCTCTAGCGGCTAAACTATAGGAACGAGGTGGGTCATACATAAAGCATTGGTTAGATAATTTAAAGAACTCTAAGGAAAGTCTTCAATCTTTCTTCTACTCCTACCGGGGGCTTGGTAATAGTCACATTTTGGTTTCAACTTTGCTGACGCTCTGAGGCTAAACTATTGGAACGAGGTGGGTCAAACATAAAGCATTGGTTAGATAATTTAAAGAGCTCTCAGGAAAGTCTTCAATCTTTCTTTTAGTCCTACTCACATTTTTGTTTCAACTTTGCTAACGCTCTGAGGCTAAACAATTTGAACGAGGTGGGTCAAACATAAAACATTGGTAAGATAATTTAAAAAGCTCTCAGGAAAGTCCCCAATTTTTCTTCTACTCCTATCAGGGGCTTGGCAATAGTCACATTTTTGTTTCAACTTTGCTAACGCTCTAGCAGCTAAACTATTGGAACGAGGTGGGTCAAACATTAAGCATTGGTTAGATAATTTAAAGAGCTCTCAGGAAAGTCGCCAATTATTCTTCTACTCCTACCATTGGCTTGGCAATAGTCACATTTTTGTTTCAACTTTGCTAACGCTCTAGCGGCTAAACTATTGGAACGAGGTGGATCAAACGTTAAGCATTGGTTAGATAATTTAAAGAGCTCTCAGGAAAGTCTTCAATCTTTCTTCTACTCCTCTCAGGGGCTTGGCAATAGTCACATTTTTGTTTCAACTTTGTTATCGCTCTGAGGCTAAACTATTGGAACGAGGTGGGTCAAACATAAAGCATTGGTTAGATAATTTAAAGAGCTCTCAGTAACGTCTTCAATCCTTCTTGTACTCCTACAAGGGGCTTGGCAATAGTCACATTTTTGTTTCAACTTTGCTAACGCTCTGAGCCTAACTATTGGAACGAAGGGAGACAAACATAAAGCATTGGTAAGATAATTTAAAGAGCTCTCAGAAAAATCTTCAATCTTTCTTCTACTCCTATCAGGGGCTTGGCAATAGTCACATTTTTGTTTCAACTTTGTTAACGCTCTGAGGCTAAACTAGTGGAACGAGGTGGGTCAAACATAAAGCATTGGTTAGATAATTTAAAGAGCTCTCAGGAGAGACCCCAATTTTTCTTCCACTCCTATCAGGGGCTTGGCAATAGTCACATTTTTGTTTCAACTTTGATAACGCTCTAGCGGCTAAACTATTGGAACGAGGTTTGTCAAACATAAAGCATTGGTTAAATAATTTAAAGAGCTCTCAGGAAATACCCAATTTTTCTTTTACTCCTACCAGGGGCTTGGCAATAGTCACATTTTTGTTTTAACTTTGATAACGCTCTGAGGCTAAACTATTGGAACGAGGTGTGTCAAACATAAAGCATTGGTTAAATAATTTAAAGAGCTCTCAGGAAATACCCAATTTTTCTTTTACTCCTACCAGGTGTTTGGCAATTGTCACATTTTTGTTTCAACTTTGATAACGTTCTGAGGCTAAACTATTAGAACGAAAAAGTCACACATAATGCATTGGTTAGATAATTTAAAGAGCTCTCAGGAAAGTCTTCACCCTTTCTTCTACTGCTCTCAGGGCTTGGCAATAGTCACATTTTTGTTTCAACTTTGTTAACGCTTTAGCGGCTAAACTATTGGAACGAGGTGTGTCAATCATAAAGCATTGGTAAGATAATTTAAAGAGCTCTCAGGAAAGTCTTCAAGCTTTCATCTACTCCTACCAGGGGCTTGGCAATAGTCACATTTTTGTTTCAACTTTGCTAACGCTCTGAGGCTAAACTATTGGAACGATGTGGGTCAAACGTAAAGCATTGGTTAGATAATTTAAAGAACTCTAAGGAAATTCTTCAATCTTTCTTCTACTCCTACCAGGGGCTTGGCAATAGTCACATTTTTATTTCAACTTTGCTAACGCTCTGAGGCTAAACTATTGGTACGAGGTGGGTCAAACATAAAGCATTGGCTAGATAATTTAAAGAGCTCTCAGGAAAGACTTCAATCTTTCTTTTACTCCTACCAAGCGCTTGGCAATAGTCACATTTTTGTTTCAACTTTGCTAACGCTCTAGCAGCTAAACTATTGGAACGAGGTGGGTCAAACATAAAGCATTGGTTAGATAATTTAAAGGGCTCTCAGAAAGGTCTTCAATCTTTCTTCTACTGCTACCACGCGCTTGGCAATAGTCACATTTTTGTTTCAACTTTGCTAACGCTCTAGCGGCTAAACTATAGGAAAGAGGTGGGTCAAACATAAAGCGTTGGTTAGATAATTTAAAGAGCTCTCAGGAAAGTCTTCAATCATTCTTCTACTCCTACCAGGGGCTTGGCAATAGTCACATTTTTGTTTAAACTTTAATAACGCTCTAGCGGCTAAACTATTGGAACGAGGTGGGTCAAACATAAGGCATTAAATCTTTCTTCTACTCCTATCAGGGGCTTGGCAATAGTCACATTTTTGTTTCAACTTTGCTAACGCTCTGAGGCTAAACTATTGGAACGAGGTGGGTCAAACATAAAGCATCGGTTAGGTAATTTAAAGAGCTGTAAGGAAAGTCTTCAATGTTTCTTCTACTCCTATCAGGGGCTTGGCCATAGTGATATTTTTGTTTCACTTTTGATAACGCTCTAGCGGCTAAACTATTGGAACGAGGTGGGTCAAACATAAAGCATTCAATCTTTCTTCTACTCCTATCAGGGGCTTGGCAATAGTCACATTTTTGTTTCAACTTTGCTAACGCTCTAGCGGCTAAACTATAGGAACGAGGTGGGTCAAACATAAAGCATTGGTTAGATAATTTAAAGAGCTCTAAGGAAAGTCTTCAATCTTTCTTCTACTCCTATCAGGGGCTTGGCCATAGTCTTATTTTTGTTTCACTTTTGATAACGCTCTAGCGGCTAAACTATTGGACCGAGGTGGGTCAAACATAAAGCATTGGTTAGATAATTTAAAGGGCTTTCAGGAAAGTCTTCAACCTTTCTTCTACTTCTATCAGGGGCTTGGCAATAGTCACATTTTTGTTTCAACTTTGATAACGCTCTAGCGGCTAAACTATTGGAACGAGGTGGGTCGAACATAAAGCATTGGTTAGATAGTCTAAAGAGCTCTCAGGAAAGTCTTTAATCTTTCTTCTACTCCTATCAGGGGCTTGGCAATAGTCACATTTTTGTTTCAACTTTGCTAACGCCCTAGCGGCTAAACTATTGGAACGAGGTGTGTCAAACATAAACCATTGGTAAAATAATTGAAAGAGCTCTCAGGAAAGTCCCCAATTTTTCTTTTACTCCTACCAGGGGCTTTGCAATAGTCACATTTTTGTATCAACTTTGATAACGCTTTGAGGCTAAACTTTTAGAACGAGGTGAGTCACACATAAAGCATTGGCTAGATAATTTAAAGAGCACTCAGGAAAGTCTTCAATCTTTCTTCTACTCCTATCAGGGGCTTGGCAATAGTCACATTTTTGTTTCAACTTTGCTAACGCTCTAGCGGCTAAACCTAAATATAAGACTACGGATTTCTTCTTAATGCACTGCCGTTATGCCGCCATGGCTTTGTGTCACCTTCAATACGTTTAAGAAGGTTAATTAACTTAAATATGTTAAACTAATGATTTGAAGCATTTCGATATCGATTGCTTAATGTGTATATACAAGAAAATCGAATTTATACCTAAATATAAGATAACGGAATTCTTCTAAATGCACTGCCGTTATGCCGTTAAGGCTTTTGTAGACTTCAGTAAGAGAAAGAGGATTAATTAACTTAAATATGTTAAACTTATGATTTGAAGCATTTCGATATCGATTGCTAAATGTGTATATACAAGAAAATCGACTTTATACCTAAATATAAAACTACGGAAATCTTCCAAATGTACTGTCGTTATGCCGCCATGGCTCTTTATCAACTTCAATACGTTGATGAAGGTTAATTAACTTAAATATCTTAAGCTAATGTTTTGAAGCATTTCGATATCGACTGCTAAATCTGTAAATCCAAGAAAATCGGCTTTACACCTTAATATAAAATTATAACATTACGGAATTCTTCTAAATGCACTGCCGTTATACCGTTAAGGCTTTATGTAGACTTCAGTAAGCTAAAAAATGTTTATTAACTTAATATGTTAAACTAATGATTTGAAGCATTTCGATATCGATAGCTAAATATGTATATACAAGAAAATCGACTTTATACTTAAATATAAGATTATGGAATTCTCCTACGTGCACTGCAGTTATGCCTCCATGGCTATATGCCCACTTTAGATCGTTAAAGAAGGTTTGTTAACTTAAATATGTTAAACAAATGAGCTGAAGCATTTCGATATCGATTGCTAAATGTGTATATACAAGAAAAACGATTTTATACGTAAATAAAAGATTACGTAATTCTTCTAAATGCACTCCCTGTTATGCCGCCATGGCTTTATGCCAACTTCCGTTCGTTAAAGAAGGTTTATTAACTTAAATATGTTATACTAATGATTTGAAGCATTTCGATATCGATTGCTAATTGTGTATATATATACCTAAATATAAGATTATGGAATTCTTCCAAATGTACTGTCGTTATGCCGCCATGGCTTTGTATCACCTTCAATACGTTAAAAAAGGTTAATTATTTTAAATATGTTAAACTAATGGTTTGAAGCATTTCGATATCGATTGCTAAATGTGTAAATCCAAGAAAATCGACTACATACCTAAATATAAGATTACGGAATTCTTCTACATGCACTGCCATTATGGCGTCATGGCTTTATATTAACTTCAGTTCGTTAAAGAAGGATTACTAACTTAAATATGTTAAACCAGTTATTTGAAGCATTTCGATATCGATTGCTAAATGAGTATATACAAGAAAATCGAATTCATACCTAAATATAAGATTACGTAATTCTTCTAAATGCACTGCCGTTATGGCTTTATATTAACTTCAGTTCGTTAAAGAAGGTTTATTAACTTAAATATGTTAAACCAGTTATTTGAAGCATTTCGATATCGATTGCTTAATGCATATATACAAGAAAATCGACTTTATACCTAAATATAAAACTAGGGAATTCTTCCAAATGTACTGTCGTTATGCTGCCATGGCTCTTTATCAACTTCAATACGTTGATGAAGGTTAATTAACTTAAATATGTTAAACTAATGATTTGAAGCATTTCGATATCGCTTGCTAAATGTGTATATACAAGAAAATCGAATTTATACCTAAATATAAGATTACAAAATTCTTCCAAATGCACTGCCGTTATGGCTTTATATCAACTTCAATACGCTAAAAAAGGTTAATTAACTTAAATATGTTAAACTAATGATTTGAAGCATTTCGATATCGATTGCTATAAGTGTATATACAAGAAAATCGACTTTATACCTAAATATAAGATTACGGAATTCTTCTAAATGTACTGTCATTATGCCGCCATGGCTTTGTATGAACTTCAATACGTTAAAGAAGGTTAATTATTTTAAATATGTTAAACTAATGGTTAGAAGCATTTCGATATCGATTGCTAAAAGTGTATATATAAGAAAATCGACTTTATACCTAAATATAAGATTACGGAATTCTTCTAAATGTACTGTCTATATGCCGCCATGGCTTTGTATCAACTTCAATTCGTTAAAGAAGGTTAATTATTTTAAATATGTTAAGCTAATGGTTTGAAGCATTTCGATATCGACTGCTAAATGTGTAAATCCAAGAAAATCGACTTTACACCTTAATATAAAACTATAACATTACGGAATTCTTCTAAATGCACTGCCGTTATACCGTTAAGGCTTTATGTAGACTTCAGTAAGCTAAAAAATGTTTATTAACTTAATATGTTAAACTAATGATTTGAAGCATTTCGATATCGATAGCTAAATATGTATAAACAAGAAAATCGACTTTATACCTAAATATAAGATTATGGAATTCTCCTACGTGCACTGCAGTTATGCCTCCATGGCTATATGCCCACTTCAGATCGTTAAAGAAGGTTTATTAACTTAAATATGTTAAACAAATGAGCTGAAGCATTTCAAAATCGATTGCTAAATGTGTATATACAAGAAAAACGATTTTATACTTAAATAAAAGATTACGGAAATTACCCAAATATACTGCCGTTATGCCGTTATGGCGTTTGTAAAGAAGCTTAATTATTTAAATATGTTAAGCTAATGGTTTGCAGCATTTCGATATCGATTGCTAAATGCGAAAATTACAAGAAAATCGACTTTATACCTAAGTATAAAATTATAACATTATGGAATTCTTCTAAATGCACTGCCGTTATGCCATTAGGGCTTTATGTAGACTTAAGTGAGTTAAAGGAGATTTATTAACTGAAATATATTAAACCAGTTATTTGAAGCATTTCGATATCGATTGCTTAATGCATATATACAAGAAAATCGACTTTATACCTAAATATAAGACTACGGAATTGTTCCAACTGTACTGTCGTTATGCCGCCATGGCTCTTTATCAACTTCAATACGTTGAAGAAGGTTAATTAACTTAAATATGTTAAACTAATGATTTAAAGCATTTCGATATCGATTGCTAATTGGGTATATACAAGAAAATCGAATTTATACCTAAATATAAAATTATAACATTACGGAATTCTTCTAAATGCACTGCCGTTATACCGTTAAGGCTTTATGTAGACTTCAGTAAGCTAAATATGTTTATTAACTTAATATGTTAAACTAATGATTTGAAGCATTTCGATATCGATATGTTAATGTATATATACAAGAAAATCGACTTTATACCTAAATATAAGATTACGGAATTCTTCTACATCCACTGCCGTTATGCCAACTTCAGATCGTTAAAGGAGGTTTATTAACTTAAATATGTTAAACTAATGAGTTGAAGCATTTCGATATTGATTGCTTAATGTGTATATACAAAAAAAACCATTTTATACCTAAATAAAAGATTACGGAATTCACCCAAATATAGTGCCGTTATGCCGTTATGGCTTTATTTAAACTTCAGTAAGATAAAGAAGGTTAATTAACCTAAATATGCTAAACCAGTTATTTGAAGATTTTCGGTATATATTTCTAAATGTGTAAATCCAAGAAAATCGACTACATACCTAAATATAAGATTACGGAATTCATCTACATGCACTGCCGTTATGGCGCCATGGCTTTGTATCAACTTCAATACGTTAACGAAGGTTAATTATTTTAAATATGTTAAACTAATGGTTAGAAGCATTTCGATATCGATTGCTAAAAGTGTATATATAAGAAAATCGACTTTATACCTAAATATAAGATTACGGAATTCTTCCAAATGTACTGTCGTTATGCCGCCACGGCTTTGTATCAAATTCAATTCGTTAAAGAAGGTTAATTATTTTAAATATGTTAAGCTAATGGTTTGAAGCATTTCGATATCGACTGCTAAATGTGTAAATCCAAGAAAATCGACCTTACACCTTAATATAAAATTATAACATTACGGAATTCTTCTAAATGCACTGCCGTTATACCGCTAAGGCTTTATGTAGACTTCAGTAAGCTAAAAAATGTTTATTAACTTAATATGTTAAACTAATGATTTGAAGCATTTCGATATCGATAGCTAAATATGTATATACAAAAAAATCGACTTTATACCTAAATATAAGATTATGGAATTCTTCTACGTACACTGCAGTTATGCCTCCATGGCTATATGCCCACTTCAGATCGTTAAAGAAGGTTTATTAACTTAAATATCTTAAAAAAATGAGCTGAAGCATTTCGATATCGATTGCTAAATGTGTATATACAAGAAAAACGATTTTATACGTAAATAAAAGATTACGGAATTCTTCTACATCCACTACCGTTATGCCAACTTCAGATCGTTAAAGAAGGTTTATTAACTTAAATATGTTAAACTAATGAGTTGAAGCATTTCGATATCGATTGCGAAATGTGTATATACAAGAAAATCGACTTTATACCTAAATATAAGATTACGGCATTCTTCCAAATGTACTGTCGTTATGCCGCCATGGCTTTGTATCAACTTCAATAAGTTGGAGAAGGTTTATTATTTTAAATATGTTAAACTAATGGTTTGAAGCATTTCGATATCGACTGCTAAATGTGTAAATACAAGAAAATCGACTTTACACCTAAATATAAAATTATAACATTACGGAATTCTTCTAATTGCACTGCCGTTATGCCATTAGGGCTTTATGTAGACTTCAGTAAGCTAAAAAATGTTTATTAACTTAATATGTTAAACTAATGATTTGAATCATTTCGATATCGACTGCTAAATGTGTAAATACAAGAAATTCGACTTTATACCTAACTATAAGATAACGGGATTCTTCTAAATGCACTGCCGTTATGCCGTTAAGGCTTTATGTAGACCTCAGTGAGTTAAAGAAGATTTATTAACTTAAATATGTTAAACTAATGGTTTGAAGCATTTCGATATCGATTGCTTAATGCATATATACAAGAAAATCGACTTTATACCTAAATATAAAATTACAACATTATGGAATTCTTCTAACTGCACTGCCGTTATGTCATTAGGGCTTTATGTAAACTTAAGTGCGTTAAAGAAGGTTTATTAACTTAAATATGTTAAACTAATGATTTGAAGCATTTCGATATCGATTGCTAAATGTGTATACAAGTAAATCGAATTTATACCTAAATATAAGATTACGGAATTCTTCTACATCCACTACCGTTATGCCAACTTCAGATCGTTAAAGAAGGTTTATTAACTTAAATATGTTAAACTAATGAGTTGAAGCATTTCGATATCGATTGCGAAATGTGTATATACAAGAAAATCGATTTTATATCTTAATAAAAGATTACGGAATTCACCCAAATATACCGCCGTTATGCCGTTATGGCTTTATTTAAACTTCAGTAAGATAAAGAAGTTTAATTAACCTAATTATGCTAAACCAGTTATTTGCAGATTTTCGATATAGATTGCTAAATGTGTAAATCCAAGAAAATCGACTTTACACCTTAATATAAAATTATAACATTACGGAATTCTTCTAAACGCACTGCCGTTATACCGTTAAGGCTTTATGTAGACTTCAGTAAGCTAAAAAATGTTTATTAACTTAATATGTTAAACTAATGATTTGAAGCATTTCGATATCGATAGCTAAATATGTATATACAAGAAAATCGACTTTATTCCTAAATATAAGATTATGGAATTCTTCTACGTGCACTGCAGTTATGCCTCCATGGCTATATGCCCACTGCAGATCGTTAAAGAAGGTTTATTAACTTAAATATGTTAAACTAATGAGCTGAAGCATTTCGATATCGATTGCTAAATGTGTAAATCCAAGAAAATCGACTACATACCTAAATATAAGATTACGTAATTCTTCTAAATGCACTGCCGTTATGCCGTTATGGCTTTATATTAACTTCAGTTCGTTAAAGAAGGTTTATTAACTTAAATATGTTAAACCAGTTATTTGAAGCATTTCGATATCGATTTCTTAATGCATATATACAAGAAAATCGACTTTATACCTAAATATAAGATTATGGAATTCTTCTACGTGCACTGCAGTTATGCCTCCATGGCTATATGCCCACTTCAGATCGTTAAAGAAGGTTTATTAACTTAAAAATGTTAAACTAATGATTTGAAGCATTTCGATATCGCTTGCCAAATATGTATGTACAAGAAAATCGAATTTATACCTAAATATAAGATAACGGAATTTTTCTAAGTGCACTGCCGTTATGCCGTTAACGCTTTATGTAGACTTCAGTGCGTTAAAGAAGGTTTATTAACTTAAATATGTTAAAGTAATGAGCTGAAGAATTTCGATATCGATTGCTAAATGTGTATATAAAAGCAAATCGATTTCATACCTAAATAAAAGATTACGGAAATTACCCAAATATACTCCCGTTATGCCGTTATGGCTTTTGTAAAGAAGGTTAATTATTTAAATATGTTAAGCTAATGGTTTGAAGCAATTCGATATCGATTGCTAATTGTGTATATACAAGAAAATCGACTTTATACCCAAATATAAGATTATGGAATTCTTCTACGTGCACTGCAGTTATGCCTCCATGGCTATATGCCCACTGCAGATCGTTAAAGAAGGTTTATTAACTTAAATATGTTAAACTAATGAGCTGAAGCATTTCGATATCGCTTGCCAAATATGTATATACAAGAAAATCGAATTTATACCTAAATATAAGATAACGGAATTTTTCTAAATGCACTGCCGTTATGCCATTAACGCTTTACGTAGACTTCAGTGCGTTAAAGAAGCTTTATTAACTTAAATATGTTAAACCAGTTATTTGAAGCATTTCGATATCGATTGCTTAATGCATATATACAAGAAAATCGACTTTATACTTGAATATAAGACTGCGGAATTCTTCTAAATGTACTCTCGTTATGCCGCCATGGCTCTTTATCAACTTCAATACGTTAAAGAAGGTTAGTTAACTTAAATATGATAAACTAATGATTTGAAGCATTTCGATATCGCTTGCTAAATGTGTATATACAAGAAAATCGAATTTATAACTAAATATAAGATAACGGAATTTTTCTAAATGCACTGCCGTTATGCCGTTAACGCTCTATGTAGACTTCAGTGCGTTAAAGAAGGTTTATTAACTTAAATATGTTAAACTAATGATTTGAAGCATTTCGATATCGATTGCTAAATGTGTATATTCAAGAAAATCGACTTTATACCTAAATATAAGATTACGGAATTCTTCCAAATGTACTGTCGTTATGCCGCCATGGCTTTGTATCAACTTCGGTACGTTAAAGAAGGTGAATTATTTTAAATATGTTAAACTAATGGTTTGAAGCATTTCGATATCAACTGCTAAATGTGTAAATACAAGAAAACCGATTTTACACCTAAATATAAAATTATAACATTACGGAATTCTTCTAAATGCACTGCCGTTATACCGCTAAGGCTTTATGAAGACTTCAGTTAGCTAAAAAATGTTTATTAACTTAATATGTTAAACAAATGATTTGAAGCATTTCGATATCGATAGCTAAATATGTATATACAAGAAAATCGACTTTATACCTAAATATAAGATTATGGAATTCTCCTACGTGCACCGCAGTTATGCCTCCATGGCTATATGCCCACTTCAGATCGTTAAAGAAGGTTTATTAACTTAAATATGTTAAACAAATGAGCTGAAGCATTTCGATATAGATTGCTAAATGTGTATATACAAGAAAAACGATTTTATACCTAAATAAAAGATTACGGAAATTACCCAAATATACTGCCGTTATGCCGTTATGGCGTTTGTAAAGAAGCTTAATTATTTAAATATGTTAAGCTAATGGTTTGCAGCATTTCGATATCGATTGCTAAATGCGTAAATACAAGAAAATCGACTTTATACCTAAGTATAAAATTATAACATTATGGAATTCTTCTAAATGCACTGCCGTTATGCCATTAGGGCCTTATGTAGACTTAAGTGAGTTAAAGGAGGTTTATTAACTTAAATATATTAAACTAATGGTTTGAAGCATTTCGATATCGATTTCTTAATGCATATATACAAGAAAATCGACTTTATACCTAAATATAAGACTACGGAATTGTTCCAACTGTACTGTCGTTATGCCGCCATGGCTCTTTATCAACTTCAATACGTTGAAGAAGGTTAATTAACTTAAATATGTTAAACTAATGATTTAAAGCATTTCGATATCGATTGCTTAATGTGTATATACAAGAAAATCGAATTTATACCTAAATATAAAATTATAACATTACGGAATTCTTCTAAATGCACTGCCGTTATACCGTTAAGGCTTTATGTAGACTTCAGTAAGCTAAAAATGTTTATTAACTTAATATGTTAAACTAATGATTTGAAGCATTTCGATATCGACTTTATACCTCAGTATAAAATTATAACATTATGGAATTCTTCTAAATGCACTGCCGTTATGCCATCAGGGCCTTATGTAGACTTAAGTGAGTTAAAGGAGGTTTATTAACTTAAATATATTAAACTAATGGTTTGCAGCATTTCGATATCGATTTCTTAATGTATATATACAAGAAAATCGACTTTATACCTAAATATAAGATTACGGAATTCTTCTACATCCACTGCCGTTATGCCAACTTCAGATCGTTAAAGGAGGTTTATTAACTTAAATATGCTAAACTAATGAGTTGAAGCATTTCGATATTGATTGCTAAATGTGTATATACAAAAAAAACGATTTTATACCTAAATAAAAGATTACGGAATTCACCCAAATATACTGCCATTATGCCGTTATGGCTTTATTTAAACTTCAGTAAGATAAAGAAGGTTAATTAACCTAAATATGCTAAACCAGTTATTTGAAGATTTTCGATATATATTTCTAAATGTGTAAATCCAAGAAAATCGACTACATACCTAAATATAAGATTACGGAATTCATCTACATGCACTGCCGTTATGGCGCCATGGCTTTATATCAACTTCAATACGTTAAAGAAGGTTAATTAACTTAAATATGTTAAACTAATGATTTGAAGCATTTCGATATCGATTGCTAAATGTGTATATACAAGAAAATCGACTTTATACCTAATATAAGATTACGGAATTCTTCCAAATGTACTGTCGTTATGCCGCCATGGCTTTGTATCAACTTCAATACGTTAAAGAAGGTTTATTATTTTAAATATGTTAAACTAATGGTTTGAAGCATTTCGATATCGACTTGCTAAATGATATATACAAGAAAATCGACTTTATACCTAAATATAAGATAACGGAATTCTTCTAAATGCACTGCGTTATACCGTAAGGCTTTATGTAGACTTCAGTAGCGTTAAAGAAGGTTTATTAACTTAAATATGTTAAACTAATGATTTGAAGCATTTCGATATCGATTGCTAAATGTGTATATACAAGAAAATCGACTTTATACCTAAATATAAGATTACGGAATTCTTCCAAATGTACTGTCGTTATGCCGCCATGGCTTTGTATCAACTTCAATACGTTAAAGAAGGTTTATTAACTTAAATATGTTAAACTATTGGTTTGAAGCATTTCGATATCGATTGCTTAATGCATATATACAAGAAAATCGACTTTATACCTAAATATAAAATTATAACATTATGGAATTCTTCTAATTGCACTGCCGTTATGCCATTAGGGCTTTTTGTAGACTTCAGTAAGCTAAAAAATGTTTATTAACTTAATATGTTAAACTAATGATTTGAATCATTTCGATATCGATTGCTAAATGTGTATATACAAGAAAATCGACTTTATACCTAACTATAAGATAACGGGATTCTTCTAAATGCACTGCCGTTATGCCGTTAAGGCTTTATGTAGACCTCAGTGAGTTAAAGAAGATTTATTAACTTAAATATGTTAAACTAATGGTTTGAAGCATTTAGATATCGATTGCTTAATGCATATATACAAAAAAATCGACTTTATACCTAAATATAAAATTACAACATTATGGAATTCTTCTAACTGCACTGCCGTTATGCCATTAGGGCTTTATGTAGACTTAAGTGCGTTAAAGAAGGTTTATTAACTTAAATATGTTAAACTAATGAGTTGAAGCATTTCGATATCGATTGCGAAATGTGTATATACAAGAAAATCGATTTTATATCTAAATAAAAGATTACGGAATTCACCCAAATATACTGCCGTTATGCCGTTATGGCTTTATTTAAACTTCAGTAAGATAAAGAAGTTTAATTAACCTAATTATGCTAAACCAGTTATTTGCAGATTTGCGATATAGATTGCTAAATGTGTAAATCCAAGAAAATCGACTTTACACCTTAATATAAAACTATAACATTACGGAATTCTTCTAAATGCACTGCCGTTATACCGTTAAGGCTTTATGTAGACTTCAGTAAGCTAAAAAATGTTTATTAACTTAATATGTTAAACTAATGATCTGAAGCATTTCGATATCGATAGCTAAATATGTATATACAAGAAAATCGACTTTATACCTAAATATAAGACTACGGAATTCTTCCAAATGTTTTGTCGTTATGGCTTTATATCAACTTCAATTCGTTAAAGAAGGTTAATTAACTTAAATATGTTAAACTAATGATTTGAAGCATTTCGATATCGCTTGCCAAATATGTATATACAAGAAAATCGAATTTATACCTAAATATAAGATAACGGAATTTTTCTAAATGCACTGCCGTTATGCCGTTAACGCTTTATGTAGACTTCAGTGCGTTAAAGAAGGTTTATTAACTTAAATATGTTAAAGTAATGATTTGAAGCATTTCGATATCGCTTGCCAAATATGTATATACAAGAAAATCGAATTTATACCTAAATATAAGATTACGGAATTCTTCCAAATGTACTGTCGTTATGCCGCCATGGCTTTGTATCAACTTCGGTACGTTAAAGAAGGTTAATTATTTTAAATATGTTAAACTAATGGTTTGAAACATTTCGATATCAACTGCTAAATGTGTAAATACAAGAAAACCGATTTTACACCTAAATATAAAATTATAACATTACGGAATTCTTCTAAATGCACTGCCGTTATACCGCTAAGGCTTTATGAAGACTTCAGTTAGCTAAAAAATGTTTATTAACTTAATATGTTAAACAAATGATTTGAAGCATTTCGATATCGATAGCTAAATATGTATATACAAGAAAATCGACTTTATACCTAAATATAAGATTATGGAATTCTCCTACGTGCACCGCAGTTATGCCTCCATGGCTATATGCCCACTTCAGATCGTTAAAGAAGGTTTATTAACTTAAATATGTTAACCTTCATCTGCTCCTAAAAATAACTTACATTGTCTACCCTCATGCGTCGTTTTCGACGCATATGTACTTCCCATTGTTTTTAGTGAAAAATTGAAAACATGGACGGCGAAAACCAAAATTAATTTTGTCGTTTTTATTTGCTTAACTGAAAAAATACTGTTTTAATATTTTTCCAAACTTAAATTATCTTATTTTCTATGCACTTGACGCATACGTTTCGGTTGTGTATGTTTATGCATGTACCTTTTGAACAAAAGCAACAAATTGTAGTATGCATTCTATTGTTTTAAAGCAAAATTACTTTCCAAACACATCGCACATCTTTTCCTTCCATTAATTTGTGGAGGAACGCTTTTTGATCTTTGAAGACGCCATATCGAGCAAGTTCGCGGATGAACTTGACCTCGGCTTTCCAGTTCTACATGTCATAAATGGTCTAGCAAGTGATAATCCTAGCTCCCGTAGAAAGTTCTTTCTTATTGTGGTTTGTGTAGTCTGCCAATTAGGATTGATTTCCTTGAAAATGATTAACGCATTCAAATCCGATATGTCAATTATATTAGCAAACACAGCCAGCGGCCATCTATTAGTTTTTCTCTTGCAACTGTAGCAGGAAAGCATCTTATCAACCGTATCGACACCGCCTATTTTGAACGAAACAAGCAAATAGACGAATATAAACAAGTAAATCGAAACTCATCTATAACAAACCTTTAGTTTTGTTATAATAATTTATAATTGTTGGTAGCTTTTTAGCTCCAGGCTCGATTTCTTTAGAGTTGTGCAAAGTGCTTTGTAAAATTGTACACTTATTTTTTCTACCAACATATGAAACAAGCGTTGTGTTGCTTGTGAATGCGAATTTTGAATGGTACAAAGGTAGTTTTTTGCATTTCAGAAGATTTGGCGGAATAGATCTCTTATTTTTCCTCATAGTTCCCACCATCGTGACACCTTTTGTAGCAATTCCTGGCCGAGACCGTATGAAGAAAAAAAATTATCCATTGTCACGTTGTGTCCCTTCAACCCACGAACCAAATCCAAAAAAGCACGTTGACCCTGATTTTTTTCACAGGAGCTTACACCGACTGGTTTCCCCAAGTAGGGCTGAATTTTCCAAATATAGCAAGCCTCAGAACAGATGCACAACCAAAACTTAATTCCATATTTCTATGGTTTCGAAGGCATATATTGACGAAATTTGCATCGAATCCTAAAACCCAGCAGCTGTTCATCTACGGTAACACATCCATGAGGGTTGTAATTATCAGCTAATCTAAGCTCTTGCTTCCGGCTGATGGTATCATCAAATCGAATTACTTGATTGATATATTCAAACGTCTTTTTCGGCATAATAGCCCTAAATATGGGACGACCATACTCGGCATCGAACAAATCAACCATTGACTCGTTTTTTGATCTAAAAATATAAATAAAATTTTTGTATAATGGGTTCCTAAATAAATGAATTCGTCGCCATACTTAGCTTTGGCAAATGTATTTGTATGCTTTAGAATTATGTTTTCTAGATGTGGAGGCAAAAATAGGAGAAAAGCATCCTTTATGTCGTTGACACGGGCTTTTGCAAATCGAGTGACGTCAGACGAAAGACTGATAACATTCTCATTCCTAAATCTACCACTTTGCGGCTGAAATGGTTCTGGCTGCCATATTGTACCATCCTTTGATACGTACAATGGATCGGTATTTGCAGTGTAACCATGACTATCGTTAGCATCAGTTGTTGGAATATAATCCTCACCACCAGAATCACTATCACTTGAAGAGTTATCACTTTCATTAGCTTTTGACCCTTCTGGCACGTACACTTTATCACTAGCATCAGAAAAACTGCAATTATCTTCTGCTTCACTTTCATTTAAAAACTCCTATTTCTTCACTTGACAAATAATTTGGTTGGCACATATTGAATTTTTTCTTTTATATCTCTTTTATGTATAAATTAATCACAAATAACTTCATCACTTGCAAAAAACCAATAAATCGCAAAACGGACAATGACAAATTAGTTTCCCGCCAAAAAAACAGATATTTTCTCATATGCGTCGAAAACGACGCAGGAGGGTAGCCAACCGAATTTTTTTAACACAATCCACAAAAAAAAACTTGTGGAACGAAAAACAGTTTTAAACAAAGCAAATTAATGTTTATTAACAAAGTCGAGAAATTCAGTTGGCTTCTTGCCGCCCCTTTTCATAAAAATTAAAAAAATGTATTGCTTTTGCGTCGTTTTCGACGCGAAGAGCAGATAAAGGTTAAACAAATGAGCTGAAGCATTTCGATATAGATTGCTAAATGTGTATATACAAGAAAAACGATTTTATACCTAAATAAAAGATTACGGAAATTACCCAAATATACTGCCGTTATGCCGTTATGGCGTTTGTAAAGAAGCTTAATTATTTTAAATATGTTAAGCTAATGGTTTGCAGCATTTCGATATCGATTGTTAAATGCGTAAATACAAGAAAATCGACTTTATACCTAAGTATAAAATTATAACATTATGGAATTCTTCTAAATGCACTGCCGTTATGCCATTAGGGCCTTATGTAGACTTAAGTGAGTTAAAGGAGGTTTATTAACTTAAATATATTAAACTAATGGTTTGAAGCATTTCGATATCGATTTCTTAATGCATATATACAAGAAAATCGACTTTATACCTTAATATAAGACTACGGAATTGTTCCAACTGTACTGTCGTTATGCCGCCATGGCTCTTTATCAACTTCAATACGTTGAAGAAGGTTAATTAACTTAAATATGTTAAACTAATGATTTAAAGCATTTCGATATCGATTGCTTAATGTGTATATACAAGAAAATCGAATTTATACCTAAATATAAAATTATAACATTACGGAATTCTTCTAAATGCACTGCCGTTATACCGTTAAGGCTTTATGTAGACTTCAGTAAGCTAAAAATGTTTATTAACTTAATATGTTAAACTAATGATTTGAAGCATTTCGATATCGATAGCTAAATATGTATATAAAAGAAAATCGACTTTATACCTAAATATAAGTTTATGGAATTCTTCTACGTGCACTGCAGTTATGCCTCCATGGCTATATGCCCACTTTAGATCGTTTAAGAAGGTTCATTAACTTAAATATGTTAAACTAATGAGCTGAAGCATTTCGATATTGATTGCTAAATGTGTATATACAAGAAAATCGACTTTATACCTAAGTATAAAATTATAACATTATGGAATTCTTCTAAATGCACTGCCGTTATGCCATTAGGGCCTTATGTAGACTTAAGTGAGTTAAAGGAGGTTTATTAACTTAAATATATTAAACTAATGGTTTGAAGCATTTCGATATCGATTTCTTAATGCATATATACAAGAAAATCGACTTTATACCTTAATATAAGACTACGGAATTGTTCCAACTGTACTGTCGTTATGCCGCCATGGCTCTTTATCAACTTCAATACGTTAAAGAAGGTTAATTAACTTAAATATGTTAAACTAATGATTTAAAGCATTTCGATATCGCTTGCTAAATGTGTATATACAAGAAAATCGACTTTATACCTAAGTATAAAATTATAACATTATGGAATTCTTCTAAATGCACTGCCGTTATGCCATTAGGGCCTTATGTAGACTTAAGTGAGTTAAAGGAGGTTTATTAACTTAAATATATTAAACTAATGGTTTGAAGCATTTCGATATCGATTTCTTAATGCATATATACAAGAAAATCGACTTTATACCTTAATATAAGACTACGGATTTGTTCCAACTGTACTGTCGTTATGCCGCCATGGCTCTTTATCAACTTCAATACGTTAAAGAAGGTTAATTAACTTAAATATGTTAAACTAATGATTTAAAGCATTTCGATATCGCTTGCTAATGTGTATATACAAGAAAATCGAATTTATACCTAAATATAAGATAACGGAATTTTTCTAAATGCACTGCCGTTATGCCGTTAACGCTCTATGTAGACTTCAGTGCGTTAAAGAAGGTTTATTAACTTAAATATGTTGAACTAATGATTTGAAGCATTTCGATATCGATTGCTAAATGTGTATATTCAAGAAAATCGACTTTATACCTAAATATAAGATTACGGAATTCTTCCAAATGTACTGTCGTTATGCCGCCATGGCTTTGTATCAACTTCGATACGTTAAAGAAGGTTAATTAACTTAAATATGTTAAACTAATGATTTGAAGCATTTCGATATCGCTTGCAAAATGAGTATATACAAGAAAGTCGAAATTATACATAAATATAACATTACGGATTTCTTCTAAACGCACTGCCGTTATACCGTTTAAGGCTTTATGTAGACCTCATTAAGCTAAAAAATGTTTATTAACTTAATCTGTTAAACTAATGATGTGAAGCATTTAATTAACTTAAATATGCTAAACTATTGATTTGAAGCATTTAAAGAAGGTTAGTTATTTTAAATAATTTAAACTAATGATTTGAAGCACTTCGATATCGCTTGCTAAATGAGTATATACAAGAAAGTCGAATTTATACCTAAATATAACATTACGGATTTTTTCTAAATGCACTGCCGTTATACCGTTAAGGCTTTATGTAGACCTCATTAAGCTAAAAAATGTTTATTAACTTAATATGTTAAACTAATGATTTGAAGCATTTCGATATCGATATGTAAATGTGTATATAAAAGAAAATCCACTTTATACCTAAATATAAGATTACGGAATTCTTCCAAATGCACTGCCGTTATGGCTTTATATCAACTTCAGTGCGTTAAAGAAGGTTAATTAACTTAAATATGTTAAACTAATGATTTGAAGCATTTCGATATCGATAGCTAAATGTGTATATAAAAGAAAATCGACTTTATACCTAAATATAAGATTACGGAATTTTTCCAAATGTGCTGTCGTTATGCCGCCATGGCTTTATATCAACTCAATTAACTTAAATATGTTAAACTAATGATTTGAAGCATTTCGATATCGATAGCTAAATGTGTATATACAAGAAAATCGACTTTATACCTAAATATAAGATTACGGAATTTTTCCAAATGTGCTGTCGTTATGCCGCCATGGCTTTATGTCATCTTCAATACGTTAAAGAAGGTTAATTAACTTAAATATGTTAAACTAATGATTTGAAGCATTTCGATATCGCTTTCTAAATGAGTATATACAAGAAAGTCGAATTTATATCTAAATATAAGATTACGGAATCCTTCCAACTGCACTGCCGTTATGGCTTTATATCAACTTCAGTGCGTTAAAGAAGGTTAATTAACTTAAATATGTTAAACTAATGATTTGAAGCATTTCGATATCGATAGCTAAAAGTGTATATACAAGAAAATCGACTTTATACCTAAATATAAGATTACGGAATTTTTCCAAATGTGCTGTCGTTATGCAGCCATGGCTTTATATCAACTTCAATACGTTAAAGAAGGTTAATTAACTTAAATATGTTAAACTAATGATTTGAAGCATTTCGATATCGCTTGCTAAATGAGTATATACAAGAAAGTCGAAATTATACATAAATATAACATTACGGATTTCTTCTAAACGCACTGCCGTTATACCGTTAAGGCTTTATGTAGACCTCATTAAGCTAAAAAATGTTTATTAACTTAATCTGTTAAACTAATGATGTGAAGCATTTCGATATCGATTGCTAAATGTGTATATACAAGAAAATCGAATTTATACCTAAATATAAGATTACGGAATTCTTCCAAATGTACTGTCGTTATGCCGCCATGGTTTGTATCAACTACAATACGTTAAAGAAGGTTAGTTAGTTTAAATATGTTAAACTAATGGTTTGAAGCATTTCGATACCGCTTGCTAAATGAGTATATACAAGAAAGTCGAAATTATACCTAAATATAAGATTACGGATTTCTTCTAAACGCACTGCCGTTATACCGTTAAGGCTTTATGTAGACCTCATTAAGCTAAAAAATGTTTATTAACTTAATCTGTTAAACTAATGATGTGAAGCATTTCGATATCGATTGCTAAATGTGTATATACAACAAAATCGACTTTATACCTAAATATAAAATTATAACAGTACGGATTTCTTCTAAATGCACTGCCGTTATACCGTTAAGGCTTTATGTAGACCTCATTAAGCTAAAAAAATGTTTATTAACTTAATATGTTAAACTAATGATTTGAAGCATTTCGATATCGATTGCTAAATGCGTATATTGAACAAAATCGACTTTATACCTAAATATAAGATTACGGAACACTTCCAAATGCGCTGCCGTTATGCCGTTAAGGCTTTTGTAGACTTCAGTAAGATAAAGAGGATTAATTAATTTAAATCTGTTAAACTAATGATGTGAAGCATTTCGATATCGACTGTTAAATGTGTATATACAAGAAAATCGACTTTATACCTAAATATAAGATTACGGAATTCTTCCAATTGTATTGTCGTTATGCCGCCATGGTTTGTATCAACTACAATACGTTAAAGAAGGTTAGTTAGTTTAAATATGTTAAACTAATGGTTTGAAGCATTACGATATCGACTGCTAAATGTGTAAATACAACAAAATCGACTTTATACCTAAATATAAAATTATAACATTACGGATTTCTTCTAAATTGCACTGCCGTTATACCGTTAAGGCTTTATGTAGACCTCATTAAGCTAAAAAATGTTTATTAACTTAATATGTTAAACTAATGATTTGAAGCATTTCGATATCGATATGTAAATGTGTATATAAAAGAAAATCCACTTTATACCTAAATATAAGATTACGGAATTCTTCCAAATGCACTGCCGTTATGGCCTTATATCAACTTCAGTGCGCTAAAGAAGGTTAATTAACTTAAATATGTTAAACTAATGATTTGAAGCATTTCGATATCGATAGCTAAATGTGTATATACAAGAAAATCGACGTTATACCTAAATATAAGATTACGGAATTTTTCCAAATGTGCTGTCGTTATGCCGCCATGGCTTTATATCACCTTCAATACGTTAAAGAAGGTTAATTAACTTAAATATGTTAAACTAATGATTTGAAGCATTTCGATATCGCTTGCTAAATGAGTGGCTTTATATCAACTTCAATACGTTAAAGAAGGTTAATTAACTTAAATATGTGAAACTAATGATTTGAAGCATTTCGATATCGCTTGCTAAATGTGTATGTAAAAGAAAATCGAATTTATACCTAAATATAAGATAACGGAATTCATATAAATATACTGCCGTTATGCCGTTATGGCTTTATGTAAGCTTCAGTAAGATAAAGAAGGTTAATTAACTTAAATATGCTAAACCAGTTATTTGAATCATTTCGATATCGATTGCTAAATGTGTATATACAAGAAAATCGACTTTATACCTGAATAAAAGATAACGGAATTCTTCTACATGCACTGCCGTTATGCCGTTAAGGCTTTTGTAGACTTCAGTATGAAAAAGAGGGTTAATTAACTTAAATTTGTTAAACTAATGTTTTGAAGCATTTCGATATCTATTGCTAAATGAGTATATACAAGAAAATCGACTTTATACCTAAACATAGGATAACGGAATTCTTCCAAATGCACTGCCGTTAATCCGCCATGGCTTTATGTCAACTTCAGTTCGTTAAAGAAGGTTTGTTAACTTAAATATGTTAAACTAATGATTTGAAGCATTTCGATATCGATTGCTAAATGCGTATATTGAACAAAATCGACTTTATACCTAAATATAAGATTACGGAACTCTTCCAAATGCACTGCCGTTATGCCGTTAAGGCTTTTGTAGACTTCAGTAAGATAAAGAGGATTAATTAATTTAAATCTGTTAAACTAATGATGTGAAGCATTTCGATATCGATTGCTAAATGTGTATATACAAGAAAATCGACTTTATACCTAAATATAAGATTACGGAATTGTTCCAAATGTACTGTCGTTATGCCGCCATGGCTTTGTATCACCTTCAATACGTTAAAGAAGGTTTATTAACTTAAATATGTTAAACTAATGATTTGAAGCATTTCGATATCGATTGCTAAATGTGTATGTACAACAAAATCGACTTTATACCTAAATATAAGATAACGGAATTCATATAAATAAACCGCCGTTATGCCGTTATGGCTTTATGTAAGCTTCAGTAAGATAAAGAAGGTTAATTAACTTAAATATGCTAAACCAGTTATTTGAATCATTTCGATATCGATTGCAAAATGTGTATGTACAAAAAATCGACTTTATGCCTAAATAAAAGACTACGGAATTCTTCCAAACGAACTGCCGTTATGCCGTTAAGGCTTTATGTAGACTTCAGTAAGCTAAAAAATGTTATTAACTTAATATATTACACCAGTTATTTGAAGCATTTCGATATCGATTGCTTAATGCATATATACAAGAAAATCGACTTAATACCTAAATATAAAACTACGGAATTCTTCCAAATGTACTGTCGTTATGCCGCCATGGCTCTTTATCAACTTCAGTACGTTAAAGAAGGTTAATTAACTTAAATATGTTAAACCAATGATTTGAAGCATTTCGATATCGCTTGCTAAATGTGTATATACAAGAAAATTGAATTTATACCTAAATATAAAATTATAACATTACGGAATTCTTCTAAATGCACTGCCGTTATACCGCTAAGGCTTTATGTAGACTTCAGTAAGCTAAAAAATGTTTATTAACTTAATATGTTAAACTAATAATTTCAAGCATTTCGATATGCATATCTAAATGTGTATATAAAAGAAAATCGACTTCATACCTAAATATAAGATTACGGAATTCTTCCAAATGCACTGCCGTTATGGCTTTATATCAACTGCAATACGTTAAAGAAGGTTAACTAACTTAAATATGTTAAACTAATGATTTGAAGCTTTTCGATATCGCTTGCCAAATATATATATACAAGAAAATTGAATTTATACCTGAATATAAGATAACGGAATTCTTCTAGATGCACTGCCGTTATGCCGTTAACGCTTTATGTAGACTTCAGTTCGTTAAAGAAGGCTTATTAACTTAAATATGTTAAACTAATGATTTAAAGCATTTCTATATCGATTGCTAAATGTGTATATACAAGAAAATTGACTTTATACCTAAATATAAGATTACGGAACTCTTCCAAATGCACTGCCGTTATGCCGTTAAGGCTTTTGTAGACTTCAGTAAGATAAAAAGGATTAATTAACTTAAATCTGTTAAACTAATGATGTGAAGCATTTCGATATCGAGTGCTAAATGTGTATATACAAGAAAATCGACTTTATACCTAAATATAAGATTACGGAATTGTTCCAAATGTACTGTCGTTATGCCGTTAAGGCTTTTGCAGACTTCAGTAAGAAAAAGAGGGTTAAGTAACTTAAATATGTTAAACTAATGATTTGAAGCATTTCGATATCGATTGCTAAATGTGTATGTACAACAAAATCGACTTTATACCTAAATATAAGATAACGGAATTCATATAAATATACTGCCGTTATGCCGTTATGGCTTTATGTAAGCTTCAGTAAGATAAAGAAGGTTAATTAACTTAAATATGCTAAACCAGTTATTTGAATCATTTCGATATCGATTGCAAAATGTGTATGTACAAGAAAATCGACTTTATGCCTAAATATTAGACTGCGGAATTCTTCCAAATGTGCTGCCGTTATGCCGCCATGGCTTTATATCATCTTCAATACGTTAAAGAAGGTTAATTAACTTAAATATGTTAAACTAATGATTTGAAGAATTTCGATATCGCTTTCTAAATGAGTATACACAAGAAAGTCGAATTTATACCTAAATATAAGATTACGGAATTCTTCCAAATGCCCTGCCGTTATGGCTTTATATCAACTTCAGTGCGTTAACGAAGTTTAATTAACATAAATATGTTAAACTAATGATTTGAAGCATTTCGATATCGATAGCTAAATGTGTATATACAAGAAAATCGACTTTATACCTAAATATAAGATTACGGAATTTTTCCAAATGTGCTGTCGTTATGCCGCCATGGCTTTATATCAACTTCAATACGTTAAAGAAGGTTAATTAACTTAAATATGTGAAACTAATGATTTGAAGCATTTCGATATCGCTTGCTAAATGTGTATGTAAAAGAAAATCGAATTTATACCTAAATATAAGATAACGGAATTCTTCTAAACGCACTGCCGTTATGCCGTTAAGGCTTTATGTAGACTTCAGCGTGTTAAAGAAGGTTTATTATAAACAACTTGAAAATGTAAAACTAATGATTTGAAGCATTTCGATATCGATTGCTAAATGTGTATATACAAGAAAATCGACTTTATACCTGAATAAAAGATAACGGAATTCTTCTACATGCACTGCCGTTATGCCGTTAAGGCTTTTGTAGACTTCAGTATGAAAAAGAGGGTTAATTAACTTAAATTTGTTAAACTAATGTTTTGAAGCATTTCGATATCTATTGCTAAATGAGTATATACAAGAAAATCGACTTTATACCTAAACATAGGATAACGGAATTCTTCCAAATGCACTGCCGTTAATCCGCCATGGCTTTATGTCAACTTCAGTTCGTTAAAGAAGGTTTGTTAACTTAAATATGTTAAACTAATGATTTGAAGCATTTCGATATCGATTGCTAAATGCGTATATTGAACAAAATCGACTTTATACCTAAATATAAGATTACGGAACTCTTCCAAATGCACTGCCGTTATGCCGTTAAGGCTTTTGTAGACTTCAGTAAGATAAAGAGGATTAATTAATTTAAATCTGTTAAACTAATGATGTGAAGCATTTCGATATCGATTGCTAAATGTGTATATACAAGAAAATCGACTTTATACCTAAATATAAGATTACGGAATTGTTCCAGATGTACTGTCGTTATGCCGCCATGGCTTTGTATCACCTTCAATACGTTAAAGAAGGTTTATTAACTTAAATATGTTAAACTAATGATTTGAAGCATTTCGATATCGATTGCTAAATGTGTATGTACAACAAAATCGACTTTATACCTAAATATAAGATAACGGAATTCATATAAATAAACCGCCGTTATGCCGTTATGGCTTTATGTAAGCTTCAGTAAGATAAAGAAGGTTAATTAACTTAAATATGCTAAACCAGTTATTTGAATCATTTCGATATCGATTGCAAAAAGTGTATGTACAGAAAATCGACTTAATGCCTAAATATAAGACTACGGAATTCTTCCAAACGAACTGCCGTTATGCCGTTAAGGCTTTATGTAGACTTCAGTAAGCTAAAAAATGTTTATTAACTTAATATGTTACACCAGTTATTTGAAGCATTTCGATATCGATTGCTTAATGCATATATACAAGAAAATCGACTTAATACCTAAATATAAAACTACGGAATTCTTCCAAATGTACTGTCGTTATGCCGCCATGGCTCTTTATCAACTTCAATACGTTAAAGAAGGTTAATTAACTTAAATATGTTAAACCAATGATTTGAAGCATTTCGATATCGCTTGCTAAATGTGTATATACAAGAAAATTGAATTTATACCTAAATATAAAATTATAACATTACGGAATTCTTCTAAATGCACTGCCGTTATACCGCTAAGGCTTTATGTAGACTTCAGTAAGCTAAAAAATGTTTATTAACTTAATATGTTAAACTAATAATTTCAAGCATTTCGATATGTATATCTAAATGTGTATATAAAAGAAAATCGACTTCATACCTAAATATAAGATTACGGAATTCTTCCAAATGCACTGCCGTTATGGCTTTATATCAACTGCAATACGTTAAAGAAGGTTAACTAACTTAAATATGTTAAACTAATGATTTGAAGCTTTTCGATATCGCTTGCCAAATATATATATACAAGAAAATTGAATTTATACCTAAATATAAGATAACGGAATTCTTCTAGATGCACTGCCGTTATGCCGTTAACGCTTTATGTAGACTTCAGTTCGTTAAAGAAGGCTTATTAACTTAAATATGTTAAACTAATGATTTAAAGCATTTCTATACCGATTGCTAAATGTGCATATACAAGAAAATTGACTTTATACCTAAAAATAAGATTACGGAATTCTTCCAATCCTACTGTCATTATGCCGCCATGGCTTTGTATCAACTTAAATACGTTAAAGAAGGTTAATTATTTTAAATATGTTAAACTAATGGTTTGAAGCATTTCGATATCGATTGCTAAATGTGAAAATACAAGAAAATCGACTTTATACCTGAATAAAAGATAACGGAATTCTTCTACATGCACTGCCGTTATGCCGTTAAGGCTTTTGTAGACTTCAGTATGAAAAAGAGGGTTAATTAACTTAAATCTGTTAAACTAATGATGTGAAGCATTTCGATATCGATTGCTAAATGTGTATATACAAGAAAATCGACTTTATACCTAAATATAAGATTACGGAATTGTTCCAAATGTACTGTCGTTATGCCGCCATGGCTTTGTATCACCTTCAATACGTTAAAGAAGGTTAATTAACTTAAATATGTTAAACTAATGATTTGAAGCATTTCGATATCGATAGCTAAATGTATATATACAAGAAAATCGACTTTATACCTAAATATAAGATTACGGAATTTTTCCAAATGCTCTGTCGTTATGCCGCCATGGCTTTATATCAACTTCAATACGTTAAAGATGGTTAATTAACTTAAATATGTTAAACTAATGATTTGAAGCATTTCGATATCGCTTGCTAAATGAGTATATACAAGAAAGTCTTATTTATACCTAAATATAACATTACGGATTTCTTCTAAATGCACTGCCGTTATACCGTTAATGCTTTATGTAGACCTCATTAAGCTAAAAAATGTTTATTAACTTAATCTGTTAAACTAATGATGTGAAGCATTTCGATATCGATTGCTAAATGTGTATATACAAGAAAATCGACTTTATACCTAAATATAAGATAACGGAATTGTTCAAAATGTACTGTCGTTATGCCACCATGGTTTGTATCAACTACAATACGTTAAAGAAGGTTAGTTATTTTAAATATGTTAAACTAATGGTTTGAAGCATTTCGATATCGACTGCTAAATGTGTAAATACAACAAAATCGACTTTATACCTAAATATAAAATTATAACATTACGGATTTCTTCTAAATGCACTGCCGTTATACCGTTAAGGCTTTATGTAGACCTCATTAAGCTAAAAAAATGTTTATTAACTTAATATGTTAAACTAATGATTTGAAGCATTTCGATATCGATAGCTAAATGTGTATATACAAGAAAATCGACTTTATACCTAAATATAAGATTACGGAATTTTTCCAAATGTGCTGTCGTTATGCCGCCATGGCTTTATATCAACTTCAATACGTTAAAGAAGGTTTTTTTTTTTGTTTTTTGTTTTATTAAAGCTTACATAATAACAAATTATTGTACAAACTAAAGTTCGCAGCGCTAGAATCATAGGCTTTCGGCTGATTAAAGAAGGTTAATTCACGTTAAGGTTAAAGAAGGTTAATTAACTTAAATATGTTAAACTAATGATTTGAAGCATTTCGATATCGCTTGCTAAATGAGTATATACAAGAAAGTCGAATTTATACTTAAATATAACATTACGGATTTCTTCTAAATGCACTGCCGTTATACCGTTAAGCCTTTATGTAGACCTCATTAAGCTAAAAAATGTTTATTAACTTAATATGTTAAACTAATGATTTGAAGCATTTCGATATCGATAGCTAAATGTGTATATAAACGAAAATCGACTTTATACCTAAATATAAGATTACGGAATTTTTCCAAATGTGCTCTCGTTATGCTGCCATGGCTTTATATCAACTTCAATACGACAAAGAAGGTTAATTAACTTAAATATGTTAAACTAATGATTTGAAGCATTTCGATATCGATTGCTAAATGAGTATATACAAGAAAGTCGAATTTATACCTAAATATAAGATTACGGATTTCTTCTAAATGCACTGCCGTTATATCGTTAAGGCTTTATGTAGACCTCATTAAGCTAAAAAATGTTTATTAACTTAATATGTTAAACTAATGATTTGAAGCAATTCGATATCGATAGCTAAATGTGTATATACCAGAAAATCGACTTTATACCTAAATATAAGATTACGGAATTTTTCCAAATGTGCTGTCGTTATGCCGCCATGGCTTTATATCAACTTCAATACGTTAAAGAAGGTTAATTAACTTAAATATCGCTTGCTAAATGTGTATATAAAAGAAAATCGAATTTATACCTAAATATAAGATAACGGAATTCTTCTAAACGCACTGCCGTTACGCCGTTAAGGCTTTATGTAGACTTCAGTAAGATAGAGGGGAATAATTAACTTAAATATGTTAATCTTATGATTTGAAGCATTTCGATATAGATTGCTAAATATGTAAATACAAGAAAATCGACTTTGTACCTAAATATAAGATTACGGAATTCTTCTAAATGCACTGCAGTTATACCGTTAAGGCTTTATGTAGACTTCAGTGTGTTAAAGAAGGTTTATTATAAATAACTTGAAAATGTAAAACTAATGATTTGAAGCATTTCGATATCGATTGCTAAATGTGTATATACAAGAAAATCGACTTTATACCTGAATAAAAGATAACGGAATTCTTCTACATGCACTGCCGTTATGTCGTTAAGGATTTTGTAGACTTCAGTATGAAAAAGAGGGTTAATTAACTTAATATGTTAAACTAATGTTTTGAAGCATTTCGATATCTATTGCTAAATGAGTATATACAAGAAAATCGACTTTATACCTAAACATAGGATAACGGAATTCATCCAAATGCACTGCCGTTAATCCGCCATGGCTTTATGTCAACTTCAGTTCGTTAAAGAAGGTTTATTAACTTAAATATGTTAAACTAATGATTTGAAGCATTTCGATATCGATTGCTAAATGCGTATATTGAAAAAAATCGACTTTATACCTAAATATAAGATTACGGAACTCTTCCAAATGCACTGCCGTTATCCCGTTAAGGCTTTTGTGGACTTCAGTAAGATAAAGAGGATTAATTAATTTAAATCTGTTAAACTAATGATGTGAAGCATTTCGATATCGATTGCTAAATGTGTATATACAAGAAAACACACTTTATACCTAAATATAAGATTACGGAATTGTTCCAAATGTACTGTCGTTATGCCGTCATGGCTTTGTATCACCTTCAATACGTTAAAGAAGGTTTATTAACTTAAATATGTTAAACTAATGATTTGAAGCATTTCGATATCGATTGCTAAATGTGTATGTACAACAAAATCGACTTTATACCTAAATATAAGATAACGGAATTCATATAAATGTACTGCCGTTATGCCGTTATGGCTTTATGTAAGCTTCAGTAAGATAAAGAAGGTTAATTAACTTAAATATGCTAAACCAGTTATTTGAATCATTTCGATATCGATTGCAAAATGTGTATGTACAAGAAAATCGACTTTACGCCTAAATATAAGACTACGGAATTCTTCCAAACGCACTGCCGTTATGCCGTTATGGCTTTATATTAACTTCAGTTCGTTAAAGAAGGTTTATTAACTTAAATATGTTAAACCAGTTATTTGAAGCATTTCGATATCGATTGCTTAATGCATATATACAAGAAAATCGACTTTATACCTAAATATAAGACTACGGAACTCTTCCAAATGTACTGTCGTTATGCCGCCATGGCTCTTTATCAACGTCAATAGGTTAAAGAAGGTTAATTAACTTAAATATGTTAAACTAAGGATTTGAAGCATTTCGATATCGCTTGCTAAATGTGTATATACAAGAAAATCGACTTTATACCTAAATATAAGTCTACGGAATTCTTCCAAATGTACTGTCGTTATGCCGCCATGGCTCTTTATCAACTTCAATACGTTAAAGAAGGTTAATTAACTTAAATATGTTAAACTAAGGATTTGAAGCATTTCGATATCGCTTGCTAAATGTGTATATACAAGAAAATCGAATTTATACCTAAATGTAAACTTATAACATTACGGAATTCTGGTAAATGCACTGCCGTTAGGCTTTATGTAGACTTCAGTAAGCTAAAAAATGTTTATTAACTTAATCTGTTAAACTAATGATGTGAAGCATTTCGATATCGATTGCTAAATGTGTATATACAAGAAAATCGACTTTATACCTAAATATAAGATAACGGAATTCTTCAAAATGTACTGTCGTTATGCCACCATGGTTTGTATCAACTACAATACGTTAAAGAAGGTTAGTTATTTTAAATATGTTAAACTAATGGTTTGAAGCATTTCGATATCGACTGCTAAATGTGTAAATACAACAAAATCGACTTTATACCTAAATATAAAATTATAACATTACGGATTTCTTCTAAATGCACTGCCGTTATACCGTTAAGGCTTTATGTAGACCTCATTAAGCTAAAAAATGTTTATTAACTTAATATGTTAAACTAATGATTTGAAGCATTTCGATATCGATAGCTTAATGTGTATATAAAAGAAAATCGACTTTATACCTAAGTATAAGATTACGGAATTTTTCCAATTGTACTGTCGTTATGCCGCCATGGCTTTATATCAACTTCAATACGTTAAAGAAGGTTTTTTTTTTTTTTGTTTTTTGTTTTATTAAAGCTTACATAATAACAAATTATTATACAAACTAAAGTTCGCAGCGCTAGAATCATAGGCTTTCGGCTGATTAAAAAAGGTTAATTAACGTTAAGGTTAAAGAAGGTTAATTAACTTAAATATGTTAAACTAATGATTTGAAGCATTTCGATATCGCTTGCTAAATGAGTATATACAAGAAAGTCGAATTTACCGTCATTATAACATTACGGATTTCTTCTAAATGCACTGCCGTTATACCGTTAAGCCTTTATGTAGACCTCATTAAGCTAAAAAATGTTTATTAACTTAATATGTTAAACTAATGATTTGAAGCATTTCGATATCGATAGCTTAATGTGTATATAAACGAAAATCGACTTTATACCTAAATATAAGATTACGGAATTTTTCCAAATGTGCTCTCGTTATGCTGCCATGGCTTTATATCAACTTCAATACGATAAAGAAGGTTAATTAACTTAAATATGTTAAACTAATGATTTGAAGCATTTCGATATCGCTTGCTAAATGAGTATATACAAGAAAGTCGAATTTATACCTAAATATAACATTACGGATTTCTTCTAAATGCACTGCCGTTATATCGTTAAGGCTTTATGTAGAACTTATTAAGCTAAAAAATGCTTATTAACTTAATATGTTAAACTAATGATTTGAAGCAATTCGATATCGATAGCTAAATGTATATATACAAGAAAACCGACTTTATACCTAAATATAAGATTACGGAATTTTTCCAAATGTGCTGTCGTTATGCCGCCATGGCTTTATATCAACTTCAAAACGTTAAAGAAGGTTTATTAACTTAAATATGTTAAACTAATGATTTGAAGCATTTCGATATCGATTGCTAAATGTGTATGTACAACAAAATCGACTTTATACCTAAATATAAGATAACGGAATTCATATAAATGTACTGCCGTTATGCCGTTATGGCTTTATGTAAGCTTCAGTGAGATAAAGAAGGTTAATTAACTTAAATATGCTAAACCAGTTATTTGAATCATTTCGATATCGATTGCAAAATGTGTATGTACAAGAAAATCGACTTTATGCCTAAATATAAGACTACGGAATTCTTCCAAACGCACTGCCGTTATGCCGTTATGGCTTTATATTAACTTCAGTTCGTTAAAGAAGGTTTATTAACTTAAATATGTTAAACCAGTTATTTGAAGCATTTCGATATCGATTGCTTAATGCATATATACAAGAAAATCGACTTTATACCTAAATATAAGACTACGGAACTCTTCCAAATGTACTGTCGTTATGCCGCCATGGCTCTTTATCAACGTCAATAGGTTAAAGAAGATTAATTAACTTAAATATGTTAAACTAAGGATTTGAAGCATTTCGATATCGCTTGCTAAATGTGTATATACAAGAAAATCGAATTTATACCTAAATGTAAAGTTATAACATTACGGAATTCTGGTAAATGCACTGCCGTTAGGCTTTATGTAGACTTCAGTAAGCTAAAAAATGTTTATTAATTTAATATGTTAAACTAATGATTTCAAGCAATTCGATATGGATATCTAAATGTGTATATAAAAGAAAATCGACTTCATACCTAAATATAAGATTACGGAATTCTTCCAAATGCACTGCCGTTATGGCTTTATATCAACTGCAATACGTTAAAGAAGGTTAACTAACTTAAATATGTTAAACTAATGATTTGAAGCATTTCGATATCGCTTGCCAAATATGTATATACAAGACAATCGAATTTATACCTAAATACAAGATAACGGAATTCTTCTAGATGCACTGCCGTTATGCCGTTAACGCTTTATGTAGACTTCAGTGCGTTAAAGAAGGTTTATTAATTTAAATATGTTAAACTAATGATTTAAAGCATTTCGATATCGATTACTTAATGTGTATATACAAGAAAATTGACTTTATACCCAAATATAAGATTACGGAATTCTTCCAATCCTACTGTCATTATGCCGCCATGGCTTTGTATCAACTTCAATACGTTAAAGAAGATTAATAATTTTTAGTATGTTAAACTAATGGTTTAAAGCATTTCGATATCGATTGCTAAAAGTGCAAATACAAGAAAATCGAGTTTATACCTAAATATAAAATTACAACATTACGGAATTCTTCTAAATGCACTGCCGTTATACCGTTAAGGCTTTATGTAGACTTTAGTAAGCTAAAAATTGTTTACTAATTTAATATGTTAAACAAATGATTTGAAGCATTTCGATATCGATAGCTAAATATGTATATACAAGAAAATCGACTTTATGCCTAAATATAGGATTACGGAATTCTTCTACATCCACTGCCGTTATGCCAACATCAGATCGTTAAAGAAGGTTTATTAACTTAAATATGTTAAACCAATGATTTGAAGCATTTCGATATCGCTTGCCAAATATGTATATACAAGAAAATCGAAATCATACCTAAATATAAGACTACGGAACTCTTCCAAATGTACTGTCGTTATGCCGCCATGGCTCTTTATCAACTTCAATACGTTAAAGAAGGTTAATTAACTTAAATATGTTAAACTAAGGATTTGAAGCATTTCGATATCGCTTGCTAAATGTGTATATACAAGAAAATCGAATTTATACCTAAATACAAGATAACGGAATTCTTCTAGATGCACTGCCGTTATGCCGTTAACGCTTTATGTAGACTTCAGTGCGTTAAAGAAGGTTAATTAACTTAAATATTTTAAACTAATGATTTAAAGCATTTCGATATCGATTACTAAATGTGTATATACAAGAAAATTGACTTTATACCTAAATATAAGATTACGGAATTCTTCTACATCCACTGCCGTTATGCCAACATCAGATCGTTAAAGAAGGTTTATTAACTTAAATATGTTAAACCAATGATTTGAAGCATTTCGATATCGCTTGCCAAATATGTATATACAAGAAAATCGAATTCATACCTAAATATAAGACTACGGAATTCTTCCAAATGTACTGTCGTTATGCCGTTAACACTTTATGTAGATTTCAGTGCATTAAAGAAGGTTTAATAACTTAAATATGTTAAACTAATGATTAGAAGCATTTCGATATCGATTGCTAAATGTGTATATACAAGAAAATCGACTATATACCTAACTAAAAGTTTACGGAATTCTTCCAAATGTACTGTCATTATGCCGCCAAGGCTTTGTACCAACTTCAGTACGTTAAAGAAGGTTAATTATTTTAAATATGTAAAACTAATGGTTTGCAGCATTTCGATATCGATAGCTAAATATGTATATACAAGAAAATCGACTTTATACCTAAATATAAGATTATGGAATTCTTCTGCGTGCACTGCAGTTATGAAAATTAAAGAAGGTTTATTAACTTAAATATGTTAAACTAATGAGCTGAAGCATTTCGATATCGATTGCTAAATGTGTATATACAAGAAAATCGATTTTATACCTAAATAAAAGATTAAGGAAATTACCCAAATATACTACCGTTATGCCGTTATGGCTTCTGTAGAGAAGTATAATTATTTAAATATGATAAGCTAATGGTTTGAAGCATTTCGATATCGATTGCTAAATGCGTAAATACAAGAAAATCGACTTTATACCTAAATATAAAATTATAACATTATGGAATTCTTCTTAATGCACTGCCGTTATGCCATTAGTGCCTTATGTAGACTTTAGTGCGCTAAAGAAGGTTTATTAACTTAAAGATGTTAAACTAATGATTTTATACCTAAATATAAGATTACGGAATTCTTCCAAATGTACTGTCGTTATGCCGCCATGGCTTTATGTCAACTTCAATTCGTTAAAGAAGATTAATTAACTTAAAAAAGTTAAACTAATAATTTGAAGCATTTTGATATCGCTTGCTAAATGAGTATATTTAAGAAAGTCGAGTTTATACCTAAATATAAGATAACGGAATTCTTCTAAATGCAGTGCAGTTATACCGTTAAGGCTTTATGTAGACTTCAGTGCGTTAAAGAAGGTTTATTAGCTTAAATATGTTAAACTAATGATTTGAAGCATTTCGATATCGATTGCTAATTCGTATATTGAACAAAATCGACTTTATACCTAAATCTAAGATTACGGAACTCTTCAAAATGCACTGCCGTTAGTTAAGGCTTTTGTAGACTTCAGTAAGATAAAGAGGATTAATTAACTTAAATCTGTTAAACTTATGATGTGAAGCATATCGGCATCGATTGCTAAATGTGTATATACAAGAAAATCGACTTTATACCTAAATATAAGTTTATGGAATTGTCCCAAATGTACAGTCGTTATGCCGCCATGGCTTTGTATCACCTTCAATACGTTAAAGAAGGTTTATTAACTTAAATATGTTAAACTAATGATTTGAAGCATTTCGATATCGATTGCTAAATGCGTACATTGAACAAAATAGACTTTATACCTAAATATAACATTACGGAACTCTTCAAAATGCACTGCCGTTAGTTAAGGCTTTTGTAGACTTCAGTAAGATAAAGAGGATTAATTAACTTAAATCTGTTAAACTTATGATGTGAAGCATATCGGCATCGATTACTAAATGTGTATATACAAGAAAATCGACTTTATACCTAAATATAAGATTATAGAATTGTCCCAAATGTACTGTCGTTATGCCGTTATGGCTTTATATTAACTTCAGTTCGTTAAAGAAGGTTTATTAACTTAAATATGTTAAACCAGTTATTTGAAGCATTTCGATATCGATTGCTTAATTCATATATACAAGAAAATCGACTTTATACCTAAATATATGATTACGTAATTCTTCTAAATGCACTGCCGTTATGCCGATAAGGCTTTTGCAGACTTCAGTAAGAAAAAGAGGGTTAAGTAACTTAAATATGTTTAACTAATGATTTGAAGCATTTCGATATCGATTGCTAAATGTGTTTGTACAAAAAAATCGACTTTATACCTAAATATAAGACAACGGAATTCATATAAATATACTGCCGTTATGCCGTTATGGCTTTATGTAAACTTCAGTAAGATAAAGAAGGTTAATTAACTTAAATATGTTAAACCAGTTATTTGAAGCATTTCGATATCGATTTCAAAATGTGTATGTACAAGAAAATCGACTTTAAGCCTAAATATAAGTCTACGGAATTCTTCCAAATGCACTGCCGTTATGCCGTTATGGCTTTATGTAATCTTCAGTAAGATAAAGAAGGTTAATTAACTTAAATATGTTAAACTAATGATTTGAAGCATTTCGATATCGATTGTTAAATGTGTATATACAAGAAAATCGACTTTATACCTAAATATAAGATAACGGAATTCTTCTACATGCACTGCCGTTATGCCGCCATGATTTTATGCCAACTTCAGTTCTTTGAAGAAAGTTTATTAACTTAAATATGTTAAACTAATGAATTGAAGCATCTCGATATCGATTGCTAAATGGGTATATACAACAAAATCGAATTTATACCTAAACATAAGATTACGGAATTCTTCTACATGCACTGCCATTGTACCGCCATGGCTTTATGTTAACTTCAGTGCGTTAAAGAAGGTTTATTAACTTAAATATGTTAAAATAATTATTTGAAACATTTCGATATATATCGACTTTATATTTAAATATAAGATTATACCTAAATATAAGATTACGTAATTCTTCTAAATGCACTGCCGTTATGCCGTTGAGGCTTTATGTAGACCTCATTAAGCTAAAAAATGTTTATTAACTTAATATGTTAAACTAATGATTTGAAGCATTTCGATATCGATAGCTAAATGTGTATACACAAGAAAATCGACTTTATACCTGAATATAAGATTACGGAATTCTTCTACATGCACTGCCGTTATGCCGCCATGGCTTCATATCAACTTCAATATGTTAAAGAAGGTTAAATAACTTAAATATGTTAAACTAATGATTTGAAACATTGCGATATCGCTAGCTAAATGTGTGTATACAAGAAAATCGAATTTATACCTAAATATAAGATAACGGAATTCTTCTAAACGCACTGCCGTTATGCCGTTAAGGCTTTATGTAGACTTCAGTAAGATAGAGGGGAATAATTAACATAAATATGTTAAACTAATGATTTGAAGCATTTCGATATCGATTGCTAAATATGTAAATACAAGAAAATCGACTTTATACCTAAATATAAAATTATAACATTACGGATTTCTTCTAAATGCACTGCCGTTATGCCGTTAAGGCTTTATGTAGACCTCATTAAGCTAAAAAATGTTTATTAACTTAATATGTTAAACTAATGATTTGAAGCATTTCGATATCGATAGCTAAATGTGTATATACAAGAAAATCGACTTTATACCTGAATATAAGATTACGGAATTCTTCTACATGCACTGCCGTTATGCCGCCATGGCTTCATATCAACTTCAATATGTTAAAGAAGGTTAAATAACTTAAATATGTTAAACTAATGATTTGAAACATTTCGATATCGCTAGCTAAATGTGTGTATACAAGAAAATCGACTTTATACCTGAATAAAAGATTACGGAATTCTTCTAAATGCACTGCAGTTATACCGTTAAGGCTTTATGTAGACTTCAGTGCGTTAAAGAAGGTTTATTATAAATAACTTGAAAATGTAAAACTAATGAGTTGAAGCATTTCGATATCGATTGCTAAATGATTATATACAAGAAAATCGACTTTATACCTAAATATAAGATTAAAAAATTCTTCTAAATGCACTGCATTTATGCCGTTAAGGCTTTTGTAGACTTCAGTATGAAAGAGAGGGTAAATTAACTTAAATATGTTAAACTTATGAGCTGAAGCATTTCGATATCGATTGCTAAATGTGTATATACAAGAAAATCGATTTTATACCTAAATAAAAGATTACGGAATTCTTCTGAATGCACCGCCGTTATGCCGTTATGGCTTTATGTAGACTTCAGTGCGTTAAAGAAGGTTTATTAACTTAGATATGTTAAACCAGTTATTTGAAGCATTTCGATATCGACTGCGAAATGTGTAAATACAAGAAAATCGACCTTACACTTAAATATAAAATTATAACATTACGGAATTCTGCCGTTATACCGGTAAGGCTTTATGTAGACTTCAGTAAGCTAAAAATGTTTATTAACTTAATATGTTAAACTAATGATTTGAAGCATTTCGATATCGATAGCTAAATATGTATATACAAGAAAATCGACTTTATACCTAAATATAAGATTATGGAATTCTTCTGCGTGCACTGCAGTTATGAAAGTTAAAGAAGGTTTGTTAACTTAAATATGTTAAACTAATGAGCTGAAGCATTTCGATATCGATTGCTAAATGTGTATATACATATTACCCTAATATACTGCCGTTATGCCGTTATGGCTTCTGTAAAGAAGGTTAATTATTTAAATATGATAAGCTAATGGTTTGAAGCATTTCGATATCGATTACTAAATATGTAAATACAAGAAAATCGACTTTATACCTGAATATAAAATTATAACATTATGGAATTCTTCTAAATGCACTGCCGTTATGCCATTAGGGCCTTATGTAGACTTTAGTGCGCTAAAGAAGGTTTTTTAACTTAAATATGTTAAACTAATGATTTGAAGCATTTCGATATCGATTGCTAAATGTGTATATACAAGAAAATCGAATTTATACCTAAATATAAGATAACATAATTCTTCTAAATGCACTGCCGTTGTGCCGTTAAGGCTTTATGTAGACTTCAGTGAGTTAAAGAAGGTTTATTAACTTAAATATGTTAAACTAATGATTTGAAGCATTTCGATATCGATTGCTAAATGTGTATATACAAGAAAATCGACTTTATACCTAAATATAAGATTACGGAATTCTTCCAAATGTACTGTCGTTATGCCGCCATGGCTTTATGTCAACTTCAATTCGTTAAAGAAGGTTAATTAACTTAAAAAAATTAAACTAATAATTTGAAGCATTTTGATATCGCTTGCTAAATGAGTATATACAAGAAAGTCGAATTTATACCTAAATATAAGATATCGGAATTCTTCTAAATGCAGTGCAGTTATACCGTTAAAGCTTTATGTAGACTTCAGTGCGTTAAAGAAGGTTTATTAACTTAAATACGTTAAACTAATGATTCGAAGATTTCGATATCGATTGCTAAATGCGTATATTGAACAAGATCGACTTTATACCTAAATATAAGATTACGGAACTCTTCCAAATGCACTGCCGTTATGCCGTTAAGGCTTTTGTAGACTTCAGTAAGATAAAGGGGATTAATTAACTTAAATCTGTTAAACTTATGATGTGAAGCATATCGGCATCGATTGCTAAATGTGTATATACAAGAAAATCGACTTTATACCTAAATATAAGATTACGGAATTGTCCCAAATGTACTGTCGTTATGCTGCCATGGCTTTGTATCACCTTCAATACGTTAAAGACGGTTTATTAACTTAAATATGTTAAACTAATGATTTGAAGCATTTCGATATCGATTGCTAAATGAGTATGTACAAGAAAATCGAATTCATACCTAAATATAAGATTACGCAATTCTTCTAAATGCACTGCCGTTATGCCGTTAAGGCTTTTGCAGACTTCAGTAAGAAAAAGAGGGTTAAGTAACTTAAATATGTTTAAATAATGATTTGAAGCATTTCGATATCGAGTGCTAAATGTGTATGTACAAAAAAAATCGACTTTATACCTAAATGTAAGATAACGGAATTCATATAAATAAACTGCCGTTATGCCGTTATGGCTTTATGTAAACTTCAGTAAGATAAAGAAGGTTAATTAACTTAAATATGTTAAACCAGTTATTTGAAGCATTTCGATATCGATTGCAAAATTTGTATGTACAAGAAAATCGACTTTAAGCCTAAATATAAGTCTACGGAATTCTTCCAAATGCACTGCCGTTATGCCGTTATGGCTTTATGTAATCTTCAGTAAGATAAAGAAGGTTAATTAACTTAAATATGTTAAACCAGTTATTTGAAGCATTTCGATATCGATTGTTAAATGTGTATATACAAGAAAATCGACTTTATACCTAAATATAAGATAACGGAATTCATCTACATGCACTGCCGTTATGCCGCCATGATTTTATGCCAACTTCAGTTCTTTGAAGAAAGTTTATTAACTTAAATATGTTAAACTAATGAGTTGAAGCATCTCGATATCGATTGCTAAATGGTTTTACACAACAAAATCGAATTTATACCTAAACATAAGATTACGGAATTCTTCTACATGCACTGCCGTTATACCGCCATGGCTTTATGTTAACTTCAGTGCGCTAAAGAAGGTTTATTAACTTAAATATGTTAAACTAATGATTTGAAGCATTTCGATATCGATAGCTAAATGTGTATATACAAGAAAATCGACTTTATACCTGAATATAAGATTACGGAATTCTTCTAAATGCACTGCAGTTATACCGTTAAGGCTTTATGTAGACTTCAGTGCGTCAAAGAAGGTTTATTAACTTTAATATGTTAAAATAATGATTTGAAACATTTCGATATATATATCGACTTTATATCTAAATATAAGATTATACCTAAATATAAGATTACGTAATTCTTCTAAATGCACTGCCGTTATGCCGCCATGGCTTCATATCAACTTCAATATGTTAAAGAAGGTTAAATAACTTAAATATGTTAAACTAATGATTTGAAACATTTCGATATCGCTAGCTAAATGTGTGTATACAAGAAAATCGAATTTATACCTAAATATAAGATAACGGAATTCTTCTAAATGCACTGCAGTTATACCGCTAAGGCTTTATGTAGACTTCAGTGCGTTAAAGAAGGTTTATTATAAATAACTTGAAAATGTAAAACTAATGATTTGAAGCATTTCGATATCGATTGCTAAATGAGTATATACAAGAAAATCGACTTTATACCTAAATATAAGATTAAAAAATTCTTCTAAATGCACTGCATTTATGCCGTTAAGGCTTTTGTAGACTTCCGTATGAAAGAGAGGGTAAATTAACTTAAATATGTTAAACTAATGATTTGAAGCATTTCGATATCGATTGCTAAATGTGTATGTAGAAAAAAATCGACTTTATATTATGGAATTCTTCTGCGTGCACTGCAGTTATGAAAGTTAAAGAAGATTTATTAACTTAAATATGTTAAACTTATGAGCTGAAGCATTTCGATATCGATTGCTAAATGTGTATATACAAGAAAATCGATTTTATACCTAAATAAAAGATTACGGAATTCTTCTGAATGCACTGCCGTTATGCCGTTATGGCTTTATGTAGACTTCAGTGCGTTAAAGAAGGTTTATTAACTTAAATATGTTAAACCAGTTATTTGAAGCATTTCGATATCGACTGCGAAATGTGTAAATACAAGAAAATCGACCTTACACCTAAATATAAAATTATAACATTACGGAATTCTGCCGTTATACCGGTAAGGCTTTATGTAGACTTCAGTAAGCTAAAAATGTTTATTAACTTAATATGTTAAACTAATGATTTGAAGCATTTCGATATCGATAGCTAAATATGTATTTACAAGAAAATCGACTTTATACCTAAATATAAGATTATGGAATTCTTCTGCGTGCACTGCAGTTATGAAAGTTAAAGAAGGTTTGTTAACTTAAATATGTTAAACTAATGAGCTGAAGCATTTCGATATCGATTGCTAAATGTGTATATACATATTACCCTAATATACTGCCGTTATGCCGTTATGGCTTCTGTAAAGAAGGTTAATTATTTAAATATGATAAGCTAATGGTTTGAAGCATTTCGATATCGATTACTAAATATGTAAATACAAGAAAATCGACTTTATACCTGAATATAAAATTATAACATTATGGAATTCTTCTAAATGCACTGCCGTTATGCCATTAGGGCCTTATGTAGACTTTAGTGCGCTAAAGAAGGTTTTTTAACTTAAATATGTTAAACTAATGATTTGAAGCATTTCGATATCGATTGCTAAATGTGTATATACAAGAAAATCGAATTTATACCTAAATATAAGATAACATAATTCTTGTAAATGCACTGCCGTTGTGCCGTTAAGGCTTTATGTAGACTTCAGTGAGTTAAAGAAGGTTTATTAACTTAAATATGTTAAACTAATGATTTGAAGCATTTCGATATCGATTGCTAAATGTGTATATACAAGAAAATCGACTTTATACCTAAATATAAGATTACGGAATTCTTCCAAATGTACTGTCGTTATGCCGCCATGGCTTTATGTCAACTTCAATTCGTTAAAGAAGGTTAATTAACTTAAAAAAATTAAACTAATAATTTGAAGCATTTTGATATCGCTTGCTAAATGAGTATATACAAGAAAGTCGAATTTATACCTAAATATAAGATATCGGAATTCTTCTAAATGCAGTGCAGTTATACCGTTAAAGCTTTATGTAGACTTCAGTGCGTTAAAGAAGGTTTATTAACTTAAATACGTTAAACTAATGATTCGAAGATTTCGATATCGATTGCTAAATGCGTATATTGAACAAGATCGACTTTATACCTAAATATAAGTTTACGGAACTCTTCCAAATGCACTGCCGTTATGCCGTTAAGGCTTTTGTAGACTTCAGTAAGATAAAGGGGATTAATTATCTTAAATCTGTTAAACTTATGATGTGAAGCATATCGGCATCGATTGCTAAATGTGTATATACAAGAAAATCGACTTTATACCTAAATATAAGATTACGGAATTGTCCCAAATGTACTGTCGTTATGCTGCCATGGCTTTTTATCACCTTCAATACGTTAAAGACGGTTTATTAACTTAAATATGTTAAACTAATGATTTGAAGCATTTCGATATCGATTGCTAAATGAGTATGTACAAGAAAATCGAATTCATACCTAAATATAAGATTACGCAATTCTTCTAAATGCACTGCCGTTATGCCGTTAAGGCTTTTGCAGACTTCAGTAAGATAAAGAAGGTTAATTAACTTAAATATGTTAAACCAGTTATTTGAAGCATTTCGATATCGATTGCAAAATTTGTATGTACAAAAAAAATCGACTTTATACCTAAATATAAGATAACGGAATTCATATAAATAAACTGCCGTTATGCCGTTATGGCTTTATGTTAACTTCAGTAAGATAAAGAAGGTTAATTAATTTAAATATGTTAAACCAGTTATTTGAAGCATTTCGATATCGATTGCAAAATGTGTATGTACAAGAAAATCGACTTTAAGCCTAAATATAAGTCTACGGAATTCTTCCAAATGCACTGCCGTTATGCCATTATGGCTAAGATAAAGAAGGTTAATTAACTTAAATATGTTAAACTAATGATTTGAAGCATTTCGATATCGATTGTTAAATGTGTATATACAAGAAAATCGACTTTATACCTAAATATAAGATAACGGAATTCATCTACATGCACTGCCGTTATGCCGCCATGATTTTATGCCAACTTCAGTTCTTTGAAGAAAGTTTATTAACTTAAATATGTTAAACTAATGAGTTGAAGCATCTCGATATCGATTGCTAAATGGGTATATACAACAAAATCGATTTTATACCTTAATATACGATTACGGAATTCTCCTAAATGCACTGCAGTTATCCGTTTAGGCTTTATGTAGACTTCAGTGTGTTAAAGAAGGTTTATTATAAATAACTTGAAAATGTAAAACTAATGATTTGAAGCATTTCGATATCGATTGCTAAAGGTGTATATACAAGAAAATCGACTTTACATATACCTAAATATAAGATTACGGAATTCTTCCAAATGTACTGTCGTTATGCCGCCAGGGTTTGCATCAACTACAATACGCTACAGAAGGTTAATTATTTTAAATATGTTAAACTAATGGTTTGAAGCATTTCGATATCGACTGCTAAATGTGCAAATACAACAAATTCGACTTTATACCTAAATATAAAATTATAACATTACGGATTTCTTCTAAATGCACTGCCGTTATACCGTTAAGGCTTTATGTAGACCTCATTAAGCTAAAAAATGTTTATTAATTTAATATGTTAAACTAATGATTTGAAGCATTTTGATATCGATAGCTAAATGTGTATATACAAGAAAATCGGCTTTATACCTGAATATAAGATTACGGAATTCTTCTACATGCACTGCCGTTATGCCGCCATGGCTTTATATCAACTTCAATATGTTAAAGAAGGTTAACTAACTTAAATATGTTAAACTAATGATTTGAAACATTTCGATATCGCTTACTAAATGTGTATATACAAGAAAATCGAATTTATACCTAAATATAAGATAACGGAATTCTTCTAAACGCACTGCCGTTATGATGTTAAGGCTTTATGTAGACTTCAGTAAGATAGAGGGGAAAATTTAACTTAAATATGTTAAACTTATGATTTGAAGCATTTCGATATCGATTGCTAAATATGTAAATACAAGAAAATCGACTTTGTACCTAAATATAAGATTACGGAATTCTTTTAAATGCACTGCAGTTATACCGTTAAGGCTTTATGTAAACTTCAGTGCGTTAAAGAAGGTTTATTATAAATAACTTGAAAATGTAAAACTAATGATTTGAAGCATTTCGATATCGATTGCTAAATGTGTATGTACAACAATATCGACTTTATACCTAAATATAAGATTACGTAATTATTCTACATGCACTGCCGTTATGCCGTTAAGGCTTTTGTAGACTTCAGTATGAAAAAGAGGGTTAATTAACTTAAATATGTTAAACTAATATTTTGAAGCATTTCGATA
>CM050327.1:63547088-63720830 GCA_027475135.1 Bactrocera correcta | reverse complement strand
TTGGGTAGTCGAAAAAGCCTTTTCGTATTTCTGATAAAATTTTAACTTATTTTTTCTTAAATTTATAATAATAAATAAATATTTCCATTTTTGGTCGACCACTTTTTGCAATTTTTCTACTAGAGATATTATTCCATCAGTGTAAATCGAATTTTCGAAATTTCAAGGACGAAAGCGAGCGAATCCTTGTTGTGCTACACGAACTGATCGTCTACGTAAACTTCACAAATTTCATTCGTGGCTTGCGTGGCCTTCTTCCCTTTTTAATACAAAAATTTCAAAATATAGCGAATTTCTTCATTATTTTCACTCACTCTTGAACAGCTGTAACTTTTTTTCAACTTTCCGGAATTTAATTTTTAATTAATTTAATGAAGCTTAAAATCTCACATTTCCAACACTATATGGTATGACACAATGTGGTTGGTAGCACTGGAGATATACGATTGCAACAACATCTATAGACAAAATACGAAAATCCTTTTTCGACTGCCAGGAAAAAAAAAATTCATTGTGACAAAAAGTACCCGGAAATTGTCATTTAAAAACTCAGGGTAAATGATATTTCAATTTTTTTTTTAGTATTTTTCTAAGTATGTAGGACCATTCTTAATTACTACGCCAAATATCAGCGGGATCTGTCAACCAGTTTGCTTTCAGCAGCTGCTTAACACGATACACCTCAGTAATGCGTTGCGATTTTTACAATGGATAAAAATATCGATGAAAAAATGTGTTTCAAATTTTGTATTTTTGACCAAATTTCATATGCGAAATTATTCCAAATATTTGAAAAGACTTACGGTGATTCAGTTTTATTAAAAACACAACCGTACGAGGGGCACAGAGCCTTCAAAGACGCTCGAGAGATCGTTGAAGACATGCCTCGTTCTGGACGACCTTCGACTTTTTCAACTGATGAAAATATTAAAAAAGTGAAAAATATGGTGTTTGAAAATCGTCAGACAAGTGTTAGAGAGAAGACAAAAGAGCTCAACATCTCTCGTGAGTCATTCAAATGATTTTGGTGGATATTTTGGGTATGAAACGCGTTTTTGCTCGACTCATCCCAATAAAGCAGAATTTTTTTCCAACAGAGTACCGTAAATAAATCTCTTTGGACCTGCTTGGTCGTGTTCGTGCAAGTTCCGATGCCACATACATGGAGTGCATTATATCTGAAGATGAGATATGGGTTTATGAGTTTGACATGTAAACAAGTCAACAATCATTGGTATGAAAGGAAAAAACCAACTGAAAACCACGCCAAAGCCGCTCAAAAATCAAGGTGATGCTCATTGATTTTTTTCGATATTCGTGGTTTGGTTTATCATGAAGTTCCGGAGGGTAAATGATGAGTTCTATTTGGCCGTATTGAGGCTCTTGTCTGAGAATATCCGTCGAAAACAGCCAGAATTGCGAAAGAACAATTCTTTGATTTTACGCAATGATAATGCACCATCGCATCGAACCACGATTGTGACCGAATTTAAAGCAATTTGGATCCGTGGAATTTTTTCTTATTCTCCAAACTGAAATTGGCTCTCCATGGAACCTGTTTCCAGTCGATCGAAGAAAGAAAACAAAATTCGCTGAAGGAGCTGAAGGCCATTACAAATTTATTTATGAAAGGTGTTTCGAGGACGTGTAAGTAATCATAAGTATATTATAAGGGAATTATTTATTTTTTTATTTATTTTATTTTATTTAAAAGAGAAATAATTATAAATAATCGTTCCACTTATAGATATAAAGCACTGGCTGCCAGGGCCTTCAGCTTATATATTAAAATCTTAGTCTATTATATTCACATTTGAGATCGATTTATATATGTAACGTGAATTTAGATACAATAAAAAGATAAATTTCAAAGCAAAAGTAAATTGGTACATGTACATACATATGTAACTAAACTAAATATTTAATTTGCAAAGCGAAATATATTTAGATATAATTTCTATGTTACTGTCATCAGTCCGTTCTAGATATGAAGAAGGTTTTTTGTTAGAGAAAACATTAGCTCTGATTCGTTGAAGTGCCGGGCAGGTATCGAGGAGGTGTATAACTGTGACATCGTTTGATCCGCAGAACACGCAATTTGGTTTATTTACGCCATTTAAGATGTGAGAATGTGTAGCAGTTGTGTGTCCTATTCGAAGTCTTATAAATGTCCTTATATTTTTACAAGTCGCTTTTCCTGGGTATAAAGGCTTTGTTCCCGCAGGATTAAATTTTTTGTAGTGGTGATCGTGATCACTCCATTCTCTTACTTGGATTTCATTTACGTATGTTTCAACAAGTCTGCGTATATCTTTATCGGTGAAATAGTCAAAGAAGTGAAGTGGTTGTTTGGAAGCTTCTTTAGCTTTTTTATCGGCAATTTCGTTGCCATGAATTCCGACATGGCTAGGCACCCACATTATTTTTATACAGTTATTGCTTTGCAATAGCATGCTACGAATATTGGATATTAACGATGCATTATTGGTATTAAATATAGCTTCAATTGCAGATCTACTGTCGGTACATATAATGCATTTATTTCCCATTCGGGAAGCAAATTGTACTGCCTCAAATATTGCGGCTGCTTCGGCAGTAAATACCGAGCAGTAAGATGGCAAGGAACCGACCATAATAGTAACACCTAGCTGGTTTGTCACAGCAAACGTTGTGCTGGTGTCTGACTTGGATCCGTCCGTATAATACAAGTTCCAATCATCATTTAAGGACTCTAATACCGCATTAAACATTTGTTTGTATTCATTACTGCTGGTAGAATATATTGGATACTTAAGTAGGATGTTGATGAGTGATGAATTTGGAAGCGCACTTGGAGGATACTCTGAGGTTTTAAGAAGTGATGGAGTGGTTACGATGTTCAGCTGTTGAGCTAGACTTAAGCAACGCATAATAGTAGACGGCTTACGACTAGTCTTAAGATTTCGTATAGAACGATTGATTTGCGAAAAAATTAATTCATTTCTGCAGTGAAGTAGCCTCGGTATAAGCATCATGGTGTTACGCATGGTCCGGTAGTTTATATGTGGTAATCCAGCTTCAGATAGAATTGCCTTAATTGGTGACGTTGGGAAGGCGCGAATGCTTCTTCTGACTGCTGCGTGGTAGGGTGCGTTCAAGAGCTTAATGTGTGTATTAGCGCAATGTCCGTAAATACAAAGTCCGAAGTCGATTTTAGATAATATTAAAGCTTTTGTTATATTGACAAGAGTATTTGTATGTACTAAGCAGTATTTAGAAGATAAGAATTTAATTATATTCAGTCTAGAAAAAAGACTTACTCTAACATATTTACAATGCTCTTTGAAAGTTAATTTGTTGTCGAATATAAGTCCTAAGATTCTTAATTTATTAGTATGTGGGAGATCAACGTTTGAAAAGGATATCTTAGGAAAGGAGCACTTATGTTTCCGACATATGTGAAAAGTTTTACATTTGCTAGGCGATATATTAGCGCCTGAAATTTTTGACCAATTACTTATTTTATTCAATATATTTAAGAATATGTGTTTAATTTGGTTTAGATCATGAGTTTGAGAGAATATTAAAACATCATCGGCATAGATGCAGTGTTTGACATCTCCACAAGAACTTATAATTGTACTTATTTCATTGAACGCAATGGTAAATAACGCAACAGAAAGAGGTGATCCCTGTGGAATACCATTAAACAGATCGTGTAGGCCGGATTTATGCTTATTGGCAATAACAAAAAATTTGCGGTGGTTCAAAAACGATTTTATTATATTATATAGTTTTTCGCCAACATTCCATTTTTTAAGTTCCCTGAGTACCATGTGAGGTCCAATCCTGTCAAATGCTTTTTCAAAGTCTAAACTTAGCACAGAAACGTGATTTCGGTTTGACAAAGCCGTAGAGGCATAGTGTTCGAAAAATAACAGAGCGTCAGTTACTCCTAAACCTTTTTGGAACCCAAATTGTTGGGGTTTTATAAAAGAGTTTGCTTTGGCAAACCACATAACTCTTACAGATATTATTTTCTCCAGAATTTTGGACATGCAAGGAAGTAAGGATATGGGTCTATAATTTTCTATTTGAGAAGTAGGTTTATTGGGCTTGGGGATGGGAAGGATGGAAGCTGTCTTCCACTCCTGTGGATATATTCCCTCGTTGAGGATTTTATTGTAGAGAGAAATTATACGAATTTTAAGGGATCGAGGGAGATTTTTAAGGATGAGATAGGAAATTTTGTCCAATCCTGGAGTTTTACCAGTCATCGATGCAATTGTTGCATCGAATTCACTTAATGTGATGGGAGCATCTGCTTGGACGGCTCTGGGTGAGGGAAATGGGTTATTGTAGTTTTCAGAGATTGTTTGGCTTTTTAAGGTGTTGAAGTCAGTATGAAAATTATGACTGTTGGAATTATCTGACCATGTGTCCGCAAACTTCTGAGCAATGTCTTGAGGGTTATAAATAGGACCTTGGGCTGAATGTATAAACGGTATACTGGATCGTTGTGAGGAGCCTGTAAGAATTTTGATGTCTGACCAAATTTTTTTTGTGCTCGAAAATGGGTTGATATTGGCGGTGAGTGTTTCTAAAGCTTTTCGTTTGGCAGATTTTAATTCTTTTCTAAACACCGCGTTCGCTTTTTTATAGCTTATGAAATTATTGTCAGTTCTGGAATGTTTGTATTTGGACCATAATGTTTGTTTATTTTTCCTTAAAATTGTTAGGAGATTTGACCAATAAGGCAATTTAGCATGGAAATGCTTGGTACTGGACTGGGGTATCGAGTAATGTGCTGCTGAGCGGATGATTGTTTTAATAGCAGAAGCTTCAGCATTTATGTTTTTAGCCTGGGGTTTGTTGTCCGAAAATAAAACAGAAAGACGATGAAAGTTTGCCCAATCTGCCTTCTCCGTTAAGAATTTTGATGTGGGTCTTACTTTATACCAATTAGGGATGGAAATGGAGGTTATAATCGGAAAATGGTCACTATTATGGAGGTCTTGAAGTGTATAGCAGGAAAGTTTGGGTGCAATTGGTGTGGAGGCAAGGGTGATGTCGGGATGGGTAAACGTTTTATGAGTGGAGAAGTGAGTGGGTGATCCATCGTTAAGGACGACCAGGTTGTGAGAAAGTATTATATCCTCGATGATTTCTCCTCTTTTATTACTAGCAGGAGAACCCCACAGCGGGCTCCAAGCATTAAAATCTCCTAACAAAACAATTGGGGCAGAAACAGTGTTGATGATATTACTAAGGTCCCTATTAGTAAAGTTCTGATGAGGCGGGATGTAGCAATTGACAATAGTGATTTTGAAGCCTATGTCTATTTCCAACGCCAAGCAGGAAATGCCAGAAGTGACCGGGATGAGTTTATGGTTGATGGAGTTTTTAACGAGAATTGCAATGCCTTGCTTACAGGAAGTGTTTTGACTGCTATTAGAAAAGTAACCTGTGTAGTTTTTAGGAGAATACGCTTTCTTATTAGCGGGGAGATGCGTCTCTTGTAAAGCAACAATTTCAGGAGAAAATTCATTAATTAAAATATTTAAATCAGGGTAATTATTAAATAGTCCGTTTATATTCCATTGTAATATTTTAATCATAATTCATTTGTATTTGGAAGTCTGTAGGGAGGTAAGATAAGGGGGGAAAAATGGAAGCTGGAGTATCAGAAGAGGTAAGTTGGGTAATAAAATTTGAGACAGTTGTTGTTGTTGTTGAGTCATCGACTGGAAAAGTGGTTTGACTAGTATTTAAATTGTTTGTTTGACTTGCGTTGTTTTCTTTTGCTTCGTCATTCGTTATATTAATATCGGTGTTGTTGTTGCTCGAACGTATTAGTTCTGCTTGGGTTTCATTATTGTTTTGTTTTGGTTGTGTATTGTTTGATTTTTTGATAACATTAGAAAAGGAAAGAGGGGTCTCGTTAAGAGGTGATGGTATTTGCATTTTTTGCATTTTGATCGCTTCGCGCATAGAGCACTTATTGTCTGTTTTAATCTTTATTACTTGTTTCAATTGAACAAACTTTGGGCAAGATTTACTGGAAGCGGGGTGGCTGCCAGAGCAGTTTGCGCACAAAGTGCGAGAGCATACTTCTGGAGAGTGAGGGGGGAGTGCGCATGAGTCGCAGGTTGATGTTTTATTACATCGCTTTGCTGTGTGGCCGAACAATTGGCAATTTTTACACCTCATGGGATTTGGGTAGTATGGGCGTACTTTAGTTGTATACCATGAAACTTCCAATTTCTCAGGCAATTGATATATATCAAAAGTGAGTAAAACTACTCCGCTAGGTACTTGTTTGCCATCCACATATTTAGGAAATTTGTAAACTGACACAACACCCTGGGCTTTTAGATTTTCAATAATTTCATTTTCTGAAATATCATTAAGACATGGTGCGTAGATTGTGCCTTTGGAGTAATTCAGGTTGTTATGCAGCTCAATTTTTACATTACATATCCCATGTAAAGTGGTTGTTTTACAAAACTTGTTTGCGATATTATCGTTTTTAACAAAGATTAATAAATTTCCGTCTTTTAGTTCGGATATATTGATGATTTCTGAACTAATAGCTTTTAAAGCTTTATGCACAGCAAAGCAAGAATACTTGTTTAAAGGTTTTATTGAGTTTGATGCACTTGCCACTAAAAATCTTGGGTTTTCTTTCTTAATTAATGGTAAAGCGGGAAACAATTCTTTAGTTATAGATTGAGGTTTTTTTCTTTTTGCTTTTGGGCTTGATAACAGGGCGAACCTGTTTTGCCCGAGAGGGGGCCCCTCAAGGGGCATTTTTGCTTATGAAATATACACAATTAGTAGAAGCACACGTGGCTTACCAATGGAAAAAAATTTGTTATTGACTTTGCTGTAAACACAGGAGAGAAAATAACTCAAAAAAGACTGCGAAACACTGAGATCACTTTAAGCACAACCGTACGCGTTGAGTATCAGTCGATGACTGGGGGAATTATTTTAAAGGCAACAAAATAAGTATTGATATATAATTAAAGGTTTTGCGTCTTATTTACTATTTCCTGGTCCATTTTTGTCACAATTTATAATATAAAATTTCAGTATGTAAATGTGTATAAATGATTTTAATGCACATTTCAACTACAGGGGGAAGCCCTTTCAGTGATTTCTCTTTATATGTGAATGACTACTTTTTGGGTCAATTTAATTTTATTCTCAACTTGATTATTACTCTATTTCCAGCTTTATTATTAATTCAGCTATATTGCACTTTTCGCCACCTGCAATCACAATTTCCCATTCATAAAGGCGATATATTAAAATGAAAATGATAGTCTAACCGCTAAAACTAATTCGCCCTTATCACAAATATTACGTAAAATAAATTTACATTGAAAAAATATTGAATAAAGTATAAGCAAAATAAGCAAAAAAAATTTAAAAGCACTTATGAGCCCGCATGGTTGTGCACAGCTCAAAGCTTTTTGCACAATTAAATGTTACTCATACCACATGGCGTTCTATGAGCTTACACACATTTCACACTTGCATTAAAAGGTATTAAATTGTGCTTACGAAATGGTGGCAAGCACTTTGTAAATATATAAATCGAAAGACGAAAAATTTCGCGAAAAAATCTCAGTTAAACTGATTCAAAGGGGAAGAGAAAGCAAGAGAGATACAAGCTAAGGATTTTTCAACATTTTTAGCAATCAAATCTTTAACGCAACTCAAAATTAAAGAAAACAATTGCTGAAAAAGCGATTCTTAAGCGATAATAATAATAATTAAAACTCTAAATATTAAAAAAAAAAAATTGGTAAAATATTTTTGAAAAACACTAATCAGTTACAGTATTAGTCAGAGACATTCTTCATGAAACTTTCCATCTATCAATTGACAACAATAATAATGCTACAACTTAAAGTGCAATGAAAATGTTGCACGCACTTCTCCGGCAATGAATAAACAAAGTGAGCTCATAACTCTCATAAAAAGTAACTTTCACGCGAAACCACGTTTATGTAACGAGCATAACGCAAACATAAAACCATAAATAAGCATATGTTTCCGCAGTTGTATTTCGCTGCCATAAATTCACTTTCAACTGTGTGGCAAAGCGCTTTTAAAGCCCGCTGAGTATCCTGTTGAACATTCGCTCCAGTGAAATATGGCACACATAAGCAACGCGCCGAACTCGTGAACATTTTACGAGTATTTAAAGTGCTTATGAGATATAAAAATACAAAGCAATTGAAAATTAACCCAGCAGCAAGCCAAGCGAGTGTATATGAAGAGAGTGGTTAGCAAAAATATAGATTGACTGGAGGCTATCTTCCAATAATAGTAATTAAGGAGTGATATAAAGAGCTCAAAAAAGTTTATTGATGATTCATTTCGAAAAGGATTCTGTAAATTTTCAAATACGAGGCATTATCTTAACATATTCCTATGCTAACTCAGCTGGATCCAGTACTGCTCCAAAATGAACTAGTTCCACAATATAAGCTAAGAAAACTCAACTTTCAATGCGAAAAGTAACAAAGCTGTGCGTATATATGCACATAGATTTGTATATTTGAAAGTATGCATTGAATATTATCTTCGCACACAATTCGAAATGTGGCATGTATGAGTAGAGATCGTTAAACTGTCGTTTCTTCGCTGTTGTAAAATAAAACTTCAACATAACTATGTCAATTTGTCAAATGAGTGCTCGACCGTTGAGAAAATGTGGGGAATCAGCGCGTGCAAGTTGCCAGCTTACAGCCGCCTCGCCTCATTCACTCATTTTTGTATGCACACAATCATTCCAATAATCCACCACTTGGGCTGACGACAGCGCGTCCGAACCGATAAAGCTTACCGCTAGCGAGCAGTTAGCAACAAAAGCGCTCGGCCGGCTATCAGCAAAACGACTGCAGCCAGGCAGGATATTGAGTATTCGAGCGGTTAAAATGCTGCCACAGAGCGCACACGTAATGACAGTTGCAACTTGCTTCAGCTTCAGCTTCTTCTGCCTCTTCTGACCAACCCTTTCAGCCCTTCATGCTTATCGTATATTTGCACACTTCGCGTGCTTTAGTTTTTTGTTTGCAATCCACTTACATTTTTTATGAAGCTAAACACGCACACACCCGCACAAACGCGCAGGCTAGATGTAATATGAAATTGAGGAGCTTTTGCAAGTGCGTCGGATTAGAGCGGCGTCTTCTTTCGCAACTTGTGTTGGATCTATTTAACTAATGACTTCGAGTTCACGCAAAGTTCAAGTAATCTGTCGTAAAGTTGTGTTAAATAGGAATTGGATCGCAAGGGGAGCCTGCAGCCTGCAGCCAGACGGCGAAATGAGTGTCAACAGCAGCACAAACACTAGCTGAGTTGGCCGTAGAGTATTGAAGATTTGCAGTTACTCCAATTAGACAGCTGACAAGTGCATTGAGGAGCCTCCGAAGGAGTGCTTAGCGCATTAGGGAAACTAAAAAAAAAACTCCAAGCGGCAAGTGGGATAAAAAATAAGAAGCATAGGCACAAGAACTGTGCCACTACAGCTGCTTATTTGCGTAGGCTTAGCTGCGGCAAAACATCAGCACTCGGAAATTTACACTGTCAACTAAAAGAAGTCAAAGAAAAAACACCCTAACTGCCGCCCAATGCCTGCGAGCCTATGAAATTACTAAAGTAAAAATGCTAAAAATAGCAAGAAATGTAATTCGTAGCACATAACAGTAACAAACACGCTGTTCTACAACACACACGCCGCGCAGGAAGAGGCTGGCATTTGTGCAGCCGACGGGCGCCGAACTGCTGTTGGGAGTTTGCGTAAATAACGAAGTAGCAAATGTGCTCCCTAGTGAAACTCATTAAAAAAGTTTGTCAAATAAGAATGCACAAAAGAATTTCACAATCTGAAGGGAATGCGAGCACTAACACTCAAATTGATGCTAGACACGTCAACAGTGGGGGCATAGGCATAGCAACCCTGCGGGGAAACAGGAAATAGTGACGTGCCGGTTTTTAGAGTGTCAGTTGTTATAAGCACAGGCAAAAACTTAAATGATTTTTGTGCTCAAAAATTAACTCAAATAAACTGCGAATTCGAATTTCTCCTTTGAATAGCATATTTTAATTGCTTCAAGCTCATAAAATACGATTTGAGCACATAATCTAGAAAGCAAACCACAGCCAGCACTTTTCAAACACAATGTTTTTGTTATTGTTGTGGTAGTCTAAAATATTTATTTCTGGGAATGTTTAATAGAACAGTAAAATATTGTATATACGGAACTCTATAGTTAAAAAGGCCTGACATGCCAGAAAATCTCGTCTAAACTCTCACATGCGGCGCTGCTGTTGGTGCTAAGCTGTCTACAGAATGTCTAAATACTTAGTGTATGAAAGTTTTGTTGTAGCTATTACACATAAGTGCGTTATATTTAAAAAAAAAATGCAGAAGCAGTGGAGCTTTCCCAACGGGCAGCCGCCACAAACAGGACACATATACACAGCCACACGTATGAGCAAGCGTTCTCCCTTGTAGTAACTTTGACGATAACTCTGTGAGGGATATAAAATGGACTTTTGTACGCTTTGGTACATAATAAAATAGTATAAAAGTTTCGGGGGAAATAAAATATATTTATATATGTATGTATTTTCATAAGAAATTTAATAGTTATTGTTAATTAAACTTTAACTGCTTTTAGCATTTAAAGGGCTGGGGCATTTTCCTGCCTTAATACAACTAAAACTTTTGACGAAAGCGTTTTACACATTTTCCCCTTTCGCAGTTCTTTTTGTGGTGTCTGCAATAAAAAGAAAATACTTAAATATCTAGGGCGAAATTAAAAAAAAAAATCCATAACTTCAGATTTACTTTTGCCAGGGTTCTAAAGCATAACAATTGGCAACAATCTGTTAATTTTTCTGTAATATTGATATTTTATAAAGTTATTATTGATTGTATTGTGTAGTCGAAAAAGTATTTTCGTATTATGCAATATATGTCGTGGCAGTCGTATCCCGTTGTGTCATACCATGTAGTGTCATAAAGGTGAGATTTCAAGCAACATTTAACCAAAAAATAATTAAATTCGGGGAAGTTGAAAAAAAGTTGCAGCTGTTCAAGAATGAGTGAAAATAATGAAGAAATTCGCTATATTTTGAGATTTTTTTTATAAAAAAAAAGAAGAATGCCACGCAAGCCACCAATGAAATTTGTGAAGTTTACGGAGACGATGCTGTAACAGTTCGTGAAGCATTACAATTGTTCGCTCGTTTCCAGTCTGGAAATCGTTCTGAAAATTTCGATGTGAAAGAAGCACCTCGCTCTGGTCGACCTATCGTTGAAAAAATCGATGAAATTATGGAAAAGATTAACCAGGACCACACACAAGCAGCCACGACATCGCTAAGGAACTTCACATTCATCATTAAACGGTTCTGTACCTTTTAAAAAAAGATGCCTGCAAAAATTAGCTCGATGTTTGGGTACAACATGGCTTGCTGTAAGAAATTTAGTGTAGTGGACCGAATTAACATCTGCGATTCTTTGCTAAAATGGAATGAAATCGAACCATTTTTGTAACGAATGGTAACAGGAGACGAAAAGTGGATCAAATATGACAATAATGTGCGAAAAAGATCATGGTCCACGCGTGGTGAAGCTCAACAAATGGTCGCAAAGCCAGGATTGACGCCTCGAAAGGTTATGCTGCGTGTTTGGTGGGATTGGTAAGGGATCATCCACTATGCTCCCAGCCTGGTAGAGAATTGATTCTACATTTTACTGTCAAAAACTTATGAGATTAGAGCAAGCAATCGCAAAAAACGGACAGAACTGACCAACAGAAAGGGTTTCGCCTTCCATCAGGACAACGCTAGACCACACATATCTTTGATGACTTGACTAAAACTGGGAGAGCTTGGCTGGAAAGTTTTGATACATCCTCCATACAGCCCTGACCTTGCACCATTGGACTACTATTTGCTTCGGTCAATATGGAACTCCCTTAATGGAGTAAAGTCGGCTTCAAGAGAAGCTTGTAAAAATTACCTGCCGCAGTTTCTTGCCGAAAAACAGGAGAAGTCTTACACTGATGGAATAATGTCTCTAGTAGAAAAATGGCAAACAGTAGTCGACCAAAATGGTACATAACTCGTTCATTAAAGTTCATTATAAGTACAAATAAATAATCAAAAAAATAAGTTGAAGTTTGATTAGAAATACGAAAAGACTTTTTCGACTACCCAATATTGGGTGTTTTATCAACTTATTATTAATCGTGTATATAATCTATTGAATTTCGAAACTCTTTTGCTATAATAAGAACGGATCAACCATTTTGGACTCAACAACTCGCAGAGGCAATGTCTGTCGTATAACAAACGTGTTCGATTAGCCGCCACTTTTTTGTATAATATTTAAGATTTCACATAAAAAGATAAGCAAATTGCAAGTGAGATTCATATTAAACATATTCTGTTGAGCAGAATTTATGGATACTTCAGTGAATTCCTGTAACTGCTATCTATTCTGCCTCTATTTGATTACGCCAGTTTTTTTTATACCAATTGCTTATATGAAAAATGGCGACTGGTCAATATTTTTTAAATCAAGAAGCTAACAGGTTCTATAAAACATATTATGGGAAGTCTTTACATTTTATTGTCGCTGATCTCCTTTAATGAAGAACTTGCTTCAAAATATATTTAACTTTTTCGCTCGACCATCTCTTGAAAGTGGATACATTTATTATTGCTTCACGCACTTATACCAATAATTTTAACAATTTTCACATATTGCTGTAATTTATACATTTTTAAGCGAGAAAAGGAACTTTCAAAGGAACATGCTGTTGGTTATTACGAAAATGACTAAAGCTTCAAAGCAAGCACGTATGCAGACAGCCAGCCCGGCATGTAAGTAGTTACGACCAAACATGTGTAGGAATGCATATTGGAATACACTAATGCGCGGAAGGAAACTGTCAGTTGGAGCAATTTTTTACCCAACCCATATCAAGAAAAAGTAAATAAATTCTGGGATTTGAGTGCCGACAAATACATATGTGTGGGTTTGCTCGAAGTCACCGAACCGTCAAGAAATCATATGTAAAACACACATGCACAGATACACTTCTTTGAGTGCGTAGCCAAATAAAATAGCCATTTGATACTTTCAAGAGAATTAGAAGACAAAAAAACGAAGCGAAACCTAAAGGCATGCAGACGCGCCCGAACAACTTGTCAGAAGACACACGCAAATCTATCGCAATGTTCTCATACACATATGTATGTGTAATAGTCCTTGCCCACATCACTCAAAAACACACGCACGCTCATGCGTAGGCAGTCGCCAGCTGTTGAACTGTAATTCCCCACGCATCTCACTATCTTCGTTTGGCAGACGGAATGCCATCATATTTGGCAATTGCTTTTTCGACGTTATCTCTGCGCTTTGTCCGCTGCTCCATTGCTGGGTTCAACAAGTCGTTGAGGAAATAATGGCCTTGTCGGCAACGTCGTCAGTTACAAATGACAAGATTATAAATTAGAGTTGCTCCGCCACTAGCGAATAGCACACAAAGTAATTGAAGTTAACCGCAAGTAGTGGTACAAGTGAAACAAAATGGGAAAACATCGATTTGATGGCTGGCAATTTGATGAAATTTTTTGCTGATTTTAGGAACTGTTGATTTAAGTGGAGATAAGTTTAATAGACGCTCGTTAAACAACATTGAGAGTTTGTGATAAGCTGCATGTAAATAAATATAGAGCAAGCGTCATAAATAATATAAAAAACAAGAAAAAATATTAACTTCGGCTGAACTGGATTTGTAATACCATTCACAAGCAAATAGCACTTTTTATATCGTAATGGGGTATAAAAAGATCGTTTAATATGACAGCTATATGCTATAGTAGTCTGAACTGCAAAATTTCTATGGAGAGAGTAGCAATACAACGAACAGTAATCCATGCCAAATTTAATGAATATACCTTTTCAAATAAAAAAGTATTTTATACTAAGACTTCAGCTCGATTGGTCAGTTCGCATGGCAGCTATATACATTATGGTACGATCTGAACAATTTCTTTGGAAATTGCATTATTGTCTTAGCCAAATTTCAGGAAGATACTTCGTCAAATAAAAAAATTTTTCCATACAAGTACTTGTTTCCGGCCTTTCAGTTTATATGACTGCTATATGCTATAGTAGTCCGATATCGGTCGTTCCAAAAAATTAGCAGTTGCTTGGAGAGGAAACGTCGTGTGCAAAATGCAGGTCGATATATCAAAAAATGAGGGACTAGTTCCCGTATATACAGACGAAACACAGGCCGACTTAACCATGTCCGGTTAAGTCGGCTCAGTTCGTCAGGCTGATCAATAATATATAAATATTTTAGGGTCTCTGCTACCTGCATATGAGTGTTACAAGCCTCATGGCAAGCTTTATACATACTGCTATAGCCTATAAACATTTTTGGAAAAGGATTTTATAAAATAAATAAAAAATCTAAAAGAAAGTATATAAGTTCTTTTTCTATATTTTACAAAAACCATAAGACTAATTTATTAACTATTGAACACTCTAGTCGAGTTTCCACTATTATTTATATAATTTCTATTGTTATATTTCTCAAAAATTTAAACACTAAAAAATATAAAACATTTTTTATATATTTTATTTATTAATAAGTTAGATTTTTTATTTTTTTAAATAAAATTTATTTTTCCCTTTATTTTTATTAGCTCACTAATTTTCCTTATTTTTGGATACTTATTTTTAAAAAATATTTTTTTTTATAAATGAGGAAGATTAAAAGTATACAATTTTTTTTTTAATTAGACATTTTTTTTTTCTATATTTTACAAAAACCAAAAAACTAATTTATTAACTAGTAAATACTCTATCGAGTTTCCACTATTATTTTTATAATTTTTATTGCTATTTTTCTCAAAAATTTAGACACTAAAAAATATAAAACCTTTTTTATGTATTTTATTTATTAATAAGTTAGATTTTTTATTAAAATAAATTAAAAAAAAAAACGTAAAAAAAATTTTTTAAATTTAAAATTTTTTAAAATAATAATTTTTTAAATAAAATTTATTTTCCCCTATATTTTTATTAGCTCATTAGTTTTTCTTATTTTTGGATACTTATTTTTAAAAAATATTTTTTTTAATAAATGAGAAAGATTTTAGTTGATAAATGTTTATTTTTTGCATAAAAGATTTTTAAAATTAAAATCAGTTGAAACTCATAAGCGCCTATAATCAACAAAAGGGACCTGTTCTTAGAGATAAGCTCAGGGAAATGCATAAGTAAAGATTTTAAATTATTTCTTAAGGGGTCAGTAGAGTAATCTTTTTTCAATTTTTTTTTTTTTTTTTTTTTTTTTTTTGTTTTTGCATTTTCTGTTCCCTTATATCCTTAGAATTAATGTAGAAACCCACTTTACCATTGGAAGGTTTCGAATAGGGCCCAAAAATAATAATACCACTCGATTTTCGGAGCGCTCGGAGTGCACACCCCAAACTTTGAACCCGTTTATCTCAAAACGCCAGTGAAAAAACGCATCTCATTCACCCAGCTATTTCTCCGACAGATGTCATGAAAAAATTCAAAAAAAAATTGTTTATACACTCCACGATATAACTCATATATGTGAAAATAGTTGTATTGTAGAATAAAAATTTCTATGGAAAAAATTTCAAAAAAAAACAAACCAGATTACCCCACTGACCGCTTAACTCAAATTAAGTGTTTCGAGAAAATAAAAAAATATATTTTTTTAATAATGTTAGGAAAATATGATCCACTTTTGCGTTTCAATGGATGTTAAAATTGTTTGGCATTTAACATAACTCACAGATATTTAAAGCTCTAACTACTAACCACTACTATTTCACTGCTCGCAGCTGTACCTTAATATGTGATACTATAATTTATTATTTTTTTTTACTTTCCTATTGATAATATTTTAAAAGAAATACATATTTGATTTAACACAAATATTTTTTTTAGTTTTAAATATTTTTGGTATTCTTACCTCTTCCATAGCTTATATACTGCTAACAATATTTGTTGTTGCACTTTATTATTATGAAATTTACTTTTACCTTCAATCGTTTAATTTTAAAGAATCTTTCATAAAATATTTGTAAAATTTTCCAAGAATGTTCGCTTTGCTTCCGCCTACAAATAGCTTCCTGCTTATACAAACACATTTCTCCAGGGAGCTCATTAATCAGCGTTAGCCACTACTACGGGCGGACACTATACTCGTAATAAACCGTACACTCCGAATCCGCAAACATATCAAATACCCACCGGAACACACCGCCACTTGCGCCGCCCTTGCCCGCGCACAATGCCCATTGATGCGGATGAAAATAAAAAGGCTAACGGTATAAAAACGCAGGCATAACGACCAATGTAAGTGGAATGCGATTGTGTTAAGCAAGGCAGCGGAAGAGTAGTATAGATCTTTTTTACGCCGTTGGATTTTAATTCAGAGAATATGTGCAGGAGCACTAATAAAAACGCAGGCGAACTGCTGTCGTGCGCCTTTTGTTTGTGCAAACAAGCTTAACGCAACACCCTTTGGTGCGGGTGGGATGTTTGGGTGAGCATACGCCTGTGGCAGGCTTCTTACTTACCCAAAAGTCGCTGAAGTGTTAAATGTCCTCCGGCTGTGGTTAACACTCGAAAATTATCCTTTCGCTTTTTGCCCGGCACTTCGGGCGCTGTGACTGATGATGCTCGGCTGAATTAGGTGAACCACTCGAACCGCTCGAGCCGCTCATGTGCGCTTATAGGTGCATATGCGCTCATTAATTTAAGAAGCTCATGCCAGTTGCGGCTTTGCTGGCGCATTAAGCGAATCAAGCGGAAAAGCCGACTGTAATGTAGACGCCACAAACCAATCACCGCGACGCACCTGCGGCACGCAAAGCACACCAGCAAACTAAATAAATGTGCCGTTACGCGCACACACACACTTAAGCCGCACAGCTGTTTTCAGGTATTTATTTGCTTATTTATTTTCACTTTCCTTCGTTATCTCTTCACTTGATCCTTTATACGCCCATTGGCTCACATTAAGCTGCCCCAGAGGCCAACACAATCAAACAATCACACAAGCGCCCATGGCGTTCACGTTCTGTACGCGTGCAACAGTGCGTATACTTGACACGCGGAATATTGACCAAACGGCACTTTCACTTGACAACACTCGCCGCTTTCACTGCGACTCAACGCGCGCTCCAACGGTAGTAGGCGTTTCGCTCGATTTCATTCACAAAAATTTCACTTAACTCTTGGTGCTGCTGCTGCTTCTTCTTCTTCGGCAACTTTACGAAAATAAATGCGAACGCTTGTTCGACGCTCAACGAATGCTCAGCGCTAACGCAAAACTCGTCCGGTCGCTTCGACGTTTCTTACGCGACTCTGCTGTTGCGTTCGCCTTCAGTGAGTCTTATATTCGTACGCCCGTCTGTTTGTTTGTTGGAGTCCTTTCGTTTCTGATCGTTTCGGTTTGTTTTCCGCCTGTTTGCTTTTTGGCCAGCCGTGTGCGAATGTTATTGCTGTAGTTGTTGCAGCCATTGCGTTCGTTGGACTTTCGTTATCATCCCATGCCACATGTGCTGGTGGTGGGTGGTTGCAGCAACACCAACTATAACAGCAACAGCAACAGTCACCGAACAGCGACAATGGCGGCAACAAAAAACGAAATAAAAAACAAGCACAAAAAGACCGAAGTGAACAGCCGGCTTTGTTGTGTTCGCAGTTTGGCACAGAAGCCGATTTGTTCTGTCGCGTGGAGTCGCGTTTTCTCCATTGTTTGTTGCCACTTCTGTGTTGTTCTTCCGCTTTTAGCTTATGAGTGCGCTGAAGACAGGCGGCAGCGAAAGTTGTGTAGCTAAGTCACTGCCCCTTGGTACACTTCTTAGGCGCATTTACTTAACTTCCTTCCTCACCGTTCCATTTCGCCGCTAAATATCTTAACGAAGCCATTTACGAGTTGTTGCACTGTTTTCGAACTGTTGTTCCGACACATACAAGTCAATGATGCTTTTTTCGCGGAGAAATCACTGAATCGTGTAGGTGAGTCAATTTGTTGGTTATTTGTGGACGTGAGTGTCATTTTTGTTGGTCTATTCGCGCTTAATTCTCATTAAATTCCTAAAATGCAGATGGGAAGAATTGGTTGGGCCTCGGTAAGAGTAGTAATTGGCAGCAGCATGTAGAACCTGTGCGCTGAAATTTTTAAAAAGTGAGCGCGAACACGTCCTCTAATAAGTTTCAGATACATATCTCTTGAACGAGTAAAATTACAACAACAAAATTCGCTCAGAACAAATCCCTTAAGCAACCCTACCAACCCTGTCAAAATCAAAGATACAGGGTAGGCCATTTAAAGTTGACCCATTTGTTTGTTTGCCAAAATTAAGGCGTCGCGGATAATCAGCTGGGTTTAGTTTTTGTGTCATTTGAATTTTATATGGAAACATCTTCAAATCTTTATGAATTATGCGTCGGAGAGTGGTGCGAGAGATGTCTAATTCCTGAGAGCGGCGATAACTCGATGTCGATGGAGTCTCCTCAATACTGGCTCGTACAGCTTCGATATTTTCATCAGAACGTCTTGTGCGTTGTCTGGATGCATGACTGGCATTACTGAGATTACTGGTGTTCACAAATTTTGCGTATAAAGACTTAATTGTGTTCTTAACTGGAGCACTTTTCACTTTATTTTTTTTTGCGAAACGCACGTTGAGTTAACACAATTGAAAAGTTATTTTGAATATAAAGCTGAACAATTTCAGCGCGTTCTTTTGGAGTGTACTGTTCCATGGTATAAATTGTCTTCGAATGACGCTTCTAACGCGGTATGACATTAGCCAATTTGTCAGCGCTGTTAAAAGTTACAGCGTTGCCAGATGGGTCAACTTTAAATGTATTTGCGTTCACTCACCATATAACGGCACTGTCCTTTAAGCATCCCTACCGACACTGTAAAAATTAGAGATCACTATATTACGGGACTATTAAAAAATACTAAAAGTGCATTAAAACAATAATTAAATATTCCATAGACATTAAATTTTTCCTCCGAGATGAGTATGAATTTATGAGAGAACTTTACAGCAGCTAGGGTGAAAATTGGACAATGGTCGTGGCACCGTCCTACTTTTGTTGCAATGAAATATCTCGAGACTCCCTCGAACGTTTTCAACCAAATTCGGTACATAACATTTTTCAGACATTTCCAAGTTACAGTGTGAAAATGAGCGAAATCAAGCTACAACCACGCCTACCCCCCATATAACGCAATGTCTATTCTTTAACTTTCTGGTACAAATCAGCTTTGCACAAAAAATATCTTTGAAGTATGTCATTTTGTGGCCAAAAATTGTTCAAATCGAAGCAAAAATATGCAAACCTCGAATATGTGGACTCCATTGCCTATAGTTGTCTTTTTACAGAAAATATCGGGCAATGTGCGAGATGTGTAATTGAAATTCAAAGATAATCCTTTTCTGATCGTGTATATCAGTGTCTTCCAAATGGGTTGAATCCGGTCAATACTTCTCTTAGCCCCATATACATAGTAAAAAGATTTTCAAACTTACTTGTCAAAAGTATACTTTTTTTTTGTTTTTTTTTTGTTGCTTTTTTTATAAAATCGCCATAAATGTCACTTTTTGTATACCCATCAGCTCACCTAGTAAACAAAAACCACCATTAAACAGCTTCTCACAGTTTACGCTCATTTACATAATGCGCAGTTAAACAAAAAAAAAATTCCTAAAATAACTTTCCACGCATTCATACAGAATTCCGAGCGAGCAGCGGGTTGTCATTGCTTCAAGCTCCAGCTGAACAAAAAAAACAATGTTCAATTTAAAAACAATTTCCATAGGTCAACTTTCTGGTCAACTAACGCCACCGCAAACTAGCGTTTCGGCCCCTGCCTCCGCACACGCCTCGCCACGCGAACAGAAAGTTCCATATTAGCGCTTTCGCGCGTTGCCAATTTTGCAATTCCTCCAGTTTTTTGTTTGGTTGTTGCATTGTCGCCGTGACAGTTGCAAGCACCGCCGCAGAGTTGGCGGGTGTTCGCGCAACCCAGCGCTGTGGGACCACGCGACGTTCGAGAGCCGGTAAATGCGCAACTTGAGGCTTGTGTGGCTTTGCCGTTGTTCGGCTGAGTATGTGTGAGTTGCGTACAGTGTGGCAAGGCATGGCGAGCTCTAAGGTGCTTGACATGTTGCGTGACCCATAAACATACAAATCATGTAACGCGTCGCACGTCAACTCACGCCAGTTGGCCAACAAATTGACTCGGCAAGTGCGCGTGAAGTGGTGCGTGACACTAGGAGCAGCACGACGTTGCGTCGACGGCTGTGAGAAAACGCAGAAAAGGTGCCAAGTATTTTAAACATGCTTCAGAAAAGTAGTTATTGAAACTGTAACTCAACACGCAAGCATTAAGCGCCGAGCGCAGGTGGGAAGCGGATAATGCGTATCGAAGGTGGGTTTTGTATTTTCTAAAAACTATGTGGAACAAGCAAAATTTACACCTCCAGGTTGTCAAAATTAATTATTATTTCAATGAATATTGCTCCCCAAACGTTCACAAGGAGCTTAGAACGTTTGCTGTGCCGAATTTTAAATTCTAACTCACTTCGTCTTAGTACACACCGCCCACCCGTGTCGCTGGAACGCGCTTTTCCAATGGCGCTTTTTCTGTGTGCTGCGCACAAAACGGCAACAAAGCGTGAATGTCTGAGATCCATATAAGCTGACAAAGTGTCAACGTCATCAACAGCAGCCGGCAACGGCAAAAACCTATGCTGCAACAACAAGCGAATGGGGCTTAGTCAGCCAGCCAGTCAAGCAGCGCGCCATACAATTGCTGTCAACGGCGCGACACAAAATTATATGTAACATGGCGTGCAACGGCACACATGCACACATTTCCACACATATATAGACACACACATAAACAAGTAGACGCGCTTATAATTCGCTGCTCTTATTTTTATTAGTCAACAGTCACTTCAACGTCAGCGTCCATGGCTCTTGTGTGTCAAAAAGTTGTTATTTTAATCCGGAAGCTGATGGAATTTCCGGCGCGCAACATTTCACTGGCACGGCACGCGTAGTGTAGCAGCTTGCTGCCATTAAGAGTCCGGCAGCCGGCATGCAATTTGTTTGGCTGCGTTCAAAGTAGGCATTCCATGTGCCCTTCGGCCGAGAGCGCACTTTCTTAGCTTGATTACCTATGTGCGTTTGATTTTAGAATTTTCTATTTTCGCTTTTTTCCAAGCAAAACATTTTTAAATTCATTACCTTATCACAGGCACTAATGTAATGGACTTAAGTCGACTTTCGTCGCCTGCTTCCTCAGCTACGAACGGTAGGCGCTCTTAACCAATACAGTTTCCTTTGCGGAAATGACGTTCAACTTCCGGCACTGCTCTCAATTGAACTTTGAGTAATGACGTAAATTGGCGGCAAAATCACAGGCTTGCCGTTGAGAATAAAAATGGGGTTCGTAACTTGGTTGAGCAGCCTACTGTCGCCCCTTCAAAGCGCCTCAACGTTAACTTAAGCTTGTACCACCTTCGGTATACGCAACTTAGTCAACGTTTTTGGGCCATTTGACTCTTTTTTTCCTAATGTAAGCGGTGTGTTAGCAACCCTATCGAGTACAGCCTTCATTTTGTGTACTTCTGCAGCTAACGGTGTGTAGCGCTGATTGCTCAGCCCAAAAATTGACGTTTCCACTGTTTGGAGAACATTACTTTGAACATATTGCTATTGAGCTCCCCTATGTCCCCACTGGCTCCAATGTACATGTTCAGCGCCCATTCGTTTCAATTTTGCCAATTCAAATGGAAAACAGTACAACGAGTACCGTACAGTAACAACTACAGTTAATTTAATTTTGAAATATTTCAACTGTGACGAAATGCAGAGGACCGAACTAACATCAGACACCAACCCGAATTTCGGGCGCTTTTCCCCTTCCCTTGCGCGGGCAGGCCAGCAATTCACCTCGAGCGAGCGCTCTGGACCGCACAGTGCCAGCAGGTACGAGCGCTTGTATGTGTGCGTGTGTGTCGGTGAGTGTGTTTGATCAGGTGCATATGCCAAGGAGTTAGGTTTGGGCGCCCAAAATGCGCGCTTCAATGGTTGCGGCGAATGGGCGGTCGCACAACGTCGCCTAATGGGAAATCGATTGCAGCAATTTGCAGCTACAACTCAATTTAAACGTTGAGTTTATTATATTTCTGATTTCTTTCCATTTAGATTTCATAATTAAATTGCTTTAACAGCGGGAAATGTGTGTGCTCAGCCGTGAGAACTGTTCGTGATGGCATCACTTGAATTTTGGGTGGGCGCACCAGCGATAACGGTACGCATCGCGCTCTAAGTGGCCATGCAAATGGCAATTTCCACTTTTTGTAGTAGACGCCACTGATTTATTTATAGCAATTTGTCGGTGAAAATTATAACGACAGCGCTGATGGGCCAACTGCGCCGCATAAACGGCGGAAAGCGGTCGCAAAGCGTTCACCCACTCACACACACACACGCACATACATATGCACATAGCAGCTGCTGAACCTTTTTAGTTGGCTTTTTGGGCTGCGAGTCCTACCAAATTCCATATACTACTTTTTTTCACGAGGATTTCTATCGATTTTTCAATTAGCGTCACTGCCAGCAGCACAACGCTCACGGGCGATTTTGACACCCCAAAGCCTTCATACGCAGTGCTTTGGCGCCGAGCGAAGGTGACAAGTGCCTTCGCCTCACCTTTGTGCTAATATTTTACTTTTTAGGTGTTTTGTATGTTTGCTTTGAAATTCCTTAAACGCTCTGTCATGTCATTTACCCCAGCGCCCTTGTTGTTGTTAGTTAGGGCTTTTGTTGTGCTGCCAGTTGACTGTTAAAAATACATGCATGCCATCACATCTGCTTGTGAGTGTGCGTGTTACAATATTTTCGTATTTTTGTGAGCATTTCACACATTTTTAATATCGTTGTTTGTCGGTATTTAATTATAACGGTACGCTTTTGAGCTGCTCCCAAGCAAGAGTGCCGCTGGAGGGATGTGTGCTTTTCATTTAATTTCACTGTGTCATTCAGTCATTCGGATTGCATGTGATTGCGTGTTGTAATGCTCTCGTGAGTGCCGTTACATTGTTTTTGTTGTTGTGTTGCTCGAAGCTATTCGCCACAGTGGCTCCGTTTGATCGATTCCGAGCGAAAATTTAGAACATGTCAAATGGCTGCTGAGCTAAGAGATATAGAAATGCGATTCATAATATTTGCGTTTTGCAGAAAATTGAAAGTATGGGTTGCTGCGCGTGACTTCAATAATGTTTAACGCAATTTTTTTTTTTTTTTTTAAATGGCGACTGCCTGAAAATAAAAATCATTTTTTACGCTTTTTTGGAAATTCCTGAATTTTTTTTTTAAATATTAAAAACAAAAATTTTTACACGATGCTGGTAGGAACGATAAAAGATTATATAAAAAAGGTTCACACAAAATTTCAAGTAAATCGGTTGTATAGAACTTGAGATAATGCCGATACCGTGGGGAAAAAAATAGTTTCGAGAAAAACGCGTTTAAAAAAGTGAGTCAAGCCGAACCGGGCTAGGTACTGCCTCACTAATGTAACTGTAGCTCTTATAATAATTTTAATTTTTTAAAAAACCTTTGGAGGATATGTTCTTAAGAGTCTAAACTTTAAACATATAAAAAAAAAACGAATTTTTCAAAATTCTAGAGTAGAATACCCCTTAAGTATTAAAACTCTGCCAAGATATCTTATGAAGAAACTTCATAGTTCGTTCTGTATTATTACGAAGATAGTTTAATTCAGTCAACCAAAAGAGAACGAAAGCTGCAAAAAAGCTCAAGAATATGGAAGCTCTCTGAAATTGGTGTTACCACAAGCTCACTAACTTCAATGCGATCCCTTCAGCAGTTTTGCTATGGTTCCATGGATATATCAGTTGAGTTGAACTCATGGTAATTATAACGGGTTTTTCCATAAGAGCACTACGAAAGTACATTCGATGCCAATACGATATTCGTACGAAGTTTATCAATCGTCACTGACTTGTTGGCATAAACCATAGACTTAACGTAGCCCCACAGGAAATAGTCTAATCGCACAACCGAGGCGGGCAATTGACTGGGCCACTTCGTGAGATAACACGTTCACTAAACTTTTAAATAAATCGATTGTGACATTCGTTGTGTGGCTTGTGGTGCCGTACTGTATTGTCAAAGTCCATATCATCCAATTCGGGCCAAAAATATTTGGTTATCATTGAACGGTAACGTGAGGGTCTTGATCATCAAGGAAGAAGTACGGCCCAATGTCATCGCCGGCCCATAAACCGTTGGTGCGGTTAGAATTTTTACCATAATTTTTTTGAGATGCAATGGTGACTCATGCATCATGACTCATTACTTATTGACGAAGTCTTTCAGCCAGAAATGATCCTCATCGCTGATGATGATTTTTCGATGAAAATCCAGATCATTTTCAACTTGTTACTTAGCCCAATTCACGAAATACGCTTCAGTTCTTTCTTCAATTGGAACTTGTGTGGATGTAGGCCAAAATCTTCTTTGCGAAATTTGCCACAACGACATCACAGAGATGCCCAACGCTTGAGAAAGATGTGTAAGAGACTGATTTTGGTCTTCCTCAATTAATGCGCTATATGTACTTTTTTATTTCACTGGCACCGGGGGGCCAATGCTTTATTTGCTTTTTACCAGTGACCTCTCATCTGATACTAGTTATATGACAGCGACTTTTGCGGATGCCACAGCTTTGTTAACAGCTGGAGAGCCAACTTCACTATCTAGTCGACGAGTACAGACAGCAGTCAACGCAATTACTAAGTGGGCACCTAAGTGGCGCATCAAACTAAACGACACCAAATCAATTCATATCGACTTTACCTTGAAAAAGCCGGCATATTGTCCAATTTATATAAATAACATTCCTTTACCACACCATAACAGTGCTAAGTGCCTAGGTATCACCTTAGAAGCTAAGCTAAGCTGGAAAGAGCATGTCATAAAAAAAAAGAGCGAGCTTAATATGAAATTTTGAAAATTTGAATACAAAACAAACTGTTATTATATAATCAAATCCTAAAGCCAGTTTGGGCATACGGAGCTCAACTATGGGGTTGCTCAAATCAAAGCTGTATTGCCAGCATTCAGCGCTTTCAAAGTAAAGTACTAAGGACTTTAGTTAATGCTCCTTGGTACATTAGATCTGCTGACCTACACCGTGATCTAGGCGTGAATTCAGTGGTAAATGAAATCTCCAAATTAGCAAAGTCTAACGAACTGAGGCTTAGATAGCACGTTAATGAGGAATCCGGTTGAAACGCAAGAAGCCTTCCGACCTAGTGAGACAACAGTAGCAGTAAATGTATTTCTTAACATTTAGCTTTTAAGTATCTCTCCTCATTATTTAGACCAGAATTGTTGTTAGTATTTTGTTTTTATATACTAGATTTATCTTGTCATGATGAAATGGCGAACATTACGCAAGAGAAATGTCAAAAGGGCGGGAAAAATGTGTAGTCGTTTGCTGTCCTTGGTCTACTTTTGTAGCGTCCCTTTTGAAAACCCCGTTATAAGCATGGTATACATAATGATTTTCGGGATAAATGGATTATATATTTTTTACTTCGAGAATTTGCAATTAGTTTCACTGTTGTAAACAAACCTGCTCCCACTCGCATATACAAATGTATGTTTGTGGGAGGTTGTTGTGCTATTTTGAACGTGGGAATATCTGTTATCATTTCAACTGAAAACGTTCCGCTCGAAAACTGCTTTGTCGGTTGTAAACTCTGCAGAGCTCATACCTCAGATATACATACATAAGTACTTGTCTACATCCATAAATTAGAGTATTTAGTCGTCATTGTCAGTTGAAAGTTTAACAAAAAAAAAGAATAATAAAAATAAAATTAAAAAAAAGTAAAAGTAAGAACCGTTTGTCGTGCGGCAGACAAACTTTTCTTCATTACTTTTGTTTTGTGTTTTTCTTGCCAATGTTGTTTTTGTGTTGCCGTACTTTTTAGAGAACGGTAATTGCTGCACGTCAAGAAAGCAACAGAATTTTTCTGACACTGCTCTGGAACTCTTTGAGTCGTAGCGCTTTCCCACATGCACAAGCCATTTTGAGGGTCGGTAGGGTAAAATAGAACGTCTTTACTAATAATATATTGTGTCGAGGTCGGGATCCAAAAGGTCTTGATATAAAGCTCATATAGAAATCGGCAGTCGATTTTCTACTCTTGCAGTTTTGGACTAAAAAATCGACTTTATAAAGAGTTTCGAAAAGGCAGATTATTTTTAGCTGTAACTGAGTCCAATATCGTTTCGATGGCTGCAGATCAGCTAAGAAAAGCATGATGTCGTTGATGACTGGACACTCTCTCTCTCTGCCAATCTACTTCACACCCTACTTTTCACGGTAATAATTACTGAAAGAACCAGCTTAATTAATGTATATATTGGTTTAAGAAGCTATGTATGTTGAGAAGAAATCAGAAGCAATTAGAAGATATTCCTGCAAGGCAACTTCGAGCATAATTTTCATTTCGTTTATCAGGTGCGTAATATGTAGACGACATTAAGCACTTAAGTGTCAACTTAATTTTCGGAGCGCCACATACAAGCACGCACCAGATATGTATGTATGCGGCCATATGTACATATGTATGTATGTGCGTTGCGAGGGAGGTAGGTTTGCAACTTGAGCTGCGCCAGTCCTCAAGGTGAAGGTAATAACGATTCCTTTTATCTGCATTCCCGCAATGGCTTTTAATTATTCGAAATAAATGGCGAAAAGCTCAAGCATACCTATTTTAAACTTTTTAATGGCGAGTACTTAACGGTACAACGTACATATGCAACATTGCTGGAGTAAAGGAGCTCAGCGCTTCCATTACTGTCCATGTTCTGCGAGTACATTTCTCTGCTCGCATAAATTGTCCGTCCATATATCTCTCTTCCATTCATGCTCCTTTTATTTCGTTGTAAATCACGCTTTCAAGTAGAATTTCCCCTTTGAAATATTTTGAATTGATTTATTGACCAGTTGGTGGAGGGGCGGCGGCGGGGTGCCCAACATGTTGCACAAATTGGCCTCAACGATGTGCAATCAACGTTTAATTCGCACATAACGGATATTTTTGTTTGTATACCGCAACAGATAAATACTGCTGGTACCTGCATAGGTGTGTATGGATTGGCGTAGATACATGTGTACATATGTATGCGTAAATGCATTGGAAAGAAGAGAATATTTTGATTTCCTGTGCGCGCATTTGATCTGCATACTTGTATTTATATGTTTGAATGTATGCTTGCAAACCAGCAGCTTGGCAAATTAACGCTGAAATAAAAAAGATAAATAAACTGGAAATGAAAAATATCGCTGGAACCGCTTTCATCCGCCCATAAAATTTTATAATTTACAAGATGGTCTAAGTAGTGATCGACAAAGCCGTCCTTGGCTTAATGAATCATGTCTTATTATTATATAATTATAAATAAGAGTTATGGGTTATAATAATAAAATAATTATAAAATAATTATACAACAATAACGGATGGTTTGCGGGACCTTTTGTCGTCCAGAAGTCAAGACAAATTCTAACAAGGGTTTACATTAAGAATAGTGTTAAATAATAAGTCTAAGAATAAATTTAGGAGGAAAAAGAACTTAGAAAATATGCACATTCGTTCGAGCGACACTATCCGTTCCTCTTCGTCCACTGTCCTACAAACAAACCGGTATGGGCGACAGAGGAGTCCATGTGTGAATACAGCCTGGGAGAAAATTTAGTGCTCTCAAATATCAGCAAACACATGTGTATGTACATAAATAGTTATAGTTATTTTTATAACCAAACTATTATTATAACCAAATGACATATTATTTGAAATTGTATGTCTCAACCTCAGCCACCATACCTTATATTTTAATTTTTAGGCTCTGTCTTTCCTTTTCAATAATTTATGAATGCACGCACTTCCAGTATTTGCTCTTTGATGATTAAAGTTATTATTATTATTAATGTTTAATATATTTAAATTCCATAATTATTTTAATAATTGTAATAGCTTACAATTTCCTATTTCGTTCCTATTGCTCTGAGTCACCCTGCTTTATCGGTTTTAGCATTCCAGCGTATCAGCGGCATTTTGCAACATTGTTAACTGTCTTCTTCTAGTTGGGTGGTTTGTTGTATTTATTTCTTATTGAGCATTTTATGAGTGTAGTCGATTTCGCAAATCGTTATCAATATCGCGTGGATTGAGTTATATTTATTATAAAAAACTTAATAACAGCTTTTATAGTACCGAAGTGATTTTGTAGGCGGTTCTTCATAAACATCAAAATATTCTTTGGTGCAGAGAGTGTATCCCTTCAATAGGGACAAGTGAGAACGGTGTCAAGTGTGTGTGTCACAGCGTTTACGTTCACGCCCAAACGAAAAAAGTGGCATATATTTTTATTAATATTAATTGGTGTGATTGAGCTTTAAAGCGAAAATATCAATTAAACTTAATTTAAGTGAAAGGTTAAATTCATTAAAGAGTGTCGAGTGAAATTTTTATAATTCCTTAAGGACATTTGAGATATGGAGGTGAGTTAAGAACTTCAAAATTTGGCATTAAGAATGCTGTATGTCAGCATAGTAGGTTGTATTTCAAACACACAAGAATTTCATGGTGTTAGTGTTATTATGCTACTATATATAATAGAATACGGATATTTTAATTAATAGAAAAAAATTCAAAATATGAGTATAAACCAGCAAAAAACACTTGGCGACAGTCAGTACAAAAAGAAGTCAATGTTTCGTGCTTGCTGTTGTTGCGATTACGTCAGTTCACAATGATTAGCAACTAGCAACCGCTATTGCTATCTCATTTCCACGCCCCACAACATAGGGGAGCTACACAAATGTTTGTTGTTTGCCATTGCTCTTCTTGTGGAGTTGCGCTGTGTCTCTGTTTTCACATATCACCGGTGGAGCCTCACTGCTTGAAATTCCTAGCTCCACGATAACAACACTTGGTTGATGGTTGATGTTAAAGGTGGCGGTGCTGGATGTGCAGCTACATGTTATGTATAAAGGTCATAATCGATTTTGTTACGAAGATCACTGCGTGCAGATTGTGGTGTGAAGCAGCACAGCAAAAGGTGTCGTCATCAATATTTTCATTGTTTTGAAGTGCTCGTCATCAATTAAATGCTCACACTATCTTTATGTGTTTCATTCCATGGTACTGTTACTTACACTTTTGCTTTTACCTACTACCGTGTTCAGTTTACGCTAGCGTAGCAAAGAAATAAAGACAAAATAGTCAAATATACCTAATTGCCGGCTTGAGGGCTTATTCCACATATTACATATTCATATGTATGGTTTTAGTATGTAGCTGCTTACGCCCTGCTCAGTCCGGGGTTTTTGTGTCATCAATATTTGACAGCTTCATATTATTGTTTCTTCTTTAGTAAGCAAGTTTATTTAAGTTGCATTTTGCAATTTTTGATTTTGATTTTGTTTAATAATTGTATACATACGTATGTATGTACAAGCATGAATAGTTTATTGTTATTATGCAATTTTCGAAACCACTTTCATTCATTGGAAATGCAAATTGATTTACAAATTGTTGGTGTATAATTTTCTACACTTATGCAATTAGTCAAGCCATATTGTAATTTAAATACAATGATACGGTTTGCAATTATAAAATCATATTTACAAGTATACATATGTATGTATATACAAACTACAAGACATAATTCATAATGCTATAATATCTTGGAGTTACGTCGGTAGCATGTTCATCATTTATTCAATTATTTCGCTTTTACTATACATATATCTACTAATATAGTATATGAGATGCTAATTTGTCCTAATATCAAATGGTGACATTTAGTTTCTTGTCATTTACAGACAGAATGGCAAATTCAGTTCCTACAATTTTCCGTATTCTGCAAAGATGTTCAAACAATGTAGAATATAATTAATCAACTAATCAGACAAATTATTGTCTAATTTCTTCTCTTTAAATGTTATTTTATCTGCCGAAATTCTAAAAATACTTTTTGCCTTGACCGTCATAAATTGATTGATTTGCACAATTCATATGCAATGAGGTGCATATGCAAATATATGGAACCTTACCTAGACTCGCATTTCCTTATCTTCATACCAAATTGTTTTCTTGCTTTTTTTGCAAGTATTTTAGCAAATTTAATTGTCCGTACGCAGTTTTGGTGACGCACGCTGGCAATTTATTGCAAATGCGATTAAGTCGTGATTAATTACATTGGTAAATATATTATATGCTTTGAATACGTATGACATGTATATTGCCTGGCCCAGGGTAGCGCAATAATCGAAATAGCTTGGCAGCCGACCCATCGCCAGGTGTATTAGTATTAAGTATTTACGCTGTGACGCCTCAGTGTCAATCAACTCGATGCTTGTCGATAATGTAATATAGATGTACATGCATTTATTATGTACTTTGTGCGGAAGTGGTGGATTTTGCAATGGGACAAAACAGACGGTAAAAAATGTAAAAATAAACTCACATACAAATGAATGTATTTAGTTTCGTACTTACCATACATACATACATACATTTGTATGTAGATACGTACGTATATGATTGAACAATGCAGTTAATTGTTTGGTTATTTTTACATACAATAGTCATATAAAAGCGTTTTGATATGGCTAGAATAACGAATATTATGGATAAGATAAACCATTTCGTCCAAAATTGTATTTTTTTTTATTTTAATAAGTACTTAACAAGCTTTCTGAAAAAGTTAATAACAAATGTTTTTCGCGAACATACTTAATTAGATACCGAATGCAATTCCACATAATATAATACTTTAAAATAAATATTCAAAATACTTTAAAATACAAATGATAATATTCCCAAAAAAACAAAAAAAAATGAATTCATAAAAAGCTCCAAACAGCAAATATACAATATACATACATTTTATGAGTGAAAGGCAAATTACACAATTACAGCTATAAAATACAATAGTAGCAAATATACAAAATATAAAATTAAAATAAATCAGTTTTGTGGCAACATAAATCCTCCTAGTTCAGCATTTTATATACCCACAATAGAAGTTTAGCAAATATAAAATATGTAACCTTGTGGATTTTCGGACGAAAATGTTATTTTACCTTGTCTCAATTCGTGAGAAATCTGGGTGTTGATATTTTAACAGCATAAAAACTGTAACATCTAACGCCTCAACAGTTTGCCTAACTTTACTGTGTCTACATACCATACAATGGTTCGCAGCAATTATGTTTTTTGCCTGCTCAACAATCTCCTTTGGTGCTTCTCTAAATTAAAAAAAATTTTGGCGTTTTTTTCTTTTACAAAAAAATGTACAAGTACTTTATTGCGGTTCTTAGATATTGAATTTGTTTTTTTTTTTTTTTTTTTTTTTTTTTTTTTTACTTTTATCACAGCAGTTAAGAACGTTAACTCAATTATTTATTACGTTGTGATATTAATAAGTATAATTGTTTATTCATTATTCATATTGGAAGAACTTTTTAATTATTTTGTTTTTTTCTTTCTTTTCAGGTAAGATGAACTTTATAATTTCTAATTGGAGTAAAGTACACCTTAAATGGCTATTACATCAATGATAAAAACTTACACACATTGTTGATTAAGACTAACCAATAGGGGTAGCTTAGGACCTACAAGTATAATTTAATATTAGCCATAATCAATTTGGTTATATTATGTATATTAAGTAAGTATAAATTATATTATAAAATAAAACAATTCACAAATACATACATACATATATATGTATATGAATGTAGTCTTGAGCAAGACACCCTCCTTTAGCTAACCCAACACCATGGGTTTTCTTTGATCTTAAGACTATGTAATAAGATTTCTTTTTTCAACAAATTGACATCCTTCGATATCTCTTGAGAAGATCTTTTTTTTTTGCTATCAACAAAGCTGCAATTAATGCATTCATAGGAAGTATCCGCAATATTCATGTAACTAGGTTAAATGTTTTTGTGTTAAAGCATGCAACAATTTTTATATCTGTAACATTGCAACAAGCATAAAAAATACCTTCGTGCCGTTCCACACGGTTATGAATAGCTAATACAGGCTTTGGCTCGAAAATAATCACATCAAGTCATTATGCTTACATAGTAGACTTTTGTAATCGTTGTTAATGTGCACCGCTTTTTTACACACACACACCATCTTATCACGTACAGTTTGACTTGTGATTTCCACGCAAAGTCTTCGCAGCGCGAAAACCCATAACACGCCCAAAGAAGGCGTCGTACGGTGTGCGGCATGCCTCAGCGGCGGTTGCATGCGCCAAAGCATAGCGTTTCGCGCAGCCATGCGTGGCACCATTGCCGCCAACAACATCAGCCAGTCATTGTTAATGTACTCATATTTGATGAATTACTGTTTGAACTGACAATCATTGTAAGGTGTTGAAATTAATGGCAGCTCTCAGGCATGGTTGCAGCAAGCATATCTTTGCTCATTGATTTGGACACCTGTGCGTGCGTTTAAAACAAGCATATGCATGTACCGTGTTCAATTTTAGTTTACTGCTAATGCAAGTAATTTGTGCTTTCCATTTGTGGTGAGACATTTGAACTATTGTCAAGCCGTTATTTAGTTTGTGCCTAATTAAAATAGCTTGAAAAAGTTGCATAACTTGAAATGGCATTTCTCTAACTGTCAGTTGTTGATTTGAAAAGTAGCGGCTCACCACGATGGCAATTATGGAGCAATGCCTAAGATATTCAACGCAACTTTGTCAAGCAGCTCGGTAATTAACTTAAAAAAAGTAAATATGCACGAAATACTCGGAAAAATTTCATTCAGCAGTACATGTTGGAAAATTGGAGAGCACTTAGTAGCATTAAGAGCAGTAGAAACTTCAAATTGCTTTAAATAATGACTTTCTTTCTATAAATGGTTGGTCGAAACACTGCCCATTAAGCATTTTAATGCTGGTGATATATCATTTGAATATGCTGACTTTCTTTATACCCTTTATATATGTATATATACATAAATGCCTCAACAAAATGCAAAATCAAAAATTGTCAGTCATTTAATTGAAAATTGTATGGAGCAGATCAAATTTATTACTGGTAAGTACTTTAAATTGATGTACAGAGGAGCAGGAGAACAGCTGATGTGATATTACCGAGTAACGAATCAGATGGATAGTTCGTTACTCGGTAGAACGATAGTCTGTTAATTTTACAAAAACAAAATACATGTAAAAAACTACCAAATAACGACTAACGAATTAACAAGGCTAGTCTGAATACCCCTAGTGATTGTTTAGAATGTAAGCATTTCACAATAAAAACTATGATTATGTAAAAGCTAAAATTTCGAGCCAACTCCTTCCCACTCCTTGTGACGGCAGAAAGTTACAAGAAAATACACCTTGGGCTTGTTTTCGCCAATTCCTATGCAAATTTTCACTGAGACCATTTATTTTTGGCGGCTGAGTTGTTTACTACATCTTGTTAAAAGTTTTATATTCCCATCAGCTTTTTACTATCAAAGTTCATTCACATAATGTTACGATGCGCAGCTATAAATTAACCACCAGTGATTTTTATTTTTGTTGTACAACAACTCTTGAGTATTTTTACTTTCCTATTTTTGCTAAGTTAAAAATGCTCGTAGCGTGGAAGACATCAAAAGTCGTTCGATGTTGATGTTTTCTCTTTAACTCCTCTATTTTATGACTTCGTTTACGTGTGTTCACTTAAATTCCAGAAAAATGCCCACGAAGAAAACATGTACCCCGCAAATTTGTATTCACAACTTTTATGTTGAGCACTTGAGCTTAATTATTGTATGCAAACGCGCATACAAGCCAACTTTTTGTAAAAAATAAACACGAGTTCACACGGAGATAGATATTTATCTACGTATATAACACCAAGAAAGCGTCATTTATTTTGTCGCAAACAAAAGAAATTTTTTTCCAGTACGTGATTCCATTTGTTCACCATTCTAAGCGTATAAATTCATTTTTTTCACAAATAAGTGGGAAAATGTCTTTTCACAGCCATTAGTTTGACACGCTCAATACGAGCACTTTGCTCGTGTAAATATTTTTATGCAGTTAATTTCGTTAAAAAAATTTGTTTACCACACTTCGAATTGCGCATTACCGGCAAATAATGGCAACTGTTTTTTGTATTATGCTGAAAACAGGGTGCCTCAATAAGACTTTGCTTGATGTTGTAAAGAGGAACTTGCAAATATTTGTAATAAAAAATATATTCAAAACATTTGAAGACGCATTCTTCCGATTCCAAACTACTTTTGAGTTACCCACTATCTAAAATATGCAATGATGGGTTTTTACTGTGACAACCAGTCAATCAAATGACAACAATGATGAATGGTTGCTTGCCGCACCTAAAGTACGAGTTTATTGCTTTTCTTTACTGTCCCTTGCTTTCGCCGAGGCCGTCGGCAGCTGACTTGTTGCGCCGCGAATATAAATATTTACATAGCTAGAGTATGCACATGCATGAACTTTTCACATCTCCACTCCCTACTTAACGTAGACACCTTGCCTACATACATGGTGCCTTGGAAATGCAGAGCACGTTTTCCATTAGCGCCATTAAAAGGAAAAGTGATGCCATAAAACTTTTTCTAAGCCGCCACTATTGAGTATTCTGTGGCGTGGTCGCGTATTCGTCAAAAAATTCAACTGCATTTTCACCTCACATCTCATGTGGAGTCAGTCTGCCGTGGAACATAATATCACTAGTTACGAACTAGTTACTTTTGATAAAATGGAACCTTGAATGTTTTAAGTTTTGCAGACAGCCGATGAATAACAAATTATTATTTTTTTTATAAGGGAGCTTAGAGATCATTTACAGATTAGCGGTCATAAATTTCTAAAATTTCTAAACCAACTCAGGAACTAGAACGTCTGCTGTCAATTTTGAATTTTCGCCCCAGTACGGTTACATAAAAAGTTCCATGTTCGTGCTCGGTTTTTAATGGGTCATCGATATTTTGTTGTCAGCTTTAAAAGCCGTTAGTTCGCATTGACTGTCAAAAGCATTGCGGTTTCACATTTTTTTCTGGCTTTAAATATTGCCACTGTTGCTGTTGGCAGCATAAGTGCACAGCGTTCAGATAACTGTAATGCAACCATGCAGTTTATTCAATTCGAAAAAAATGCAAACCAAAACAAATAAAAACATTGCATAAGTGCTCGTAATGTTCTCGAGCATAGCTATTGCTTTCAAATCTCCTCCGTCGCACTGCGCTTGGAGCAGCGTTGGGAATAATATCTGATTACCCAGCGTGTTGACAAGTGCTTTGGCTGCCAACTGCGATTGAGTTGAACGTAAAAGAGCTTTTTGCACGCTTTCGATGCTATAAAATGCCACGCTAAGCGCAACTGCCGCCGTTCCTGCCACCGCCAGCGCTACACGCCTCGGAACTCATTACACGCTTAATTCTATTATGATGCAATAAATATTCCGTATCTACTGCGAGCACTTCCACTCGCTTGGCGTCACCAATCGAAACGTGTCGAGCATGGTTGTGCTCCTCGATGCTCCTCAAAGCGTGAAGCTGTGTATATTTTGTGTTGTGATGTGATGCAGCATTTTGAGCATTTGTTCAGGCGTGATTACAAACGCACGAACATCGCTCGGTAGTCAAAGTGCTTGACAAAGCGTTGCTCAAATTGCCATCTCATCGAAAAAGTCCCGTTGACAGTGCCCCTCAGCCGACTTAGTTTCCCCATTCATGGCACACATATTGCATTTTCCTGTAGCGCTGCGCTTGTGGCGAATTTCCAATGGCTATGGTACACGCGCTTGCATCACAGCAACAACAACTAATGCCTTTCAACAATACACTTTTCATGCTCTTCATTTTTTATCCATCAAAGTTTTGAATTGAATTTGAGTGTGATCTATGTAGGTACATACAAATGTACATAAGTATGTGTGTATGCACTAGAATGTTGGGAGTTATGTACAAATAAATACATACATATAACGGAAGTTTGCAAGTACCCTTATATAAATCTAAGTATAAATGTTTACTAAATTTCTGAAATCGCCGAAATTGAATTGAAAGTGCTATTTGTTTTTGGCAGTTTGAAGTGCACAAAAAAGTTGTAATGAAATTCTTTATAGTTGCATGTAAAAACTGTTGGACAGGTGGCAATTCTTTTCCAAAAAACTGATAAAAAATTAATAAAATCTTAGTGCCATGAAAAAATTTGGAGTGAACTTTTTCGAAAGCGGAATACATTGATTTTAAATTAAAGCGCCCTTGGTATTTCTTTGCCATAAAAAATTCAAAAAAACATAACAGCACTTTTCATAAGTTTATAGGAAAAGAAAAAAATAATTGTGACAAAAAAATAACCGAAAATTATAAAAAAATGTCAAATATTCAATTATTCATCAATATTTTTTTGTTGCCTTCAAAGTACCCACCAGATGTAAAACTTGGCGGAAATTTCAGTTTGGGGAACAAGAAAAAATTACACGGATTCAAATCTGATGAATACGGTCATTAGTCGATGATATTAATTGCGTTTTTGGCTTTAAATTCGGTTACAAACTACTTTTTTGAAATAAAATTAGCAAAATCGGTACGAGTCTAGCAAAAACGCCTTTCATAACCAAAATATCCACCAAAATCATTTAAGCGGACTCGCGGGAGATGTCGAGCTCTCTTGCATCTTTCTCTTTCTCTCTCTGTAACACTTGCCCGACGACTTTCAAGCACCATATCCTTAACTTTTTTAATATTTTTTATCAGCTGAAGCGGACGAAGTTCTCTTTAAGGCTTTGTACCACTCGTAGCCTTGTTTTTGATAAAAACTGATCACCATTAACATTTTCCAATATTAGTAGCAATTGCGCACACGAAATTTGTCAAAAAATACAAAACTTGAGACAAATTCTTTGTGCGATAATTTCATCCAATGTAAAAATCGCAAGGCACTACTGAAGTGTATCGACTTAAACAGCTGATGTAAACAAATTGGTTGACAGATCGCGCTCTTATTTGGCATAGTAATTAAGCACAATCCTACCAACTTAGTATTTTTTTGAAATATCATTTACCCGGGAAATTTAATTACAATTTCCGTGTGCTTTTTTGTCACAATATATGTATGTATTTTCAGTATGTATTAACCGGCAGCAGTCGCTGGTCCTTACTCGCATAACCATGAAAATATGTACATACATATGAGGGCTGCTATATATATTTCTGGCCTAATAATGAAAATAGGAATATTTATCAACGAAAATGGTTTTATTGTTTTTCAAAATATTCTCCATCAAGATTTATACACTTTTGCATGCGCTCAAACCAATTTTCGAAGCACTTTCTCCACTCCGATTGAGATACCTCCAAAACATGGTTTTTGAACGCTTCAACAGCATCTTCTGGCGACGAAAATCGTTGATCACGCATTATTTTCTTGATGTGTGGGAATAAAAAGAAGTCATTGGGTGACAAGTCAGGGCTGTACGGCGGATGACCCATCAATATCGATGTTTTGGTGTGAGAGCTCGTGATTCGTCTTCTCTTGTTCGTTTTTCGAATTTCTCCGAAGACTTCAAGCAAACAAATAGTGGTGTACCTCTCAGAATTGACCGTCCTACGTTGCTCAAGCGGAACAGTTGCCACATGACTAGTTTTGACGAAGAAACAGGTGATCATTTGCTTCGAAGAGCTTCTTCCACTAACAACTTTCGTTGGATTTGGCTCGTCTTGGAAGACCCACACGGTCGATTGCTGTTTTGTTTCGGGCTCATACGCATAGATCCATGATTCGTCACCTGTGACGATCTTATAAACGTCTTTTGAAGCACCGCGATCGTATTTTTTCAGCATTTCTTTACACCAATCCACACGAGCCTTTTTTGAGCGATTGTCAAATTGTGCGGGTTTCAACGAGAACAAACCTTTTTTACGGCCAGGTGTTCATGCAATATCGAATGTATGCTGGTGGGAGAAATGCATAGGCATGCCCCCATCTGAAGGTATGTTACATGACGGTATTGCATTATCAGTTCACGTACGGCATCGATGTTTTCTGGCACAACGGCTGTTTTTGGACGACCTTCACGGAATTCGTCTTTGAGCGAGCGTCGGCCACGATTGAATTCGTTGTACCAGTTTTTCATAGTGCTATAGGATGGTGCTTCATAGCCATACAAAGATTTTAGTTCATCGATGCACTCTTGTCGTGATAATCCACGTCGAAAGTTGTGAAAAATGATCGCTCGAAAATGTTCACGAGTTAATTCCATTTTTTGGCCGAGATGAATTTTTTAATTCCCTGTAAATAAAACAATTCACGATTAAATGACAAAACGTTCTGAGTGATGTTATGCTAAAAAAGGTCAAACTTTCCAATGGAAATGTCAGATTGCATCTGGCAACACTTATGTATGTTTACCTGAAAATTTAGTTAACTTAATTTATAAATAACAGACGTTTAAAAAACTTACTTGTGCACATAGGTGTAGGTATGTAGATGTGTAGATATAGCCCTAATGTAAATACATAGATAAAGCAAAACCACCAAAAATCCGCATTTATTACTAACCCAATTATCGCGGCACTGCTTGTTCATATGTATATTTGCATAAAAAGCGTGTGCGTGTATAGGCATACTGTATGTGTGGGTTGAACCATGCTTTTAATTAACTTTTTTGCACAACTTGTTTGCTTAGCAAATTGTTTTTGAGATTACGCTCCATTGGAAACTGTGAATACATTACATATGTAGTATAAACGAATTTTCATAAAAATAAATTACAACAAACATTGTCATAATAAAGTTAATTAATTTTGAAATTTTTCAGTGATTGCGCTAAATACCGTTTTAGCTTGCTGATTGCTGCCTTTTGTTGAAAAAATTAAGTTTTTCTGTCGACTATACTTCATAAACTTTCCACTTTTTTTCGGGTTCTGTCGCCAGAAAACAGCATCAGAAACAAATTTTTATGAAAAAAAAAACTACATAATTTGTGAAATACTACCCTGTGCTTTAAATTCAATATGATATACATTTGAAATAAAATGTCTTATGTAAATCATTACATACATATGTACGTACATAGTCTATAAGTCAGACACAGCAGAATAGCATAATTAAATTGCGAAATTTAAACGCAAACTTATCAAGCGAGTTAAACAATATGAGGACAACAACTGCGCAGCTTGTTCTACCTTGATTTGCTTCCCAGTCGCATGCGGTTTCCGTATTCTTACTAATAAGGTAAAGCATTAATGAGAAATTCTTTGTTTAAATGGCGATCTGCTGCGTCTTGTTTATCATTTAGTTGTTCTTTGTTGAGCTTTTGTTTAAATGCAATAAATTTTAGACATTTTTTTCTTGACAGGAAAAGTGTGAAATCTTTGCCTGCAGTCATCGAAATTTCACATTTATTTTGTTGAAATAATTTTCACTTTATCGTCAATGTGGCACATTCATACAACAAATTATCTTATGACAGCTTGAAACCTAAAAATAACAGATTTTCATTTGGCTTACTATTTTCAACTGCAAAGTTGTGATCAAAGCAACTTTTATTCTATCTGCGGCAATGAAACGGCAACAAAAATATTAGAGACTGCTTGCGAACGGCCAACTCGTTTAGCGTCGTTATTTTATGTGGAACAGAATGGTATAGATAAACAGCTGGTAGTCATGCAAATAAGCCAGTTTTGACAGAAGTGAAATTAAACGGTAAATTATTTACTCTAACATGCACTTCATAACTGGGCTGAGGTTAGTGTGGATGTAGAGTGCAGGTGGCTTGTTGCGTGCTGCGATAAGTGTCAAGAAATGCAAGCATTTAACAAACGAGTTAATTATAACACTTAAAAAATCTTAAAATTTAGTTTTTTTTATGAAGATTTTTATTAATTTTCTAGCACGTGTAATGGCTTTGCATTGACTGAATACTCGCTGGAAATCGATGTTTGTTGGTAGTAGTTATCCGACAGCCGCCTCTATTGGCGTTTCAATTAATCCAAGTTTGCCAACGCCAAAGTACTAATTTTTTATGAAATGCTAATTTTGTTTTGTTTTTTTCGTGTTAATTTTCCAGTTTTATTTGCTCGAACATCCAACTTTCAGCTGAGTTGCAAAGCTCGCAAAACGGAAAGTTGTCTGCCACTACAAACTTGTACATTTGTATGCACACTGCTCATTACAGCTTTCAAATATTGTACATTTTTGTTTTTGTTTTTTTTTTTTTTTTTACCATTTGTGTGTAGGTTGTTCAACACGAATATGCAAAAGCGGTTGCATGTGTGTACGTCTCTGTGTGAGCGCTTGTTTTGCAAACATTTCCTTTTTTCGGGCCTTGAGCTGATTTTGTAGCAAAACGACAACAACAACATTTGGGCTTTGTTAATTAAAAAATAGAGCAAACTGTTTGTTTTGGAAAACTTTTACCCTGTCACTTTTTATTTGCTTAAATTTCACGAAATGTGTCTGCTAATCACAAACTTCTTGTTGATACCGATTTTGATTAGTTCAAATTAAGTTTTTGACTTATATTTTCCATGCTTTTTGTTGCATAGAAACTTGCTTTATAACGCTTAAAGGTTAGATTACAAAATTCACATGTGAAAAATACAGCAATTTAAAACAACAACAATACTAACAACAAGAAAAAACGATAAATCGAGTTTCACCGAAGCTATAATAAAGGATTTTGATTTTGATCGGTCAGTTGGTATAGCAACTTTGTACGTTTATATGTACCGGATATTCTCCTTGGAAAATAACCCATGTCAAATTTCGTGTATCGTGTCAAATAGAAAAGTTTTCTATACAAGAACTTTATTTTGCTCTTTCAGTTTGCGTAGCAGCAAAATGGTATAGTGGTCTGATATCGGCTGTTCCGAAAAATTAGCAGCTTCTTGAGGAGAAAAGAATATGACAATATTTTATATCGATATCTCAAAAACTGAGGTTCTCATTCGGGGTTATAAAAACAGGTGGACTGAAAGACAGACGCACATGGCCAAATAGACTCAGCTTGTCATGCTGATCATTTATATTTTTTTGTGAAATATATTTCTATATATTATTTTATGTGATAGTACCTTCGGCATCTCAAGTACCCTGTCAAAGAAACCTACATTATGCTTACATATGATTTTAGCTTTGTTTTTGTCTTCATTCGAATTAATTTGGCAATTACTCGTACCGTCTCGTATGTTGAACGCTACAAACCTAACAATATTTAATAGCCGCTTAGCACAAATTTCACACATCACCGTTTATTCGTTGCCCACTCACCACCTACTTACCCACTTCCGCTAACAATATTGTTCTCAATCTCCCAATGAAATGCAGTCCAAGAAAGCGAAACAAGTGATGCCAATTTTCTCAGATGTCAATACCGTTATACGCTTTTCTGCATTGCCAATATTAAATTCTGCAAATCATTTCGACGTCTCACTTCGGTCTTCAGCCGATATCCGATTAACTGTATCGCAGAACAAGTGTGCGACATGATTGGTTCGCAGACACACCCACACACATCACTTGATGAACGTGCGAATTACGGCAAATGAAAATATATCTCACACATAAACGAATATCTGGACTAAGCCAGACACTATTTAATACTTGTTCATGCATTTTGCCACAAATGCGCCTCAAGCAGCGCTGAGACAAACTGGATGTAATTAATGTCACTAACATAGACTGAGACGCCTACTTCTGCTGCTTTGCTTATTGTTTTTGTTGTTCTACATCAATGATTCCACAATTTTATTATAACTATTTTTTTTCCGCCACACAATTCGGTCAACGAAAAGCCGTTGAACTGCAAACATAACTGTGTGCCAAGAAAAAGAGGCAACAAGTCGTGGTCACGTTTCCTATTTGTCTTCATTACCTTTGCAACCCTGGTGAAACGTGAATAGGCGCACACGCACACACACACGCTGCATTCAAATAAATATTGTGTGTGCATTCATATTTTCGTATTTCTGATGGCCGCTGTGAATTTCTTCCAGTAGTTTCTCTGTCTGCGAATGTGTCTGCTGGTTTCCAACGTTCGGCAGAGGCGTGCTTTAATTGGATCAGGTTACGGTACATTTAACCGGCTGCACTTATTTACATACGTCAGATGTTGCAATGTTTGTGCAAATATTTAACTGTTTTTTGTCACAGAAATGCAGTTGGCGAGCTTTGCTGAGTCGGTCTAGCATAACTTTTGTTTCTTGAACACGCACTTTTTCTGGCTGTTATTGAGTCGAGGGAACTGAGGAAAATTACGCGGTTACAGCCGAGTTTAAGTCAGCGCACAGTCGCTCTTCTTTTTCGCAGTTTGGTGCCAATTGGAGATTGCAATTGTAGCCAGGTTCTTCTTAACTTGGTCTTTCCAAAGGAGTGGAGGTTTTCATCTAGTTCTGTTTCCCCCGGCGGCTACTACGTTGAATGCTTTCAGAGTTTGGTCTTTGTTCGACGAGAGAGGACTTAACTTCTCAATAGCCTACTCAGTCCTAAGTAACACCTGTTAGCAATAGTTATTGTGCGCTGGATTTCGAGGCTGACGTTGTTGTTGTTGGTGTTAATGCTGGTTCCACGATAGATGAAATTATATAGAATTCATAGTTATGACTGTCAACTGTCACTGTCGTGGGAGCCAAGTCGCTATTGCGTTCAATAGCAGACCGTTTTAAAACGTCAATTTACACAGCGAATAAGTTTTGCGGTGATATCAAAGTCAGACATAGTGGCATAAAGGTAGCTCCTTTTCCTGCTGTCAAAAGCAGATGGTGTGAGTGGATTGTGGGGTCTCCCTTTTTGTGAATTGGGCAGAGCTCGCTTAAATTCTAATCGTCAGGCATGCTTTCGTCCGACCATGCTCAAAGCTAAGTTCTTCACGAAATGGCGGCTGTCTGAACTTAAAAAACAAAAAATAAATTAGGGATATGGCTAGTTCCAGCCATAGATAAGTCTCTCAAACAATACTCTCCAAAATTTTCAGGTAAATCTACTGAATCTCATATATCGCCTTAGAAAAGCCGGACCAGTTTAGATGCCGGATCAGCAAAATACTTCCAAAATAATTTGAATTTTTTAAAAATGTCTTGTATACGTCTTCTTCAATAGTTAAACTTTGGAAATATAAACAACAATAAAGTTGTTTATTTCTATAGAACAAACCTTCTTTTGACTAGTAATCTAATCAATTACGAAACTTTACAAATTAAATTTTAATGAACAAAAATGCTTAATCTCTAAATCGCTTGATTATAATTTTAAATACCATTTAATCAGTGGTTCAAAAGAGAAAATAGAAAACAGTACAGAGTAACGCTTTTATTGACCCTTGCTGAAATTACCACAGAGAGGGTCAATTTCACGCGAAATTCTAATTTTAACACTTTTGGTCATCGGTGTAAATATTCGCACATTAATTTAAATTTTCATAAAAATCGTGTTTGCAGTTGCATTTATTGGTCTTTGCATCAGATAGACCGGTTGTCCTCAGTGCTTGTATTTTCCCGCTTTAGTCTGCGTGATTTATGTATTAAATTTATGACAGCATTTATATCTGGACATGTGTGTGCTGTCTCACGTTTGATTAGACCATGAACTCAATTGCCATTTGTTTGCAACACGTCAATTTTGCATATTCAACAGAATGCATATGCCGCGCTCAAACACCATCGGCAGCGGTCGGGCATCACTACGAACCGACTTGCAGCATTATTCAATGTAAGCTGTGTAATTCGAAGCTTTTCTTACATAAATACCATATTTGCTTATTATAATAAATACAATATTTATTCAAACACCTCACTTTTCGATGCTGGGAAGAGAATTTTGCAGCACTTGCAATAATCGCCGCGTCGCGGCATTTAGCTTGGAAATATTGCAATTAAACTTCAATAGTGCATTCCTTCTGACTTCAATGCAATGGAATGCCAAATCGTGGCTTTTTTATTTCTATGCTCAAGGCCCGCCACACCTATGAACATAAGTAGCTACTAGACTACCTCTCTATTTTGGCAAGAGAAGCGCGTTGTTATTAAACATTTGGAGTTGACTCAAGGCTTAGTAGAGTGATTGCTTATTTGTAGCATTTCAAATGGTAAATAATAAATCTTGAAGTTACTAACCAATTATGATTTAAATTTTGTCTATTTTCTATTTGTGGTGGACACACCTATTCTTGTGGTACAATGTCTGCCGAGAGAAAAATATTTTTTTTTTTAATATAACAACCTAAGGCTATGATTAATTATAAAATGAAATAAATAAAATTTAAAGCAAGCTTAAGCTTAAGTACATATGAACATTGTTTTTGAATGCCGAAGACGGATGTACATATTGTACAGTTATGAGCACATATGGAGTTAACATGTGGCATTTAGAATGCTAATGATTATAAATACGGTTTTATATGTTTGAGTTTTCTTTTTTCAATTTTATAATTAATGTACTACTCCGGAAGTTTCGTTTGGTAGAGCCAATTTAGAGGTATCTTAAGCCTTCTTTCCGAAATTTGTATTCACTCAATCAAATATCATAGCTAAAAGGCTATAGAGCCTGACCATCTTGAATGAGACTCATTCAAATCGTATCGCCAACTTATCAACATAAATCCAAAATTTTCGAACTCGCCTATCTCCTCTGTACCGTTTGTTTACGATTTGGCTTGCGTATATTTTCCACAAATATTATAGCCAACATATATGGGTCAATTTTCTATGGCCAAAACCTACAAGACCAGTTCGTTTGCCCAGCTTTGTCTCTATGCCGCGACGTCGCTGTCATTACCGCTTTTCAGGTTTCAAGTACTCGGTACGTGTGGCTTGTCGACTCACTACTTTTGATTACTGTGTATTATTTATTGTTATCTTTTTATGTTTCACACGAACCGGTTTTACGCGCCGCTTGATAGTTGTACACTGCACGAGCTGGTGGCGTACAGAACATAAATATAATAATTTTTTCTCATACAATAAAAGACATCAGCAAAGTCAACATAAACAGATAACAACAACAAAAACAAGAAAATAAGATGATTACACCTGAATCTGACTTTTAGTTGTTTATGATCGTGCACAGCTACGTACATCCATGTACAGGGTGTCGCGCACTATTTCTCCTGTTGAAATTGTGTTAAACTGATTACTTGCATAATTAAAATTTGTATGTATGTATGTACATAGTGTTCAAAAAATAAAGGGAATTTCCGCTTTTTGAAAAAAAATGTCTGTTAATTTATCTACATTAATGTTGTCGCCTTTAAATTGGTCCCCATTTGATAGTATGCGTTTATGCTAGCGTTTTTTCCAATCTTCGAAACCCTACTCAACTCGTTTTTCGGCCTAGGCTTGAGTTCTTTCAGCTTTGCGCTTTAAAGTTCTTTTCTTTTTGGAAATAGAAACAAGTCACGGTGAATATGGAGATTGGAGCATCGTAACACTAATATTTCTACCCAAGAAATCACTAAAAAATTCTTTGATCCCTCTCTTTTAACAAACGAAAATTGTAAAGCTCATAAAAACACTTCGAATCCTAGGGCTTCTACAGACAAAGTAAGCAAACAATACTTGTATAGCACATAATTTTATCGTACTTCATTGTACAAATTAAATCTACAAATGGAATCTCCAAACCCGCAAAATTTAATTTTTAAAAGTCCCGTTATTTTTTAACAAAAAATTTATTGTTAAATTTATGTACTGTCGCTGTTTTTTTGCCATATGTTATATTATGAATCCTTAATCAAAATTTCTTTACTAAGTTTCTTGGCACCCTGTGCCGATTGTCAAATCGTCATCTTTCCGCTATGATATTATATTATGAATCCCTATTCAAATATTTTTCATTTAATACAAGTACATGCACCCTGTTCGTAAATATTAAATTTGATAAAAAAAACATTCGCTTGTAAGCGGCGTAGAACTCAATGGAATTGTAGCGCGTCTGTTAAACGAAGATTGCCATTTAAGGTCGTTTTTGATTGCGTCACGCTTGATGAATTTAAAACGTTCAAAACGACTAGTCTGCGGGCTCCAAATGGGCTTTAGAACGGATGTAAGGGCTCGTAACTACCGCAATGTTGTCGAAACGAGTTAGCATTTCTGCGTTTGCATAAAACAAATGTAGCCTGAACAGTCGCACGTAAATACTTAAGCAGTGAAGCAAATTAAGCTTGGCCAGTAACGCTTCGTGCGGCTCTTTAACCAGCGTTGCATGTCTAATTCGACCGCCGATCGTGGCAATATCACGATTTAACAATTCAACCGCTTTTGTCACGCTACTTGAACCTTGGTTGCTAGGTTGAATGCAAATTAAAGAGCTCTTACAAACTCTTTCACGTGAACCGAAAAGGGTGCTTACTGAGGGTTATCCGAAATAGAAACTTTAATCGGATCGTATTGAAACTTTTTGTGAGAATCTTTTTTAGATAAAATTTTTTTCGCGTAATACGAATAGTAGATCCAGAATATATTGAGTGAACCAAATCAGTTGCTAAAGCGGTGCATACATTAGACCCTATGCTTTTGAATGCTGACATTATTTGACTCTCGATTTCCATTTTATTATCTCCACTTCCTTTCTACATAATAAAAACAAAAATAATGACTCACATGTTCGCTTTAAACCATACTTTGGCAGTCACTAGTTCAAATGAGGCGCTTGAACTCACAGAACCACAACAAAACATATACATATAGAATTGCAGTTCAGCTTTCTTGCGTTCCCAGCCTTACTAGTCCAGCAGCCGCCTGTTAATGCCATGCATCGTCGCAGCCGAGAACTGAGTCAGAAAAGCTACAATAGAACCTTTAACTGTTTTCGTGTCTTTGTAGGGTCCCACCAACCTCGCTGCGCAGCCACTGTTGCTTATTGTGCAATCTTAGGTCATACCTATGTGCTTGCGATCGAGCATTTCGGGTGCAGCCGCACGCCAGTTGGTGCACATAAGCAAGCATTGTTATTGTTTGGTAGATTCACTAGTGGTTTGACGACTCTAGCTCGCCTGCTTGCTTGCTCGCTGATCCACAATGCCTCACATTAATTTCCGCTGACTGCTAAATCTTGTGTGTGACTGACTATGCAACTCGCAACTCACGACAGTCGTACAGACGGACAGCGCTAACTAAGCGTGCCGAGCGTTGCCGTCATCGTCATTATTACTCCACCTCACTCGAGCATGAACAATGACCGCCGAACCCTTTTCATTTGCCCGTTTTCAAGCTGGCTTTGCTTTGTTGAAGGTTTCGTTATGGAAGTTTGCCGTCCAAAGCCAAAGACACAGCGTCATTGCGGGCGACCTGAAATAGGTTTCTTCTCGCCGACTAGACAGTCAGTCGCATTTGAACTTTGACGGCAAGCGAAGGTGCGCATTTCCTACCCACGAAGAAGCTTCAACAGTTTTCACAGTCTTCAATTGATCGCTTTGTATGATTCATTCTCTTCCGCTGCCAAATGGTAGGTAAACACTACAAGCCTTCGACATAATTGGATTAATTTTTACACTGGGCGCATATATGAGGAAATGCAATATTGATTTATAAATTTACACATGTTTCCTCACTTATGCACTTGCAACGCCTCGGTTTTAAAGCGAAAGCAGTAATTCGTTGCGCCGAGTGTCTATTATATTTCCAAGTACTCACCCGAGAAGCGTACGCTGAGCCCACCAAGCTCATATTCACAGCAGTGTTTATTAAATATTGAATAATTAAATATAAATAAAAATCCTTCATGGAGTCTCCCGAAGAGAGACAAGAACCAAAAGCTGAGTTCCAGCGCGTAAAGCTACGGCCAGTGCCGAAAGTGAAAAGACGCGCACCACAGCCACCCACCACTTTGGCGCTGAAAAAAGTCTGCACTCACTACAAGCGAAAACTAAAAAAAAATTATGATTTATGTGTTTATTTTAATTTCCACAGTTATTGTTGCTAAATTTATTGTTTTTTTTATTTTTATCTTTTCAGACTTCATCAACAACCAAGACCACCACTCTCACTACGCCTGCCAAATTGTATGGCAAGGATTTGAGCGAGTATGATGAGGTTGATGTTGATGCTCTGCTGGCACAATTGTCACCGGAAGAAATCAATATTTTGGCCAAAGAAGTCGATCCCGATGTAAGTATTCCTATAACTTGATATTTTGAATAAGTTGTGTGACATCAGGCAAGAGATCTACCTGTAAGAGTGTGTAAAAATAATAGTCCTCTATGGAACGCCGTAAAAGTATACTACGCTAAATGCTTTCAGAACTCTAAACCCTGCATAAATTCTAGCTAATGTCGTCGTAGGTTTCATTGTCACCTTAGTCAAGCACCGTGTAAATGAAGTTTCAAGATTAGACTCAGAATTAATGAGGGATTTAGAAAAGACTACTACTGAAATCATCTCTACGAGCAATTTTTGAAATTATGGAACCTAGTTTTACACGTTCTGAAACAAAAACAAATCAACCAAAGCCGAAAAACACATTAGTCAAGTTATGTGAGTACTGAATTGAAAACCTTTCCGGTCACCGAAATAAAAATTTTTACTAGAGAGCCAAGCTCAAACTTAGCGGATAGAAGATGAAATGCTTTAGTGTATATACTACCTCATTTCTCCTGTTAGAAAACTTAATAAAAAAAAACTTTTTTTTTTATACAAAAAAATTTACTATAATTCTTCTGTTTCTCAGGACAATTTCCTGCCACCCGATCAACGTTGCAGTTATGAATGCGCCAAAGATCCCACTGGTCCATTGAATCGCAAAAAGCTTATCGAGCATATTAATAAGCAGGCCTTAGAAACACCCGATGAGCCCGAATTTGAGCCGTACGTTAAGGGTACAGTACGTGGCAAGAAATGGGTACCACCACCAAGAGATGAAAGCGAAGTTGCCGCTGAGGAACAGATCGCCATCGATTTGGGTGAAGAGTATGAGCATGCGCTGAGCGATGCTACACAAGAAGAGATTATCGATCTGGCTGGTACGTAAAAGCAACCAAGATTAGTCCACCTTAGAAAAAATATGTGACTTGGTCTACGAAAAGGGGCTTAGGTGTAAAAAAAAAAAAATAAAAAAAAATAAAATAAAAATAAAAAAAAAAAAATTGATTTTTTGACACCTAAGCCCCTTTTTCGTAGACCAGTCACATATGCTTAATTTGAAAATATTTCTAAAAATGTTTACCATCACAAATCTGTTATGGTTTCTCATTTGCAGCTATACTTGGCTTCCACTCGATGATGAATCAGGACCAATATCATGCTTCTTTGTTGAACAAAGGTCAACCAGTTGGCATGGGATGGGATGGTATTACAAAATCAACTCAACCAAAATTGTTCCCCATGGACCCACCAAATAACACAGATGTCGAAGAATCAATTAAACGCGTAAAAGATAACGATTCAAAATTGATTGAACTGAACTTAAATAACATTAAGGTATTTGGATAAATTTTCGAAAAACTTCAGTATATTCATGCAGAACAAACATTCCATATTTTATAGAACATTTCCGATGAGAAATTGGAACAACTTTTCCAAGTACTGCCTGAAAATGAAAATTTGGAAGTTCTTTCCTTAACAAATGTCGGCCTTACCGACAAAACAGCTCTCTTATTGGCTGAAGCAATTGAGAAAAGCAAAACCTTGAGAGTATTAAATGTTGAGACAAATTTCATTAGTCCGCCTGTTATAGTGACCTTAGTGAAAGCCCTGCTCAAGTGCCGCACAATTGAAGAGTTCAGGGCCTCCAATCAAGTAAGTACACTCATTCATATATTGCAAAGGTAATTCAACATCCATGTTGTGTTTACTGCATTGTAGCGATCCTCAGTGCTCGGCAACAAGATCGAAATGGAAATAACCGAATTAGTGGAAAAGAATCCATCATTGCTCAGATTGGGTCTGCATTTGGAGTTCAATGACGCACGCCACAGAGTTGCCGCACATTTGCAGCGCAACATCGACAGAAGTGAGTACACGTTTTCAGTTAATTACTCCTCCACATTTTCTAGGTACTTAACAGAAGGATTTTGCACAATGTACAAATGTATGCCTTCTCCGTCTGCGCGAAACATCGTTGGCTTTAGTGCAGTTCACTCGAATTTTCGAAATCCAAACTTGCCCTTGACTGGTCGTATAAGTTTAATTATTATATAATACATATAAGGAAAGAACAATTTATTAGGTTCGCAAAAGAAACTGATGTAACCATCCCATTCTTCACATTTTTCACATACAGCCGAAATACAATCATCTGCAGCTGCTGAAAGCTCGCTCATGCGCTCACCGCCATCCGAATCACAAATCGCGCCATTGCCACCATTATCATCGCCATCGTTAGTTTTGTCCGCTCATTTGCAAATGTTGACAAATGAGGCAGCAACACCACCAGCATCACCAATAACGGCCTCCATTAATACAGCACAAATGCCGTCCGTTGAAACTGAATTTGAGCAAAAAATTCAATTAACAGCTGCAACCGCTGAGGGTGCAGCCACCGAGAAAAAGCCAGATGACTCGGCAATCAGTGCATCGAATGGCTCAGACGAATTTATTATTTTGAAAACATTGAAAAACGATATTGACGCAAATGCAAAAATCGATAAGTTAGATGTAAAAATCGTTGAAGCCGATCTGGCACAAGCACCACGTATGCCAGACGCAGCAGCAGCAGCAGCTGTGCTGCCAGCGCCGGCTACCGTTGTAGCTGCATTGAATATTATACAAAATGCCAGCGAACGCAAAGAGAAGGAAATTTAAAGAACTCACGCAAATTCAGATTTGAAAACATATTTATTACAAAATTTAGTCGAACAGTTGTTTCTAGCGAATATTGTTGAACTCCTTAATATAAAAATGTTCTTTAAAATTCCTAACCTTCAAATCTCAAAGCAAAAAAAAAATCGAAAAAGAGTTGCATTTGCTGGCGTCAGGTAATATTGATTACCCCGTTGTCTTACTCTCTCCCACAACTAAATTTTGCTGCGTTTAACATAAACAGTGATTTGCTCAAATCTCGTTCGAAAATGTGCCAATGTACAAATTTACATTACGTCACTGCGTTGTTCATCGATCGTTCAATTGTTTTTGTTGAAGCCTCATGTGTTCTTAATTCGTTCATTTTATTACTATTAATTGTTGCTGTTATTGTTGTTATTACACTGTTAAGAATATAGTTGAATAGGTCTTTAACGAATCGTTTGCCACATTTAACAGTGGACCAGAGATATATAATAATGTTTACAATTTAATCACCGAAAAACTCACTCAATCTCATAGATCATGGGGACTTTTCATTCAAAACGATTACATCACTTCTGCTACCGCCACAAGCTCAGCCATACCATACATACTCATCATCAATTAAATCAGTTACATAATGTACATTCATACATACCTATGCTGCCTATGGCTATGGAGCAGCATTCATAATTTTCACTCACAAGCTTTGCCTTATGCGTTTTGCCCCGCTCATCCTTCACTAGAACCAAGCAGTTGTCAATCAGTCCGCATTTCATTCAACACATCAACCGTTGTGTAGTTCGTTCCCTTTCAATGTAAGTCCGCTCTTAACTGTATTTGTTGCTCTTGTTGAACCCCTTACTCTACCCATTTTGTATGTATAAAACTGTTGAAACTAGAAAACCTCCTAATAGTGTTTCTTTTATTTATTTGTTCAAAAACTGTCTTTGTCAACCACAAATTTGTAAATTTATACACGTGTAAATTAAACAAATCAAAAATGATAATAAACGCCGACTCATCGCTTAATGCACCGCACACACCGGTCGCACAACAGTTGTACGCGTGCAAAAATTGAAACCGAACTTGCCGAAATTGATTGTGCCGGCCAACATGGAGCTACCGCCAGCATCAACGCCATCGCCATCTTCCTCACCGTCGCCATCGCCGCAGCCACGCATACAATTCGACCTTGAGGAGGACGCCGATCATGTGGCGGGTGGCGATGACTTTGATCCTGAAATTGATCCGGACAATATGGTGGTGCCGGGTAGCCGTGCCGTGACACCCAGCTCCGAATTGCAAACACCATCACCGGCGTTCAATCAAAGTGCCAACAGTTACAATGCACTCATGTGAGTTAGTGTGTTGCTCTTGTATGAAAAAAAAAACATTAAAAACAAAACAAATAACGACATCGAAAATGAAAACAAAAAGACACCGCCAACACACAAACATTTGTCCAAAATCAGCCAAGTTAAAACCACACCAGACGTCCACACAAACCACCAACCAAAACAGTCAGCATCACTTCTTCGTTCTTTGTATATAAATCTGCATCACTATTAAATAATTTCATCCACACAAAATGATCATCAAATACGGAATTTACGTTGTGTTAATTCTTACAATGTGTTCCAAGTGTAAACTAACCTCGTTTTTTTATGTTTTTGTTATGAAGTCATCTAAAGCTTCAGAAAGAAGATTCAGTTACATCAGGTTCATCGATAATATTGTGTTTCTTTGTCATTGTAAATAGCCATTGTGTCATTCTGATATGTCCATAAAAGTTTCCCAATTTCTTGTCATATAACGGGATGTTTTTGCCTTCAAATAAGTTCATATTGCGTCTTTGCTAATTGCACTCTGCTTTATTTATTGATATTATTTTATCGATTGTCTATTAAAAAATAATTTGCATACATACATACAGAAGTGCATATGTACATGTATATAACTGTTCTTTAGTTATTTTTTCTTAGTTTGGTCATAATTTTTTAAATAACTCAAAGTTATTTCAGATATAATTTCACCATTAATCCAAATTGCCTGATTGTTAAAAAATTATAGCTATCCGTTTCAAGAATCGAATAATTTGGCATTGAATAACAATTAATAAAAGAACGTTGTTTATATATGTACATATCCATCACTTCCAGCAGCTCGCCATCATCATTGTATGCATTTCCCGTCTTCATCTCGTTTGTGCCATCACTTTGAGCACACTTTCGTCGAGACAATGTCATTATATTGAATTTTGTACCCCACCTGCTGTCTATTGTTCCGGACAAATACTGTTCACTCTACCAGCGCGCATAACATTCAACCCGCGTCATGCGAATTCGTTCATTTGTTTGTTCTAGCTTGCCACATATTCAAATCCTTCACTCGCGACTCAACATTTCACCACTCCTCCAGCAGTACCACTTCTACTCTGTCTCGAGTTTGTTTTTTGTTCATTGCCGTTTCGTCTCCACCACTCTATATTTCTATAATCAACTTTCTGTTCCGAGTACTTGTCCACCACCCACCGCGCAAGTTGTATGGCCACCACACTTTGTTGGCGTCTTTCTTTGTTCCTTGACATGCATACGCGCACATACATTCCTTTTGATTTGCCGTTTTTTAACATTTACTTGTTTTTTTGTTTCTTTCTATGTTTTTTGTCTATGTGTTTGCAGTAAGAAAAGATCTTGAGTTACGTCTGCAGTTCAGATTTTTCAATAATCTGCACAGAAAGTCAACAAGAATTCAATAAAATAATGAATGATCTTAATAAAGATATATTTATATGTATAATGATTGAAGTAAAAGAAAATAAACACAAAAAAAAACTATTTACTAAATATATAACGCACTCGTAAGTTAAGACAAATAAGTACCGCGTTTGATGCAAGCGAATGATAGCGAAAAGAAGACGTGCAAACGCCGCAAGGATAACCAGCCTATATATTTATATATATGTACACCTAGAAAGAGTAAGAGAAAAGCTAATTCGTCATTAAAAGATGCTGCCGACTATATCAAACCATAATTGCGCGGCTAGCGAGTTAACTTCTGCACATAAACGCTTAATTTAGACTTTAGCGCACTTTTGCACAAACAAAAAGGCGCGAATTTAACAAAGGATATGGCGAAAATCACCTCAAATCGAATATAAATTAAAAATTTAACTAACCTTGTTGAAAATCATACAAAGAATGGAGAACAAAAATTCTGAGAAATGGAAAAAAAAAACAAAAACTACAGTGCACAGTGTCTGCAAAACAACGTGAAACACACAAAAGCACACAAACACTAAATATAGACAAAAACTACAAAAGCAATCAAAGAAGAAATATATTTTAACAAACAAAAAAAAAATACTTAGGTTTACGTTAAATCATATTCATAAATGCATAAATAAATTTCATACACAACCCACATAAAATATATGCGTGGTGTATGGCGAATGAAAGAAGCCGATGGACTTAAAGAAGACGAAAGCTGATACTGATAATGATTTATAAAAACAAAAACGAAGTTTCGAGAAATTCAAAATGATTTCTAGGAGTAAATATTTATATAATAAACAAGGTATCTATAAACCATTCGTATCTGCATACTGCAAGCGTAGAGTGTTGAAGCAAGCAAACTGGTGCAACGCCAATCAGCGCGCACAAACATCAAATAACCACTAAACCGAACTCTAAACCCAAATTATTTTCTTAAAAGCTAACGATTGCCGCTACTACCGACATATGTATGCATAAAAAGGCGAGCCAGTGGCGCTGCTAACATAATTTGTAAATTCAACAATGTAGCCACCATTCAAATGTAGTTTATATATTTTTTTTCAGCACAATTAAGACTCGAAAAAATTTGATTTGCCTTTAATGCATACTATGCAAACCTAAATTGGCGTTATTTTTGGCTTGACCACTTTCCAAATCCCGCTTGTAGCCCCATTTCGGCCGTCTAAAAGCAAGCGCTGAAATTTCTATTTATTCACTGTAGTTTTAAACACTTTCTAGACCTTGTTATTAAAGTACCATTTTGTTCAGTAACTGTAGTTCTAACATTTATACATTTCCACTTTGATGCACTGCCATAATTTTTTGTTTGTAAACTAATTTTTACTTCTTTGCATGCTCCACCTTATTGACTGACTATTTCATCATTTTTATAATACATTTTTTACTAAAAAGCATGTTTTCGAAGCAAAGTTCGAACTTCATCGAGTAAGCGCCCGTAAGGACATCATACAGACAAAAAATCCAAAAATTTCATCACAAATACCGCACTTTCTCTAGCTGCAGTGAAGTACTTTGAAACTAATTGTTGTAAAATAAAATTTTTTTTCTAAAAATTACATTTCGAAAACGTAAAAAAACAATTTGGCACTTCACTGCAGCTACCGGTCCGGCCATTGAAAGTCACACTAAACATCAGCAACAACACTGCTAACTCATGCTAAACACAAAAAAAAAAGCATTCGTGCATTCTAAAATAAATTTCGAAATTTATATATTCTATTTAGGAATTAAACTGCGATTTAAATTATTAAGTGAAATATTAACTCTCCCAACCTAAAAAACAAAAACTCACCAAGTACTCTGTTGAAGCCCAAAGGATTAATAGCAGACCTCAAACATATAACACGAATACCACAACAACAAAACAACAAAAAACCGAACCAACCAGAAAATGTGTGAAAGCATAAATCCTTATAATTTTACTTACAAAATAGTAAAATCATGTATTTACTCATAATTTAAAATGATATCGATAACAACAAAAAGTTTGCTCATAATTCAAAATAATATCGATAACAACAAAAAATGTAAACAAATATGCCGAAGAAATGTAATGAAGCAGCTGTTGAACAAAACACAAATCCACCGAATCACCTGTGTATCTAAGTCTGCATATGCAATGTATACACTGTGACTGTCGTTTGGCGTGGATGTCGAGCGCAAAAAAGTTCGTAAATTTTGTAACTGTTGTTGTTGCTACGTTGCTGCGTTACTATATCTAGTATCTTGTAAGATGTTGTGAAATGAACTAACCAACAAAGCAAATGTTAGCCAAACGCATTAATCTTACGAAAAAGCGCTTGAGTAAGCGCAAATGAGCTTTCACTTTTTTATTTTATTGTCTTAATTATTATTTTTTTTTTTGCTATTTTTATGTATTTTTTATGTAATTGATACTGTGTTGAACACGAGTGGTTCCACGTACGCCACTGTATTTTTTGATTGCCTACTAACAATTGCATACCGACCCACCCTGAGCAGTTAAGCCTTGAACCAGCTGGAACAAAGCTGGAAATGTCGGCGTGTACACTTGAAGAGTCTTCAACGTCGGTCTACAGTGTTTTTGTATTTTGAAAAATTCGAAAAAAAAATTTTAATGAATGCGCTGGAAAAACGTTTCAAATTCACCCCAATAACTTGCCCGCTCGTGTTGAAAATGCTTGTTGTGACAACTTTCTTAAATGAAGTTACTACTAAAATAAGATTACTCCTAAATGAATGCCACTTACTTCTTGTTGTTGTTTATTAACTAAAAGTTCCCACCACTCCTTAGCATACTGACAATTTGTTGTTGTAAACATGTTTGACTAATCAATGTTTATTGTTTTTGGTTTTTTCTCTCTTCCACGTGTTCTTCTCTACTTCCAGTACGTGTAAATCGCCTAAACCAGCGTAAATAAACTGTGTGAACCAACCAACCAACCAACTAGCCACTTTGTTGTTCACCTTAATTTGCAAAGCCAACCGTAAACAAACAGAAAACCTCTACAATATACATACATACATAATTATCTACTACTTACATAATATGTGTGTGTTGTTGAAACAAAAACTAAGTAGAACAAATGAAAAAAAAAAACTGAAAATTTTAAAACTCTTTTTGTATTATTGAATGAATGTTTGTAAATCACGTAAAAGCAATGAAAACAAAAACCGAAAACCACCAAAATATAAAGTTTGCTCGACTAATCACTTGCTCCATCTACTACTGTGTTACTCCAACTACAATTCAACTGCCACCACCACCACCACCACCACATCACCATGACCTCAGCAGCCACAATATCAATTTCCAGAAAACTAAAGGGTGTAATCAAGCGAGAAAAGTCCCATTGAATGAAATTGTGCAAAAAGTACGTATGAAAATTTGAAAATTACTTTCATTCAATTATTTCGTAGACTTAATTTTTAAGAAATATAATAATAAATAAATATAATAATAAGTATACATGCATTTTCGCTTATGAAAAAATAATAATTTTTTATTGTTTTGTATAAAATTGGAAGCTTACTATATAACTTGACTCATTAGCCAATTTTAGAAATGCGCTGTAAGAAGTTTAAGTAATGTAAAGAATTGTTCAGACACAAGAAAGCAACCACTTTGACTTTGTGTAACTGTCTAAGAGCGAACTATAAATTAGTAATTTAAAAGTGGCAAATATTTATTTAGCTGTTCTAAGTGACTCAAGTTGTAAATCAAGTTCCAGTTCCGTTTGTTTAGCTTCATATTAAAATTCGTCGCAAAAGTGTCCGTTTCGCATACATATTTACATATATAATATTTGTATGTCATATTTGTTTGCAGCGTCTAAAAAACATAACCATAGCATAGTGTAAGTCACGTTATTTGTATTTCGATTATCTCTCTCATTTTATAACAACTAGGCTTTGGTAGTTTAGGATTGATTTTTTTGCATCGCAACCACGAACAATTAAATAAATATTTTATATGGGTTAGGTTAGGTTATATGACTGATCAAAGATCACACGTGGTTTGTTGTATGTAGTCCTTTGTGAAGCCATAATAATAATTTATATAAGTTGAGGAGAAATTTAACTTTGAGGCATCATCAGTATGAGAGCCTAAAAAAGGCGATATTTGGGAATTAAAAAAGCTAATCTATGAATTGTTTCAAAATCTTAGGGGTATATGTATTTAGACATATTTTAAGCACACAATATTAATTATTAATAAATATTTTTCGGATTTCGGCGCCAAAAAAACAAAGGTCCTATGGAGAACTATACAGAACATGCAGAAAATACTTAATAGTGATCGGATCATTAGTCTTTGAGTAATCAGTAAATACTTTAAAATAAATGATTGTCTGTCTAACTGCCGGACGGTTACTTTTTCAATATCTATAACTCAAAACCTATACTCGATATCGATTTTAGATTTTAGTATGCTAATTTTAAATAAATCATAACACAAGGTTAGCTCCTTTAAAGAATATTTTATTATATTTATTATTATTTTTATTTATTAATATAATTATTTTATTTTATTATTATTTTATCGCCAGATGTAGAAAGTTCGATAGAATTTTTTTATTAGTTTGAATTGAATAGCTTCTTTTTTTTTATTTCGACATATTAATATATCTCAGTTATCATAAAATATTATAATAAATTCCAAATTATGGTAATATACTGTACAATAACTTCTATACTTTTTTTTCCAAAATTCATTGTTATAAAATATTAAAAGAACGGAATTTATTTTCCTAACATGCCTTTCAAATTTGTTTAAAATTTTAAATTTTTTTACTAGATACTAAAAAATTCAATTATGTGAAAAAACGCATTTACGCAAGTAAATGCAACTATTAATATGCGGGACAATGTAAACAAAGATAATTAATTAAAAAATTAGATCGCAAAAGATAAAAAGTCTTTTTTCTTTTGGTTAGTTTAATTTAAATTAAATTTTTTTAAATTTTACTTAAAAGTATTTGCCAAATATTTTGAAGTAATATCAAAATTAAAATGAATTTCCCAAAGTCAGCACAGGCAATTGTTGTTTCGATTATGAAATCTATATTTATTCTAGTATATTTTATTAGCTGAAATCAATAAAATCAGCATATTTTGATATTTTTGGAAATCCAAAGTTTACATACAATAATTGATTTCTTCAAGCACTCTGTACTCTCAATTGACAGTTTATTATCCAATAAATCAGGGGTGTTGTGGAATCTGATAGTTGTCGGAATTAGAATTGAAACCGATCAAAAAAAGCAGTAGGTGTCATGAATGCAGATATTATTGGTTTGATATTCGAAACAGAATTTGTATCGGTTTTGGGTGTCACGAAAACCAATTTTATCGGTTTTGCTGTCAGAAACAAATCAAGAAGATAGTCGCACACAGATTTGAAATGCCAGTTAAGAAATCAAGTTATTTTATTGTTACGAATTAATTTATCTTTATTTCTATAGGAGAAAACATAAGAATAAAACACGAAATGTCTTATTTATTGAGTTTTTGAAAAAATGCCGATATTTAAGAGGGGAGCCTTTTTAGAGGCTTAAAAAAATCGTTCCTTTTTTGGGAAGGAAAGAAATAATTGATTGAAGCGAAATTTCTAGGATTTATAGTTATATATTTAAACATCATCCGCAAATTTTTTTGATACAAAATCTTTTACATTTGCCTTTGAAAAGCAATTGCTAGATGCTTATCGCATGTGCATATGCCAGACGGTGGGCAGGATGCAGGTCGCGATTTCTATCGGAAACAAAAAATTCAAAGAGATTCATATTTTTTAATAACTTATGTTCAAGTTAAACTGGCAAAATATAAAATAAAAAGTGTAAAATTTTTTAAAATTTGAAAAAAATCAGATTTTGGTTTAAAAAAATTTTACTTTAAATATAATAAGTACGTTCAAACTCAACTTTTCTTAGTTTTTTTTAGTTTAAATAAAAGATAATTCAATGCCAAAGATAATAAACTTTGCCCCAATTCCATACGACGTTTAGTTTTTTTTCTATCCTGCCGCCAATTAAGAAAAATCGTAAAAATGAAAAAAACGAAATTTAACACCTAAATGCGTCTTTTTTCATTCAATAAATGTTATCTCTTAAAATCTTTCTTTAATTCGGAACTCTATTAAAAACCTTAATAGGATTGCTTGTATGTATTTATTTGCAAGTTTTGTCACATTAGTTCGAATATTGGTTTTGCGTATGTTCAAAAAGACGGAAATCCAATCAGATTCTGTGACACCATTTAAAATCAGAATTGGTTTGCAATTCTGACAGCTAAGCAATTCTGTCTTGGATTCCACAACACCCCTGAATATGTATATCGAACTGTCAAGATTAGGAGAAAGACGATTAATCAACAACATTTAACACTGGAAAATGTAAAGGATTTTAGTTTGAACACAATTTAAAATAATACTCTGTAGCAACAAAAAAATAATAATATTGCGATAACTATCCATTTGCGTATCTCGCTTTTGTGGTGTGTTGGTACTCATATTCCTTCGAGCATAAGGTTTTATGATATTCTATATGCCTAAAATAGAAACAATGTTATTTATGCACAGAGGCGTCGGCCGCCTCACTTCAATGTATCCGTACTTAATGCAAATGCCGTCAAGTTAATATAACTTGAGAGCCCTTCAAACATGTAATTGTTCTTCTAATTCAGACTGTCACAAGTAGTGGCTTAAGTACTTAGTCTAGTAAATATGTATCTTCTCTATTTGACCAATATTTGTCGGTGTGCGTCATACTGAGTTTTACCTACCTTCACTCACACTAATATAAATGATATATATACAAACACACTTGCAATTTGACGAAATCATCTAACTTTTGCTTTTTCCCAGGTGGCCGCCTACGACGTTTGGGTCACTTCAGCCGTAACTACACTGTGGGCGCTTGGCAGTAGAAGACATGCAGCGCACGGCCGCATCAGATCAAAGTGGAATCGGAGCGCAGCAAGCCGTGGCGCTTATTTATACACACATACCTAATCGTACGACTTCAAAAAGCAAATAACTAACATCAATTATAATCCTAGACTACTTGAATGCTAAAGTTACATATACATATATGCAGTTACAGCATTTATAATTCACGTGTATTAAAGTTTGTAAACAAAACTCAGGCAGCAATGCAAGGGCACTAACACCAGCGCATCGCTCGGAGCAAAATGCACACACACGCTTTATTATTCTCAATGAAAATGCTTAAAAAATGCATACGGGTATTACGTAACAGCCGATCTGCAATAAAATATAAATGTTTGTTTGTTTTCTTAGCTTACCCACACACGTATTTGCGTATATACATACATATGCGCAACTAAAATGCTATTTTATACTTAAATTTTATCGAATTGTGTTTCAAAAACGCGTATAATGTGTGCGCACATGCGCAGAATTAGTTTTATTTATGTTATTAGTTTATTGTTGAGGTTATTTCATTTGTAACACACACAAAATGGTGTCTAATTGTAATTATGTTTATAAATTGTAAGCGCTCCGTTGCGTTTTTGTTCCTTTGAACGCAAAATATTTGTAAAAAATCATGTAATTTCCATAGTGAAACTTTTGGAACACTCACACACACACACATAACTACATATATGATTGTATGTTTAACAGATGCTGCCAGTAAATGTACTAAATGCATGGTTAGTTTTTAAAAATATATATGTACACCTACTAAATATTGTACAGTCAAGTGCAAATGCGTTCGATTCGTTTTAAAGCCACACAGAAAGGTAACATGTCCAGAAGCTTAATCCAACCTAACATCTCTACAACCTATCACGCACTTGCGGCCAATAAGCTGTCATATTGATTGCACCTTATAAGTGCAATTTCGAGTGTGCACATTTAGTTAGTGGACATGTGTTTGTGAGATGATGTTATTAGTTAATAAATCAAGAAAACTAAAAACGTGAAAGACAGCTAGAATATTTATGTAAGAACTTCAAGAGTAAGACATTTCAGTGAGCTTACAGTGCTAAGTGGCTGTTAGTCCAACAAAACGGCAACTCATGGCGCCCATCAAAGCCCACTTGAGTCTGACTTGCATTTTCACGCGGTTTTCCTCGCAAATGTAAAAAAGAAATGCAGTGTGAAAAGCAAAATTCAATTGTTTAGTATCTCGCATACGTCAGCTTTCTTGAAGCACTCGACAGACAATTTTTTTGCGACATGTTTTTTGCACAACCGCCCTACTTTTGAAGTGTAGAGAAATTCATGTATTAAACTTCTTCAATAAGAGAAAAAGAGAAGGCGAAAAAGAGGTTTCAACAAATTGCGTAATTTTTAAAGTCGCCACTAAAATTAAATAAATTTAATGTCAAGAAATTACAATTACTTTGGCTCAAACCAAAAAAAGGTTGGTGAATGGCGTGACGGTAAATTCATTGAATTCTCAGCTCCACACAAGAACAATGAATTTCATGTTAAAAAACAAAAAAAAACTCGTTAGTGTGTTGTGTGCTCACGTATTTTACTGCACTGCGAAGACTTTTCACACAAATCTGTAAGCACTCATCCACCCAAATACACAAACAACAACTGCACACGCATCAGATGCACACACACATATAAAAACACACACATACATACATAAAGCTAATAGTGCTTGCACTTGCAATTATTCTGTTCATTCATAACTCTTACCAGTTAAAATGCATACATACATACATAAGAAATATATACATACTCACATATATATTTTGCTTATCAATGAAAGTAGCTTTTGTATGGCAAGCGTTAAGAAATTGAAAATAAAATTGAAAAAAAAGATCACGCTATTTTATAATTATAATTAAACAAATTTAACAATCGAGCTATTTAAATTGCAACTGATTGAATTATGATTGAATATATGATTTTACTATTTAATGCAAATTTGTAAAGTGTAATAATAAAAATTTATATAAACATACATATATATATATATTTAATGATGAAAGCTTATAAATTAATGAAAATTGTAAAATAAAAATGAAATAAAAAATAAAAAAACGCTTAAAAATGTAAAGAAACTTTTTTATTTGTTGTTTATGGTATTACAGTGTTTATATTATTTGAAAAATTTTGAGTAAAATGCGAAAATTAAAATAAAAATAATTTGATTTAGCAGTTCTTTACTGCATACAATTTCATCAAAAAATTGTTGTGGAGAAGGAAAATCTTACAAATATTTATCAAATTTGTACGGATTTTCTGCTCAAATAGCTGCGGATGAAAAAAATTAAAGCTAAATCCCGAAAAAAGAGACGAAAATATGCTCTTTCGCGGCCGTAGTTAAGGAAAGTTTTAGCCCCAGAAAAGCTATTAGAGCCGCTCAATGCACACATCGACTAACTCCACTTTTTGAAAAATCTTATATTTAAGTGTCAAAGCTTTTGGTATAGTTATAACTTTTTATATTTATAATAATTTTGCTGAATAATAAATTATAGCACCGTTATATGGCAAATATTTTTGGCAACTAAATAAAAGGTAATTTATTTTAGAAGCCATTTCGATTAACATCATACTCTAATATAAATCGTTTCAGTAACGCCCTATCTGTTCTGGTCATACATCGACGCATATTTGTTTTTAAACAGCCGAAGATGATCTCAATTGTAGTTAGTATAGCAGTAATCATGCACGCTGAATGTTACTGTGTACTTCTTAATCTTTGCAACATTACTCCTAGATTTATACCGTTATAATCAAGATGAGTGAGACTAATAGTGAGTGAGGAAAGCAGTGCTGATTCTACAATACGATTTACAGAAATTCTAGGTTAAAAAGACAATAGTACAAACCCAACAAACACATTGATTGGGAGAAAAAGAAGTCGTAATCCTGTTAAATGAATACGAAATTTACAAAAGCATAACAGGATAAAAGGTTTGACATACAGGAATAGTGGAGGAAAATTAATACCTGCAAAAACATTTGTCGTTATACAATGCAGATGCCGTCAAAATTACTATCAAAAAATTATTTAGGACGAGAGAGAGAGGCTTTTATAGTTTACATGGGCAACTTGATCAAAATATTTGTTTAAGAGGTTGAATAAAAAGAAGTCGCGCTACGAATTGAACTAAAGAACGAAGATCACATTCGTTTACATATTATTTTCGAAAAGAGGGACTTGATATTACTGGTTGAATGAAATATTTTAGAGACACTTATCAGATGAGTGACGGGAGGATATACGATTGTTGTTCTAAAGAACAAGTTACAATTTTGGTTAATAAGCGCAAAGCTCGCGTTGCAAGCAATAAAATAGATGATACAACTGTTATAAAACATATAAAGTTATTTCCAGCCTGCAGTAGTCACTACACCAGGGCTTATAATCAAAGACGACAACATTTAAATACTTACTTAAATAACGGGTGATTTTTTAAGAGCTTGATAACTTTTTAAAAAAAAAAAACGCATAAAATTTGCAAAATCTCATCGGTTCTTTATTTGAAACGTTAGATTGGTTCATGACATTTACTTTTTGAAGATAATTTCATTTAAATGTTGACCGCGGCTGCGTCTTAGGTGGTCCATTCGGAAAGTCCAATTTTGGGCAACTTTTTCGAGCATTTCGGCCGGAATAGCCCGAATTTCTTCGGAAATGTTGTCTTCCAAAGCTGGAATAGTTGCTGGCTTATTTCTGTAGACTTTAGACTTGACGTAGCCCCACAAAAAATAGTCTAAAGGCGTTAAATCGCATGATCTTGGTGGCCAACTTACGGGTCCATTTCTTGAGATGAATTGTTGTCCGAAGTTTTCCCTCAAAATGGCCATAGAATCGCGAGCTGTGTGGCATGTAGCGCCATCTTGTTGAAACCACATGTCAACCAAGTTCAGTTCTTCCATTTTTGGCAACAAAAAGTTTGTTAGCATCGAACGATAGCGATCGCCATTCACCGTAACGTTGCGTCCAACAGCATCTTTGAAAAAATACGGTCCAATGATTCCACCAGCGTACAAACCACACCAAACAGTGCATTTTTCGGGATGCATGGGCAGTTCTTGAACGGCTTCTGGTTGCTCTTCACCCCAAATGCGGCAATTTTGCTTATTTACGTAGCCATTCAACCAGAAATGAGCCTCATCGCTCATCGGACACGGACGCGAAACACATTTCGAACCGAACACTGATTTTGGTAATAAAATTCAATGATTTGCAAGCGTTGCTCGTTAGTAAGTCTATTCATGATGAAATGTCAAAGCATACTGAGCATCTTTCTCTTTGACACCATGTCTGACATCCCACGTGATCTGTCAAATACTACTGCATGAAAATCCTAACCTCAAAAAAATCACCCGTTACTAAGAAGATGTATGAACTATACGTCACAGAATGTGAAAAGGAAAACGTAGCACCAGTGAAAGAAAAATATTACTAATAATACCACAAAATTTAATTTAGATTTCGAACAACCATCAAACTTTTTGAACGTATCAAACTTTTCAATAAAAATTTAAACTTCAGTCGATGAGAGAATTAAGAAGAGCTGAACGGGCTCGCAGTCAAATGGCTGCCGATCGAATGGCGACATCGGAAAATTGTTCGTATTTTGACTTGGAAAAAGCTTTAGCCTTTCCCAAACTTCGAAAAAATAGAAACATATTCGGATTCGTTTACCGGCCAAAAGAGAAATATTAAAACCGTCCTAAGTTTATTGAAACTTGTTAAATGCCGCTAACATAAAGCTGCTATAAATTAATAACGAAACTTCCAACATTTACAACTTTATGGAAAAGGTGTGAAAAAAATGTGTAATAACTAATTTTTTATGTAATAAAAACTTAAAAATGAAAAGACTAAATTTAACTTTATTACTTTTTTCAATTTCCAAATAAAAACTGTAACATTACTGACGATTATTTGTTGGCTATTCTTTTTTATTAAATTTTTTATGCCGTTAGATGAAAGCTATATCCGCAATTAGGCATTCCACGTTATATATTTGAATTCATATCATCAGAGGAATTTTTGAAAGCAATATACATTACATCATCGTGTTTCTCAACTTTTCGTTTAATGGAGTTAATCGATGTGTGCACTGAGCGGCTCATTTTATACCTCACAAATTTTTCTATGAGTTAAATATGTCTGTAAAATGTTACTTCGTCTACATAAAAAAACGTTGTTAGCAGCTAAACGTTTAAGCAGGAGTCCAAGGAAGGAATCACCACTTCAATCCCGGCATGTTACAACCAGAGTTCAATTTGTTTAAAAGGACCACCTTTGGCCATTTGAAAAATGGCGCAACATATTGTGGTCCGACTAAACGAAAATTGTTCCATCTGGTCCTAGAGGACACCGAGATTATGTACGAAGGCAATAAAATGCTTAATTTGATCCCAGATATGTTTCCCGGACGGTAAAGCCAACATATGGAGGGGCTTCTCCTACTATGACACAAGACCGTTTATTTGATTAAAGAAAAGTTGGATACCAAAATTGTACGTTGAAATAATGAAGACGACGAAAGGTACCATAAGCTGAATGGAACTTGCCGCTGGAATGGGTATATCAATAATACAACGACCCCAAGCATACCAGCAACCAGCAGGCAAAAAACTGGTTTACTTCAAATGGAGTTGATGTTATGAACTGGTCGGCTTAGTCACCTCACCTTAATCCAATTGGGAATCTTCGAACCGAGGTCAAGGAAGCTATAGGGAGAGAGAACGCGTCAAATTTGAAACAGTTTTGGAGTCCTGTGAAGAAAGCGTGTAAAGCCATTTCTCTCGAGAAATAAAGGCGTTTAATGGACTATATGCCTTTCAGATGTCCAGCTTAATTATCCAACTACGGTCATTCGACAATGTATATGATGAGATCTGTGCACAATGAACATCTGTTGATCAAAACATCATATGTAATAATCTATTGCACCCTCTGCGTTAGCTCTATCTTTCTTTATCTCAAGTACATACATAAATACTGAGGCACCTGGCATAAACATGTTCTTTAATTTCGGCCACTATCTTCTAACGGCAAACGCAACAAGCCAAATAATTTAATAAACCGTCATAATCCGCAAATCCCAAGAACACTTGATATGGCTATTTGTACATAACACTATCAGTTATCATCCCACTACTGTGACGCACATTTTCATACAACGGTCCAAATGTTGCGAATTTCATATTTTTTTTTACTTCTTTTTTATAAAGGTGGCCAAAAGACAATTTTTATACCCTGAACAGGGTGTATTAAGTTTAAAGTTTGTCACGCAGTTTGTAACACCCGGAAGGAAGCGTCGGAGGCCCTATAAAATATATATATAAATGATCGTTATGTTGAGCTGAGTCGATTTAGCCATGTCCGTCGGTCTGTCCGTCTGACTGTATATATACGAATTAGTCCCTCAGTTTTTGAGATACCGTTTTGACATTTCGCTAACGTCATTTTTTCTCCAAGAAGCTACTCATTTGTCGGAACTGCCGATATCGGACTTCTTCTTCTTCTTTACTGGCGTAGACACCGCTTACGCGATTATAGCCGAGTCAACAACAGCGCGCCAGTCGTTTCTTCTCTTCGCTACGTGGCGTCAATTGGATATTCCAAGCGAGGCCAGGTCCTTCTCTACTTGGTCCTTCCAACGGAGTGGAGGTCTTCCTCTTCCTCTGCTTCCCGCGGCGGGTACTGCGTCGAATACTTTCAGAGCTGGAGTGTTTTCATCCATCCGGACAACATGACCTAGCCAGCGTAGCCGCTGTCTTTTAATTCGCTGAACTATGTCAATGTCGTCGTATATCTCGTACAGCTCATCGTTCCATCGAATGCGATATTCGCCGTGGCCAACGCGCAAAGGACCATAAATCTTTCGCAGAACCTTTCTCTCGAAAACTCGCAACGTCAACTCATCGGTTGTTGTCATCGTCCAAGCCTCTGCACCATATAGGAGGACGGGAATTATGAGAGACTTATAGAGTTTGGTTTTTGTTTGTCGAGAGAGGACTTTGCTTCTCAATTGCCTACTTAGTCCGAAGTAGCACCTGTTGGCAAGAGTTATCCTGCGTTGGATTTCTAGGCTGACATTGTTGGTGGTGTTTACGCTGGTTCCAAGATAGACGAAATTATCTACAACTTCAAAGTTATGACTGTCAACAGTGACGTGAGTGCCAAGTCGGGAGTGCGACGACTGTTTGTTTGATGACAGGAGATATTCGACTACTATAACATATAGTTGCCATTCAAACTGAACGATCGGAATCAAGTTCTTGTAAGGGAAACTTTCACATTTGACGTTGTATCTTCACGAAATTCGACTTGGATTACCGGCTTAAGGTAATAACATAATTTCCGAAAAAATTGTTCAGATCGGATTACTATAGCATATAGCTTCCATACAAACTGGGCTCATAGTTACTGAAAGAAGTGCACCTGTGAAGGGTATATTAGCTTCGGTGCAGCCGAAGTTAACGTTTTTTCTTGTTTAACATCACTTTATGAATCTGCGTTTTCGAACAACAGGTGCTGAACAAATTTCATTTTTAACTAAATTTTGGTCGTCACGCTTAAGAGCAGATTGATAAGAGCCACTTGATTTCTTATGACTTAGGTAAATATGTACATAAATACATACGCACAATACAAATTGTTTACTAAGTAAGAGTAAATCCTTTTTCAAATATTCATAGATTTTACATACACCCACAATATTTGGAAACACACTCACAGACATTCTTATGGTGTCTTCTATTTGAGAACCATCTGAGCAAATGTGAAAATGTTGATGCAAACATTTGGTGTAGCCGTTGGTGGCCACGCGTGTTTAACTTTTAACTAACTGCAAACTAAATAAAAATGTGCATACGGTACATGTAACGTATATCTTAATTTTCAATCACTAAAAAATCTGCTTAGTTTAATTCATAAAATAGGCTTATTGCAAAGGAAAATCATTGAAGAAAGCTAATCCATCAATTTCCTTGATATGTGATATGAGCAGTTTCTGGAAAAAATCTGTCATTATGTACTTTAATTATATTGACTTGGTTGGTTGGCTGAAAAGGAAGGCCTGTGAGCGCTGCACTTGGGCCATTATTAGGCCCTTTGTATCTAGCAACTCTGTGGTAAAAAACCTGTTTCTTTTCTACCCCAGCTGCCGAATGTCTCTTAAGTTGGATTATTGGGAGCCGTGGAATTCTTTCCTTGCCACTTCTCATCCGGCTAAGGTCTCGGCATTCGCATGCACCACATTCCGCTGGATCTCCTTTTCCCCTTTTCTGAAGGTGGGACGTTAAAGATAAGTGTCTTGTGAAGTTCCGCCCCCCAAGATCCCACACAATTAATCAAAAAAATGTTTAAGATCAGTGTTTAGTCACCAAGAGGCACAAAAACATCATCAGTGCTACAGCATCTAGAGTGAAATTGTCCTCGACTTCGCTCAACAAATCTCTTACAGTGTTGAACAGCTCATTATAAAAATTTTTCCACATAAAAGAACGCAGAAGGAATGAAACTTATAATGGAAAACATAATATTCGAGAGATGTATCAATATCTAGCTATCAATATCCACATTCAAACGAAGAAGATGAAATATCTATGTAATATAAAGTTCTCGGTATACAAAATACTTTAGTGCCCCAATAAACTACCGCTGCGATATTTGTGTATTTAAGCTACTATAATCCATTGTTGATGGTTTGTCAATATTAGCTTGGGTCTGAAATTGCTACATTAATCACTGAGATACTCGTGCCTAAAGATGGAGAAGGAATATCAGCTGCAAACATCTTCTACGGCCAACAAATAAAAAATACTAATAAAGATTACTTTAATTAGATGTACAAACGTCAAACGCATGAGAAATCACTAAAATACTGAAGTTCGGTCGACGACTGTATCCCTTGCACCTTAGATTTCCTTAAAATGATTTTTGAAGAGCTGAAAATGTGACGATCTAAGATCTGCTGTGCCCTCTCTTAAGTCACAACGACTCACTTAATCCAAGCACATTGATAAATTCCAATATGCTGTTAGGTGCTATTCAGGCGATGTGATTCCTATTTGGAAACATGGATTCAAGGGCCTTTATCCTGCATCTACAAACTGCTGTGCAGTCAATTAGCAGGTGTTCTGCAGTTTCAGTCTTCACGGCGCAGGACCGACAATTTGCACAAGAAGCTAGACCCATGTTACATAAGTGCTTCTGGAGCTTGCAAGTAGCCTGAATTTGTTCCAATTTCACAAAACAAAACGATGTGTTGGCCCAGTTTTGAGAATCTTCCGAGAACTTCTTCTGCAGTGACATCAATGTTATGAAGCGCGTGCCGCAACGCCAAGCCGATCAATCTATCTTAAAGAATGTTCATCCTCAGTCACTCTTTCATGCCGGAAAGTGAGCGAAAAGATCGTTCAGAGCTCGCATTCGTCACAGGAAGTGTGCAGAATATGCGAAGAAAACTATGAATTTTATAGGTCTAGTTCTTCAACGTTTCCAATTCAGTAATCAGTAACGCCAATGGCACTGCCAGTGATCAAGTTCACCTTTGAGCTTTGGTGTCATCCAATTCCCTCCTCTGAATATGAGTATGAACGGAAAAGTTCCCATAGATATGGAGAGTTTGGTGCGTGGTTCTTCAACTCCTGCACGAATTCCTTCTGATGTTTTCTAGTCCCCAGTGTGATTGTACTATCCTTAAGCAGTAGCTCGCGGGTGGAATCATTTTCTTCAGCCTTACTGCTAACAATGGCTCAAGCCACTATCCCTAGAGACAGAGTTTGAAGAAAATATCATCACATCAACATTTCATCTTTAATCGAATTTAATTGTCAAATCTTCGGGGCACTGATTTTATCTCACTTATCAGCGCAATAAAATCACGATCAATTAGTTCAATATCAACTTAATCAAGTGCTGAGATATAACACGATCAGTAGATTTCTGTGCAAGCAATTTCTGACGAATTAATAACTCACATCGGTGAGGCTTTGAATCACACTTGAAGATTTCGCATATTTGCCTGTTTGCCAAGTCAACCAATGAGTTTGGTTATCAGAATAATTTGACTTAAGCAAATACTACTTACAGCACGCGGATACATGAGGAGTCTTCTACGGAGGCTCGCGCTTAGCACAAACACTACACTGACTACACTATAAGTACAATAAACACGATAATTTTCAAGTGGCTTTGCTAAATGCTAAATGAAGGCGTCAACGGTTAGGGCGACACTCTTCCCACTGTGTAGAATCACTCTCTTCACTTGACTCGACGCGTTCGGACGTGCGAGAACCAACGACTCGAATCGGTACCTTCATGAATTCATTGCTCTACTTGTTATAATCGAAGACGTTTCGAGCGGAACCCTACAACTTAAATTTGTTTTGAAAACTTTGTATAAAAGCAACTTGTGTGAAACTTAAGAAAAGCAAATAAATAGAACCCAGATAGAATAAGCACTTCAAAACAAATTGTGAAAAACAAACTAGCACGTATTGCGGTGTTGTGTAAACTTAAAAAAACCTCGAAAGTGAAAAAAATTCAATTGAAACGCGGGCGACTCTCATAAATAAAGAGTAGTGAATAATTATTAAATATTTATTTGGGTCGGAACATGTCAAGTGTTGAGACGGCGGAAGAGTTTAAGACGCGCTCTCAAATCGATCAGCCGGTAGAGACTCAATTCAATGGCTCCACGGAATTTGTACTCATCACTGATCATAAGTCACCGAAGAAGGGCTGCAACATCGGTGATGTCTTCGAGTCCGGTGTGAAGAATGTCTTCCGCAAGAAGACACTCTACAAGCGCTTCCCGATTTTGACCTGGCTACCGCGTTACACACGTAACGACGCAATCGGCGATGTGATTGCGGGCATAACGGTCGGTTTAACGGTCATCCCGCAGGGTTTAGCCTACGCGGGCGTTGCTGGCTTGCCAACACAGGTTAGTTTCGCATTTACGTTTAAATCAGTCCGTGAAATGTAAGTTTATTAGGGTAAACAGGCGGCGCGTGCATTATTTGCAAAGAAAATACGGAACGATGTTATGTAATAATAGACATTTTATGCACTTTATTATTGCGTCTGTGACTTTTGTGTGTCTCTGATCGTAAATCACTTTTGAATTGTTCAAGTGCAGGCTCCAGCTCGTGCGTGCGCGTATCTGTGTGGGTTTTGCCCAGATAAGTGGTGAAATATGTGTTGATCTTGATCCACATCATAAAGTGGCTTTCACGCTATTTACTGATTTTTATGCGAAAGATCGAGACATGATGACGCGCGCATTATTTGACTTACGATATAAAATAGTTACATAATTTTTTACAAATTTTCAACTCACAAAAGTGCATTTTGGGAATATTAAAAAAAATGGCGAAAATTGTACAACTGTTTGCAGTTCAAAGTTATGTACAAGGTCTGTCGCAAAAGAAACAGCACTGTTAAAAAGAAAATTATATTTTTCAAAAGTTATATTTTTTTATTCAAAGTACTTTCCTTGTGCTTCGATACAGCGTTTAGCCCAGTCAATTAGCATTTCAAATGAGTGTTTAAGGCTCTTGAGAATATCGGTCGTCGCCGTTTGGATAGCTAAAATGTTCTGAAACCAGTATCCTTTCCTGGGCAAATGAAGTTTTCCAAATAGGTAAAAATTACAGGGTGCCAGATCAGGTGAGTAGGGTGAGTGATTATTGGTTAATATGGAGTTTTTTGTCAAAGAATCAGTGACAAGCGTCTGCCTCACTGTATTGTGGTCGAGCACGACGAATGCGTGACAAAAGATGCTTCAGAACACCAAGGTAAAGCACAACATTAAGCGTTTGGCCAGGTGGGACGAACTCTCGGTGTACAATACCCTCGGAATCGCAAAAACAAATCAGCATTGTTTTTATTTTTGATTTCTGAAGACGACTTTTTTTCGATGATTTCTGATCGTCACAGAGGTCTTCACGACCTTCTTGAAATCACTTAAACCACTCATGCCAAATTACTACGGGATAGGCACTGATCACCATAAACGTTTTACATCATTTGAAATGTTTCAGTAAACGTTTTCCCAATTTAAAATTTGCTCTTTGTTCAAAATGCATTTTACGACCGATGACCAAAAGCTGCGGTCACTTTTTGATCGATAACATCGATTGTAGTTATCCAATTGTCTTAAAATTTTTACGAAATGTCAACAGGAGATCAAACTTTTTATTTCATATATCCACCAATAGGTGGCGCCACCAGAAACAGTTATATTTAAAAAATTCTGTTTTAGACCTTGTATGTTACAGCCTTCGGTCTTCGCAAAGTCTTCTAGTGACATCAGTGCTTAGTGAGGATAAACACACTCCATTCGCTAGAACCAAAGAATTTCTAATAAATTACAATATACGCAAAGTTTAGATCTTGTCAAGTCTGTCATTATTTAGAGTTACAGTTTTGTGAGACAACTAATGCGCAAGGCGTTTTGTAAAAAGTTCATAATGTTAAAAGTAGAAGTTATCTAAAGTGGCTGCATACAAAGTACTTGAAAGCAAAAAATTAACAAATCAACAAAAGTGCATAGGCGCATCTGGCATGTTTACTCACAGCTATAAGCACATGTGTATGTAAATATGTAACTAGACGGACTACTCATCAGAATGTTTGTTAATGATAAACAATAGTTAATTAAACATACCCAGCTTCCTGACATTTCCGCCTCATTTACAAAATAAAAAAAAAAAAAACAAAAAAAAAAAGTAGTAATTTCGTATTAGGTCTAAGATGAATAAGAATGAAGATATTTTCTCATCTGATTAAACGCTTCAATGACCATACTCACTTGTTACATAGCTGAAGTATTGAGAACCATTCAGTTTTCTATTCGGGTTTCAAAAAAAGTTTAAAGAATGGCATTTCCAGCATGCAGCATGACATTTCTACGGCTGATTTCCGTTAGCAACCAGAAGGCTACACTCCTGTTTACATATATATACGTTTAAAAAATTTAAAGACCGTTTGTAGGTTTTGGACTCAGACTCAAGTGATTGAGATTCTAGTAATGCATTTGTTGAACTTGTTATTCAGACAAAGAAACAAAAAAAGTCAGGGGGACCACATGTGGGTTGTAGAGCGGCTGCGGAAGCGTTGAGATGCTGGCCTTCGTTAGGTATTTGTTCACAAGAGAGGCGACGCGAGCCGGGGCGTTGTCGTGGTGCAACTTCCAATCGGCTGCGATGTCTTGTCAGATCCGATTGACTCTTCGTTGTAGTTGCTTGAAGACTTCCACGTAAAACTTGGCGTTGACGGTTTGTCCAGGAGGAACAAATTCATGGTGGACGATGCCTTTGATGGACGAGGAGACGTCTGCGTGTGCCACCCGGAAGATTGCCTCTTTGTCTCGGGATAATACTCAAAGATCCATGACTCGTCACCTGTAATTACGTTACAGTAATTACGTTATTCAAACCTCTGCTCACAGAAACACGTCGCACGAAAATGTTTGTTCTGACTCTCCAGAAGCTCCGAGACAACTGACCAGCCGCTCGTTCGTTAGCTAGGATCGCCGTCTACCGAATCCAGTCGGTGCGCGCACGCTCCAAAGTACAGTCGCGGCGGTCCTATTACTTTCTGGATAAACCCTGTATATACTTTTTAATAACTGGTTAAAGGAACGTATATTTATAGTCGTAAAGCACATTTTAGAGTCGTAGAATGAAACACAATTTCGCTTAAGAATGCAACAATATCAAATCAAGTGATGTGACATCATGTGATCCGACATCATGCGACTAAATTTGTATTCGTTTTATACGAGTATCAAAGGGGATTGTACTTACAACATTTGTTAAACTTTACTATCTAATCTGAAACATATCTGAGCATAGAATAATACAAATCCTTCTCTTCCCACCAGTTCGGTCTTTATGGCGCCTTTATGGGATGCTTCACCTACGTTCTACTCGGCACTTGCAAGGACAGCACGATCGGTTCGACGGCCATCGCATCGCTTATGGTCTTCCAGTTTGCCAAAGGCGTATGGCAACTAGCGATATTACTCACCTTTCTTACCGGCATCATCGAAATACTCATGGCGCTCTTTCGGCTGACTTTCATAATTGAGTTCGTATCGGGTCCAGTGAGTGCGGGTTTCACCAGCGCTGTCGCACTGATCATTTCCACGTCACAAATCAAAAATATACTCGGTGTTAAGAATGCGTCGGGCAATACATTTTTGGAGCGTTGGATTAGCATGATCAAGGACATTAATAGCATACGCCTGGCCGACACTATTCTCGGTTGCAGTTGTGTTGTCATTTTGATTATAATGCGTTACGTAGGACGTATTAAAGTGGGTCCGAAGACCGATCGTAAATGTCGTCATGTTTTCACAACCAAATTGCTGTGGTTTTTGGGGGTTTCGCGCAATGCAATTCTGGTGATCGTTTGTGCTGCCGCAAGCATGTATCTGGAGAATGAAGGTAAAAGTTATTTCCGCATCACAGGTTTCGTACCGGCGGGCCTGCCTGAGTTCGGTCTACCGCCCTTCTCTATTGAGGCAACACCAGCAAACGCCACTTCCGGAGCGCCAGCTGTCGAAGCTATGAGTTTCGTGGATATGGTGGGCGAATTGGGTTTCGGTTTGCTCATTGTACCGCTCGTCGCTTTGTTGGAGAATATCGCCGTATGTAAAGCTTTTGGTGAGTTGATAAATACTGCTTTAGTAAGCATCTCTGATTCAATTGGGGTACTCACAACGTGTCATAAAGCATCGTAAAATCATAAAATCATAAATTTTTATACTATTTTAAAAAAATGTGTTGTTGGATTGCATACTAAAATAAGTTTACGCAAATACAAATTTTCGGTTGGTTATAACTTTTTGGGACTATGTGAAACCCCTAAATATATATGTATATCTATATTTATGTAATGTAATCGTCTATTATTTTTACAGCTAAGGGCCAACCTATTGATACAACTCAAGAGGTACTCACCATAGGCATCGCAAATGTGGCGAATTCACTCTTCCAAGGCTATCGCGCTAACGGCGGTCTCGCACGTTCGGCTGTCAACAATGCCAGTGGCGTACGCACCCCGTTGGGGAACTTTTACATCGGCTTGATTGTGATATTAGCTCTGCTCTTTTTGACGGAATTCTTTTACTACATTCCACAAGCGGTTCTGGCTGCTATTATCATTTCGGCGGTTATCTTCCAACTGCAATATCACGTGGTCTTGCCAATGTGGCGCAGTAAACGTGAGTTTCACCGTTATCAATAAAAATTGCAATGATTTAGATTTAGGGAACGGCAGAGACTAACCCTAGCAAGATTAATTAAATGTCAGACTCAAATTGTAGTTCAGTAATTTGATGGCTTCTATTCACAGGTTCGGATTTGATTCCCTGTTTTGTTGCCTTCATTGCGTGTTTGGTTTTACCGCTGGAGATTGGCATTCTTGTTGCGATCGGTGTGAATCTTCTGTTTATTTTATATCACTCAGCACGTCCCAAAGTGCGCTTGGAGACATTAGAGGTACAAACAAACAAATTTGCTGAGATTTGCCATTAATTAATGAACTCATTAATCGTTTTAGACTCAGGATGGCATCAAATTCTTGCAGCTCACACCGGATCGTTGCCTCATCTTTCCTTCAGTTGAGTTTGTACGCAACCTGGTGCTGAAGTTCGGCAACAAAACCACACTGCCCGTGGTCATCGACTGCACGTACATCTACGGCGCTGACTACACTGCCGCCAAAGTGATCTCTTCTCTGATCGAAGATTTCAAACGACGTAACCAAAAAATTATCTTCTATAATTTGAAACCGAATGTTGTGCAAATCTTCGATGGTCTGAATATTAGCCTAACATTGTGCTACAACACTGACGCACTGATCCAGGCGCTGAGGGAGAATCAAAATGGCGCGGCGACGAAACCGCCTCTAGAGAATGATGTAGAGGCTGGTATAAAATGTAGCAGCGAAACATTGAACTCGGCGCTTACTGCCTAAGCTTCGTGAAAGACGAGTACTGATAAGTGATGTATACATAGATGTTAGTTTTGTTGTAATTTAAGTATCTAGTTTATAGAATAAAAACGATTACAGTTATAGTTTTAAAATTAATAAAAACGTCGAAGACTTTATAAAATGTATATATAAGTGATCAGCTTGACGAGCGATCTTTCTTGTCCGCCAGTTTTTTATAAACCTTTTTCTCTCCAAGAAGCTGTTCATATATCGAAACATACGATATCAAACCAATATAGTAAATGGTTCATATACATACAAGGCAAAGCTACAATCTCCGAACATAAAGAGCAGACTATATCATATAGGCACCATCCAATTTGACCAATCAAATCAAGTTTTTGTATGACATTTTTTTTGTATGTAAATGGTATTGTAGCTGTAATGTTTTTTTTTTTTGGTTTGTCTTAAGAAGATTACACTTTTTTTCAAATATCACTCGCGTTTTATTTTCTAATAATTCTTTGCCTATTTTGCTGTCAGATCACGTTCATCAGTGATAGTATTTAAATTTGTTTCTTTTTTCTTTTGCAAAATTCTGAATGTTGTTGCCTGGTCTGTGTTACGAAGGCAGATTTAAGAACGAAATTGTAAAATAGGGTTCAAAGACCTTTTCTTCAGTAATTTTGTATTCACAAAAAAAAAAAAAAACAAAAACAAAATTCGATGTGACCAAAACATATCAAGATAAGTACGTGACAAAAATTTGTTACACATTTTTTTTTTAATTACGCTATAAGAGAGGAGTAGAAGTATTATTTGTAGTAAAATATTAGCTATTTCTTCTTCTTTACTGGCGTAACTACCGCTTACGCAGTTATAGCCGAGTTAACAATAGAGCGCCAGTCGTTTCTGCTTCTCGCTATTTGACGCCAATTGGAATGCTGCAGGTCATTTTCCACCTGATCTCTCCCACGGAGTGGAAGTCTTGCTCTTCATCTGCTTCCACTGGCGGGTACAGAATCGAAAACCTTGAAAGCTGAAGTGTTCTCTTTATTCGGACAACATGAACTAGCAATCGCAGCCGATTGATTTGCTGAATTATGTCAATGTCGTCGTATATCTCGTACAGCTCATCGTTCCATCGAATGCGATATTCGCCGTGGCTAACGCGCAAAGGACCATAAATCTTTCGCAGAACCTTTCTCTAGAACACTCCTAAGGCTAACTCATCAGATGATGTTATTGTTCATGCCTCTGCACAATATAGAAGGACGTGAATAATGAGTGACTTATAGAGTTCGGTTTTGTTCGTCGAGAGAAGGCTTTATTTTTCAATGATTGAGCCAAGTCGCGAGTGCGACGACTATTTGTTAGATGACAGGAGATATTTCGTCTTGTACTTATTCACAACCAGACACATTCGCTTTGCTTTCTTATCCAGTCTGGAGAAAGCATAAATACGGCGTAGATTTCAGACAAATCAACGCTAAGAAATATCGACAATGTTCAAATACAAGTTATTTACATATGCTTTCTGTTTATATATTTAATGTATCGAGTCGTCGAAGCCAAATAACGTAATCCAATATTGGTCGTACAGAGCCGTTTAGTGTATCTATTAGTATATTTTTTCAATTAGTTCACTACCGGTTCCTTAGCATAATAATCCACAGGTCACATTGAAAACCTCATTTTATGCTTTCATTACAGTTCAGGAATCCTCGTTGGAACCTAGTACATTTCATAATTAGTTTGTTATTTTACCGCAGACTTAAAACTGGAAAATCACACAGCAATTGCTTTATGATCTAGTACATATGTATATAAAGTTATACAGCCTAAAAATATGCAGTGACTTTAAACCTTCAAATTTTATTCGCTTAGGAAAAGCTCCCTGCACTGAAAAAAAAATCGCTACTTTGAAACATTACCTTCAGCAAGCTTTTCAATAAAATAACACTACTTAACAAATCTGAAAAGTTGGCGACTGATAAGCTAAGTGGTCTGTGGAGTATTTGAGGTCTCCTGATTACGAATTTGAGTTCTAAAATTTCCCATCACGTACAGATGTTTTTGTAACTTTAATGTAGTTAATGTGGTGGTTTGACTTTGACTTCTTCTTTACTGGCGTAGACACCGCCTACGCGATTATAGCCGAGTTAACAACCGCGCGCCAGTCGTTTCTTCCTTTCGCTATGTGTTGCCAATTGGATACTCCAAGCGAAGCCTGGACCTTCTCCACTTGGTCCTTCCAACGGAGTGGAGGTCTTCCAATTCCTCTGCTTCCCCCAGCGGGTACTGCGTCGAAACTTTCAGAGCTGGAGTGTTTTCGTCCATGCGGATAACATGACCTAGCCAGCGTAGCCGCTGTCTTCTGATTTGCTGAACTATGTCAATGTCGTTGTATGTCTCGTACAGCTCATCGTTTCATCGAATGCGATATTCGCCGTGGCCAACGCGCAAAGGACCATAAATCTTTCGCAGAACTTTTCTCTCGAAAACTCGCAACATCGACTCATCCGTTATTGACATCGTCCAAGCCTCTGCACCATATAGCAGGACGGGAATTATGAGCGACTTATTGAGTTTGCTTTTTGTTTGTCAAGAGAGGACTTTGCTTCTCAATTGCCTTTAACTAGAACACGAAATTTTTACTATTATTTTCGGTTTATATATTTTATTATCTTAAAACCTGAATCAAAAAAATTTGTTAATTCATGAGTTGAAGGGTGTTTTTCGAGTAACGCGTAAGTTAGAACGGGTTAATTTTTTCTAAAAAATGTTCTACGGGCCATTCTGAATAACTCTTAATAAGAAATTAGCGGTCTAAAACCAGTTTCGAGCCACCGATTTTTAAGGCGAAGTTTAAGGAATCTGAATAATCGGTTGAGTGGAAATATGTAACAGAGTTGTCCAATCTGGTCTAATGCGACAAATAGTCAATAGAATATCAAAATGCACCTACGCATTAAATTGCATTGGGATATCTCAAAATCTGATATAATCCCTAAAAAAAGTTCGTCATAAAAATCGCTGGCTCAGAACTGGATTTAAAGCCATATTTTCATAAGCAAAATTATTCAAAATGATTCGTAGTCTATTTTTTTGGCTCCCTATAAATCGAGCCGTTCGAATGTATGTACATAGAGCAACAAAAGTTGTTCTTGAATTGGAAGTGGTAGAACGAACAAACTATACCAGCTACTCGAACGAATTTTAACATTTCAACAATTAATGAAAAAATATTATTAACATTTTTTAATATGTATACGACTCCATTAAATATATGTTTTGGTTGTTGTAGCGGTAGAAATAAATTCCGCAAATATTTTGATGAGGAGGCTGAATAAAAATCCGTTTCTGAGCCATTTTTAGTATTTATGGTCTCATCCGTCTTTTTGTGCGAAGTATTTGACGGGATTTGATTGGTGGCTGCCTATGACTGAGAAATCGTAATGAAATGTTCAGCTTTTTATAGGAATTTTGTCAACTAAATATGTTGGAAGAATTTAATTATTTTTAGCAAATGTATGCTCTATATTTACTTAAACCTAACAGCGGCGCCTCCGAATTATATGGACAAAAAATATACCGCTCAAGAAAATAGATTTCTATTCGGGTTTTCGTCATGAGTGTGTGTGTGTGTATATGCAATAATGGGGCGCATGTGCACAACATCAGCGTGTATAATAAGAATTCGTATATATATGTATATCAACACATCCATTGTTAAAAATTACTATTCATGAGTGAAAATGTTTAATATAAACAGTGATGTTTGTTGTATTTATCTATAAAACGCTAAATCAAAATTGACTTATCAAAGCTTGTAGAGGAAGTCGCGATGTGTAAATGGAAAATTTTAGTTATTATTACTGATTTACTACTATTGATCAGCACAGGCATACACTGGAAAAAAGCTTTCACACTTATTTCATCTGATCGGTTGACTAGTTAGCTTTGATCGCTTTAAGTGCTATGACAACGATGTTGGCAATTTGTACGTTAAATAAAATAATTTGGACTTGAGTGTCCCTGTTATAGAAAATTGGAAAATTTATATCGTATTTAGTGATAATAACAACAGAAGCTGCAAAAGCTTTTTGCACATCAAAAACTAGAAAGAGTTTTTGAATTGCATTTTTGCTCATTAATTGTTAATCATACCACATGGTGTCCCTGATTCCTTTTGCAAATACTTTTGTTATATTTTTAGGTTCACTTTTGAATGAAGGTTTCAAAGACAGTTATTTATAGAAATAATAAAAAAAAAATAATAATAAAAATCATATACAAATATTTTGAAGGAATTAAAGTGAGTCAGTAAGGCTGGTTGGTTTTTTTTTGGGAAAAAATTGACTTAAAAAATTACTTTAAATCGATTATCATTTTTCACTAACTTAACTTTAACATTAAACATATATGTATTTTAAACAGTGCATATAATATTTTAATTCAAATTTTTCACGTACTTAAAAAAGCTTCGTAATAATCTTACTCACAAACACCTTTCTTATTTTAAGCATAAAAAACACACACTCTCTCTCTCTTGATTGATGTTGGTAGCTTTTTTATAAATATTATTTTTAAATAGATACATTATTAATTTATTAGAAATTAGGATAATTATCTCAGGCGCTAATAGATGGCAAACATTTTGTGTCAACTCATTCAAAAATCTCTGTTTACCTTAACAATTCTTCTAGAGCATACACGCGCACACACGCGTAGAGAAACCCGCAGATTTGTTGGTGGAGAAGCCGCTCTCACTTCGTTTAAATAGGAGCACAATGCAAAATTTGCCATAAGTTCAATCAACTAGCTCTGCCAACTGCAGGCGTCATAGGTTTGGAGCGCCAGTTTCATACTTCACAATTTACTCTCTTTATGACACTCGGCGCGTGCGGACCTGTGCGATTAAATTTGAAAAAAGATGTTCACAAACCGAAAATAATTTCGCGAAATTAAAAGAATTTAAACAAAACAAAGTAAATCATTCAAAACAAATAAACAAGTGAACACAATGTCAGGTGTAGAAACAGCAGAAGAATTCAAAACGCGCTCACAAGTCGACCAACCGTTCGAGGCACAATTTAATGGATCCACCGAGTTCATACTTGTCACAGATCATCAAACACCTGAGAAGAAGCGGAACTTTGGAGAGTTCTGTGCAACCGAGTTGAAGAATGTCTTTCGTAAGAAGACACTTTACAAACGATTGCCAATCTTGAATTGGTTGCCACATTATAATCGTGACGATGCCATCGGTGATATCATTGCAGGCATAACTGTCGGATTAACGGTCATACCGCAGGGCTTAGCATACTCGGGCGTCGCTGGCTTGCCGACACAGGTAGGTTTTTTCTAGTAGAAGTATTTAGATTGTTATTGTTGCTGTTGTAGCGGTATATTTTAAAGAACGCTGTCAAGTTCACGAGAGTTAGCGTACGTTTATTAAGTTGGCTTTAGGATCGGGTATACGGTCTTGTATTACGAAAGCTTCTCAGACAGTTCTGTGCTCAGTATTAATTAAGCCAACACCAAAGATGGATGTTGAATTGTGAATATTGTTTATAGTTATACTGTAACAGCCAATAACACGCAATTTCGGTTTCGTGGATTCCGTTCTGGTCATTTTAACGACAAGGATGCACCATGCTATAAAAGAGCAATGTTCGAAAATATGTTTCGATTGCCCAAAAGATAAAATATTCCGAGGTTTGGGAGAAGAAGTATCAAAGAATTTGTTGCCCAGCAAAATCGATCAGCCTCAACCCCTTTTCGGATGTTTTCTCGTGGATGCTCAATTTACCGGCTCTTGTGCCAATGATACCTTCTTTGCCCACCCTGGTTAGAGTCGACAACCACGATTTTGACATCATGGCGAGGCAGCTCTTACTTCAAGCGCTCCAAGCGCTCATAGAAGGCAATCTCTCTCCCATCACGCATCCCACACCGAACTTGCGCTCCTTTATATGGCCACTGTAGTAAATGCCACAAGGACTTACTCGCCTCAGTCCTTATAACGTCCATCACACTTATATCGACGGCAGTGATTTCAGTATTTTCTTTTACGGGGATAATAACCAGTTGGGCAGCGATACCTTTCCAATTAAGGAACTAGACATTTCAGGTGCATGCCCTTAAATCGTAATCCCTAATATGTTTGCAGTGGTCGTCTCTGCCGTACTAGGCTTTATTCTTCTTTACATAGGGTGGGGTTTTTTACCTGGCGGGTCCTAAACCTAGCGCACAACCTTGAGAAGGGATGATTCGCCTTTTCACTTTAGCTCGTCTTCAAACGAATGATTTTTGGCTATCCAGAGGATACTTGATGAAAGAACGGAAGCTGCTAGAGATACATGTACAAGTGAATGGCGGCCAGAGAACTTTCCTCTATTGCATAAACTTCTACACATGGCTCTATCCTCTATCAAAAATTACATTTTTGTAAAAATTGTATTATTAACTTGTAAACATAAATAAATTGTTTTCAAAAAATCTAATTTTAAAATTCTTTTGGTTTCATAGTACGGTCTTTACGGCGCCTTTATGGGATGCTTTGCCTATGTCATATTCGGCACCTGCAAGGACAGCACAGTCGGTTCGACGGCCATCGCATCGCTTATGGTCTTCCAGTTCGCCAAAGGAGTGTGGCAAAGAGCGATCTTACTCACATTCCTCACCGGCATTATCGAAATACTCATGGCGCTCTTTCGGCTAAGTTTCATAATAGAGTTTGTATCAGGGCCGGTGAGTGCGGGTTTCACAAGCGCTATTGCGTTCATCATAACCACATCGCAAATAAAAGATATAATTGGCGTTAAAAATGCCAAAGGCATCACATTTTTGGAGCGTTGGATCAGCATGATCAATGACATAGGGAATATACGCATAGCAGATACGATTCTCGGTTGTAGCTGCGTTGTCATCTTGATGTTGATGCGATCCTTAGGCGACATTAAGGTGGGTCCAAAGAATAATCGCCGATGGTATCATATTTTAGCGACCAAGCTTCTGTGGTTCTTTGGCGTTTCGCGAAATGCAACGCTGGTGATCGTTTGTGCGGCAGCAAGCATGTACATGCAGGAGCGGGGTATGAATTATTTCCGGCTGACAGGCTACATACCAGGTGGCTTGCCCGAATTTGGACTACCACCTTTCTCCATTGAAGGCACGCCGGGTAATGAAACCACCGGTGAGCCAGCAGTAGAAGCTGAGTCTTTCTTTGAGATGGTTAATAATATGGGCTATGGTCTGATCATTGTGCCGCTCGTTGCCTTAATGGAGAACATCGCCGCTTGTAAAGCTCTCGGTGAGTAAGAGTACAAATTTCATTGACTTTTCTGTAATAATTTGATTGATTTTGTAGCGAAGGGAAAACCTATTGACACAACCCAAGAGCTGATCGCTATGGGTGTTGCAAACGTGGCCAATTCATTTTTCCAAGGTTATCGGGCCAACGGCGGTCTCGCACGCTCGGCTGTCAATAAAGCCAGTGGCGTACGCACCCCCTTGGGCAACTTGTACATCGGCTCCGTTGTGGTCTTCGCTCTGCTCTATCTAACTGACTTTTTCTACTATATTCCAAAAGCTGCATTGGCGTCCGTCATTATTTCGGCCGTGATCTTCCAAGTGCAGTACCAAGTGATTGTGCCAATGTGGCGCAGTAAACGTAAGTTGAAATTCGTTTCGTCTTTAATGAAAATTATTATTTCACTTTATTCAACATTTTGTTGATTCCAGGTACCGATTTGATTCCTTATTTTGTTGCCTTCATTGCTTGCTTGGTTATGCCGTTGGAGCTGGGGATTCTCGCGGCAATAGGCGTAAATCTTCTGTTTATTTTATATCACTCAGCGCGTCCGAAAGTTCGCTTGGAGACACTTGAGGTACTTACTGGTGGCTTACAATTAATAACTAAGTTAACTTTTATATATTAATTTCTTTCTATGTTTCTAGACACAGGAAGGCTTGAAATTCCTAAAACTCACACCGGATCGTTGCCTCATCTTTCCTTCAGTTGAGTTTGTACGCAACCTGGTGCTGAAGTTCGGCAACAAAACCACACTGCCCGTGGTCATCGACTGCACGTACATCTATGGCGCTGACTACACTGCCGCCAAAGTGATCTCTTCACTGATCGAAGATTTCAAACGACGTAACCAAAAAATTATTTTCTATAATTTGAAACCAAATGTTGTGCAAATCTTCGATGGTCTGAATATTAGCCTAACATTGTGCTACAACCCTGACGCACTGACCCAGGCGCTGCGGGAGAATCAAAATGACAAGGTGTCAAAACCTACTCTCGACAATTACGTAGAGGCCGGTATTAGAAGCAGCAATGCGACCTTAAATTCCACACTTACCATCGATGTGGCGTGCATTGAGAATCCTGAGAATAATACCAAGTTGTAAATACTTTATTTCTTGCTCGTGTGCGCCCTTAACCGATTCCATATCCATTTGTAAATATGCATTTATTGAAGAAGCTCATTTCTGGTCAAAACTGTTCCTATATACATATCTGACATACAAAATACAAAGTTCTGAATAAATACTGCTTTGAATATGAGTATCCCTGTTTTCCTTTTGAAGCGTTGTATGTTAGATGTGAACAAATGATTGATGAGTGATTGTGATTGATGATTCTTCTATATAAGATTGTTTTACTTTGGAGACCGCTTTCCATACGAAACATTTTTTATACCATAATGTCAAAAAACTTATTGTTGTTTTCTTCTCATAATTTTGAATCTATGCGTATTCAATTTATCAGTCAGAAACACATTCGGCGATTTTTACGATGAGTGAAATTATTCAATCAAGAAGTTCCAATTAATTGTGTGTGTGAAATCAAATTTCTGGCGCCGAAACGTTCAGAATGTTTGAAAAAGCCTTCAGGCATTATTGTTTGTCGCGTGCAAGTGTTTTTAATAGGTAAAAATTATTCAAAGAGGGTCAAGAAAGCGTTGACGACGAACCACGTCCAAGACGTCTATCAACATCAGCTGACGTCAATAATTTAAAGAAATTTGTACTTGAAAATCGAAAAAGTCAGAGATCCTACTGGCAACGTTGGAATATCGGAAGGATAAGTAAACACCCTTTGGGATTAAAAAACTCAAAACACTATTGTTTCCAAAATCACTCAACTTTTCGAAAAACAGCGCCACGTTAACAAAAAAGCCACGTCAAAACAGGTCAAAAATCACGGTTATGTTGACACTTTCTTCGATTATCGAGGTGTGCTGCACTTAGAATTCCTTCGGACCGACCAAACTGTCAACAAGTAATACTATTTGAGTGTAAGGCGTCGATTGTGCGATGCTATTAGTAAAATGAGCCGGAATTATGGGCTGACAACTCTTGATTTTTGCACCATGATAGTGCACTGCCGCATACTGCATTCATTCTTGGTGAGCTTTCCGCCAAATTTTCCACCAATATCGTGCCCCAACCACCATATTCACCTATTTAGCTTTGCGTGACCTTTTGCTATTCAGAAAACTCAAACGACCTCTCCGGGAAAATCGTTTTGAGTCAATGGTAATGTCTTCACCACGCCACGCTTATTACTTGAAGAACTGTTTCAAAGTTAGAAAAACCGTTGGAATAAGTGTATTACTTTAACCGTCCGGTCAATGACCGGGTACCAGGGTATCCATTTCAATTTACATGCAAATTGTTTTTAACTCCTCCTCAAAAAAGTGTTATGGCCGCCTGGATCCCGAAAATTAAAGTTATTTGACACCCATTTTTCTTCAAAATTTTTTAGCATCAATTATTTAATAAAAGTTATTAGCTATCAAACTTGATACCTCCTCCGTTCAATAACCAGGTACCCGGGTACCCACTGAGATTTATATATATAAATGACGGGTTTACACACACTTAAGAGATTATTTACCAAAGTATTCAGATAATTATATTTTTAAATTAATAATAGACAATATAGTTTACAATTTCTTTTATTTTAACAATAATTCTCATTATAAACAAAAACAAAAATTGTTAGTAAGAACATAATGACTCCGTTTTTATTTATTTTAGTAATATTATTTTCTATTTTTTTACTATTTGATTATTTATATTGTTTTATTTATTATGATACAGTGCTATATACGAATTAAAGTACTTATATTAAATTATTCTGTAAATCCTTCACATGTTGTGGTTGTAACACAGTGTTCATCACAAATAAGTTTCTCATATACTGAACATATTTTTCTAGTTTTGCGACGTTTTTTGAATTCACTTTGAGGACATTCATAGCATACACCAGTAATCTTTTTCCTTCCAGTTGAATCGCGCTGCTTCTGAGGTCTCAATGATACAGATGATGTTGGCTGCTCATTTGGATTGACAGCTCGACCAAGAAGAGATTCAATCGCCACTTTCGTTGAGAAATGCCTTATAATTTTGGCATTATTCGCACGATTTTCCACGAATGGAGTACACTGCTCTCTTAGCAAAAGCCGATAAAATAAGCGTCGTTCATACGATTTTTTAACAAGTATTTTATTATTCTCATAATACAGAATATATGCTGGAAGGCAGGCAATATCGAAAATATTGAAAAAAAATGCTAGAGGCCATCGTTGAGTTGATCTTTTTATAGTATATCTACCAAGCGTTTTATCCATCGTGTCTACTCCAGCTTTAGACCAGTTATAAAACTCGATGATTGGGTTTTTTCATTGCACTGTCACTAATTTTTGCTTTGTGATGCATTGATGATAGCATAATTACTACCTTGTTTTTTTTTTTTTTTTGGTACATAACTATGTACATAGGGTTACTTTTTCATAAAAACCAAACAAAGTGGATAGTTCTTCTCGAGTTTTTGAAACAGCCATTGCTGGTGGAATGTATGCTGTATTTTTCTTCAAAGTACCAACAATCGTCAAGTTCCAAGATAGTAAAAATTTTGCTAGTGGAAGAGTTGTAAAGAAATTATCCATTGTATTGTTTCTACCGGATCCTTTGTATGGTGCCACCAAGTCTTCAACAACTCTTTCACCAACATTTTTCTCACGACCATCTTTCGATTTCCCAGTGTAAAGCCATCTAGTAAGTTGATACGAATTTTATTTAAATTATTATACTATTATATAATATAAAGTATATTATTATACTAATTACTATTTTTTTAACATGAAAACATAAAATAAATAATTTACTTGAAAATAAAATAAATAAATCTCGCCTTACCGTCGAAAACTCGTTGAATTAGCCATTGTATTTAGATTAAATACAATTTGTTTATTGATAATATTTATTTTGTATATTTTTTTTTCACTTATCTCTGTATACTTTCTACGCTGTTCACTACGCTTGTAGAATTTCAACTGAACACGTTTCTTTCTTTTCGTCCGAAATGGAAAGAGGAGAGGGACGGCTTAGGTACCTAAATATCCATTGACCTTGGCACTCCGCTTTCGTTATTTCTAAGAGAACTATAGACTATGTCCCCATATATTGTTATTTTCTATGCCATGTAGCCAACTTATTCAGAAAAACGCTAGAGCGATCGAGAATCGACTGTTTCCAGTGATGTGATAGTCAATTGGCATCCATATGGAGCGTCTAATGTGTGTACACCGATTTCAATTATTTCTCCTTACGCCCAAAGGTAGATTTAATATTATAAATTGTTGGCAAACGACCAAGCTTTTTTGTATAAAGCTTTATACGCTGTAAAAATTTGAAACGAGTCTTTAAAAAGTGAGTTTCTTCTGTGGAAGCATACTTTTAGGCATATTAAATTTGCTAAATAGTCTCCAAACGATCTCACTAATAATTAAGTTCGTTCTCACTGATAATTAAATTCGCTCAGCGAGGATCATTAACAAGCACAAATACTTTTTTCGTTAATAAGTCAAATGCTGCTCTCCTTACATTAAGTCTCACCACTACCTCTCAGATAACTAAAAGCTATTTTAATTCTACTCTTAATTCTTACACGATTCTTTGAGTTTATATGCTCTTATGTGTATTTAAGTTGGTGTTCCTAGATAAGAAAAATTTACCAAAAACAAAAAATCTGCTTTACACTAATTTATTTCACAGAAAAAAATATTGTTTTAAATATTTATAACTATAATCATATTTTCACATAATCTCACAAATGTGTATATTGTTGAAAATATAAACAAAAAACAAAAAAATATTTTTATGTATAAAATAGTAAACACCGGTCAGTTGAATTACTCATACGCCCCAGATGTCCCTCGCGTACCATTTTTAGCATGAATTCAATAAATAGTTTTGCTAGAACCCCTAATCGTTATTGTTTTCATTCATTGATTGGTTGCTAAATTCTCTAGCCGAAACTAGGCTGCTCTCAATTAGTAAATATATGATGCAAAATTATTATAATGAAAAATTACTTTTTTTCAGCGTTTACTTTGTATGATGACGAGCTCATGCTAACGCAAGTGCACGCAAACGAAGTCGCTCCTGAAATAAATTACAATTTATTAACATCAATTTGACAGATTCTTTGCGCATTGACAAAAGAATATATTTAAACTAAGAGTTATCAAGATTATCAAGTTTGATTAAGCAACACAATGCGCAGTGAAATGCGCAGCCACAGGAGCCAGCTATTTGCTGTCGCAATTTGACGGTCACATTGGCAAAAATTACCTTCGCTTAGCACCTCTGAAAGCGATCGTCAGAGTGCTTAAAAGAGAACAAACACAATTTAATTTTTGCCAATAGAAGATCATGAAAGAATTGCGTGAATTCGCTACAGCATTCACAGCGGAATGAAAGACATTGCACATTTTCATATATATTTATTTATTTTATATATACACACGTCAGTATTTTTGTTTAAGATCGTTTAAAGTTTTACTTAAATAATTAACTTATTCTAAATATATACAATTATGGTTTGAGTGTAATTTTTTCAAAGTAAACATTAATTATAAGATGAGGTATGTCTAGTATAACACCTTAGGAAAATAATTCCAACTTTATCATATAAGGTCTGAATAGTTGGTGGTATAATGCGTTGTTGTTGTTGTAACGGGTACCTAATCCCGTTAGGATGATAAGGATTACATAATGCGTCGTAAGTACTCGTACCAGCATCCGTGTGCTGTTTGCCTCTTTCATAATACTTTCGTCGGTTTACATTCCCATTCCGCTTACTTGGCAGTTGAATAATCGCACGATTTGTCCATTACTCAGGACTTCGCTTCCAATTCTTTGCCTGCGAGTACCATTTCCAAATGCTCAGCATCGTAGATAACAATCAGCCCCTTGTTGAGACCCTCGAACACCTGTGCTACACGCGCTTGCAGATTGTAGAAGTAGAGCTTTTGGTTGCGAGTCTCGAAGTCTTTGATCAGCATGGAGACGACCTTGGCGGCGGTGAAGTCCGCGCCATAAATGTAGGTGCAGTCGATGACCACCGGCAGTGTCGATTTGCGGCCGTGCTTATTGATCACGTTGCGCACAAACTCCACCGATGGGAAGATGAGGCAGCGATCAGGTGTAAGCATGAGATACTTGATACCATTCGAGGCCTGTAGGAAGGGGAGAATTGATTAAACATATTTACATTTGCTGCAGATTAAATGGACTCACTTCTAAAGTTTCAATTCGTAGCTTGGGACGCGCTGCGCTGTACAAAATGAATATCACGTTAATAGTCATGCCGACCAATATGCCGATCTGTATAGGCAGTACAATGCAGGCAATGAATGCACCCAGGCCGGGTATGAGATCGGTTTCTGAAAAACAATTATAAGTGTTAACGAGAAAGGAAATATGTTTTTTAAGGTTTTACTTTTGCTGTGCCACATTGGTTTGACTACGCGATATTGCAACATGAAAATCGTCGCCGAGACAATGATGGCCGCCAAAGCTGCTTTCGGCACGTAGTAGAAGGCAGGCGTAAAATAAAGTAGTGCGAAGATAACAATAACGCCCGTATATAAGTTGGACATCTGTGTTCGAACTCCACTGGCATTCAAGACAGCACCACGCGCCAAGGGACCATTACCACGGAAACCCTGTGCGAAAGATGTGCCCACATTGCAAAGACCAATGGCAATGAGTTCTTGGTTGGCGTCGCAAGGCTTGCCGTCAGCTGTGGATACAAGCAGAAAATATGTATACCCACTTATAAAAACTAAGGACTCTCTCTTCACTTACCAAACGCCTGTATGAGGGCTGTTGTTTCCAACAGCGAGACCAGCGGAATAACGATCAAACCAGCGCCCAAACTGGAAACCATATCGAGAAAGCTCTCATTCATCTCAACAAGCTCACCGCTTGTTGTATTTGTGTACGTAGTCGCTGAGAATGCTGGCACCTTAAACTCGGGCAAACCACTGGGCACATAACCCACCATACGGAAGATATCAATACCGGATTGCAGTAAATGGTAGCCCAGCATTCCCACCAGCACCACAAGCACGGCATTGCGCGAGGTGCCAATCAACCAGATGGTCTTCTGCAGTACACGTTGCCAGCTTTTCTTGCCCTCTTTGGGTCCAATTTCAATAAAAGTCATGGCACGCATGGAGAGTAGCAGGAAAACAGCACTCACACCCAGCGCGGAATCATTCCAGCTAATGTTGCGAAAATCCTTGACAATAGAAACCCACATGTCCACCAACGTGTCGCCGGCTGTGTCTACGACGAGCAAATCCTTCAGCTGCGAGGTAAATATGATCAATGAGGCGGCACTAGTAAAGCCCGCACTAACCGGTCCGGATACGAAATCAATGAGAAAACCCAACTTTAGTAAGCCCATCAGCACCTCAATTATGCCCGTTAGAAATGTTAGCAATATCGTCTTTACCAAATCACCGCGTGCTATTTGGAATGTGAGCAGCGCGGCTATGGCCGTGGGCCCAACCGGTACGTCTTTGCTGGTGCCGAAAACCACGTAGATGAAGCAGCCCATGAAGCAACTGTACAAGCCATACTGTGAGGGAGATACAAAGTGGTACGGAGTTAGTATTGAGTAGGAGACTGGTTTCAGCCGTCAATATTTGAGTATTGAAAGATATCAAAAATGCATAAACATGAAAGTGGTACGGGTTTTTTAATTTTATTCTTACTTTCATTTAAATATTTTATTCGTGTATAATTAAATAAATTCAAGCTTTTCTAGTGAAAAAAACTATCACAAAAAAACTATTGATTGTGCCACACTAAACAAAATAAAAAAAAATCAAACAAATGCGGATTTCAAATGGTTCCTCGGATGTCTATTGAGAAGAGAAGATCATTTATATCTTGTCCACTGCCATCGGAATTCATACGAAAAGCTGGTTTCCAAAGCAGACGCGCTTAAGTGGGCTTGAAAGGTAATTTTGAGCTACAAAAACTAAAAAGTTGAAAGTTTTTCGATTATGAAATACACCGTTATCTGAAAGCTGATGGCGCGTGGGGAAAACTTTATTGAGTAATCTCCATGTGGTCGCATTTCTTAATCCCTTACAGTATACGAACATATATTTTTTTACACAAATTTTGGTCTTTTTTAATATTTTTTTGATAAATTTGATTTCGATCGCCTTTTTAAGTAATCTTAGTACTCATAAATATTCACAGTCACTTCAAAAACTAATCGACGTAGAACTAGAATCCATGTACTCACTTGCAGGTCCAGACCCGTTATGCCTGCAAATGCAAGACCTTGAGGTATCACAGTTAAGCCGACGGTAATACCGGCCACCAAATCACCCACAACATCATTTCGATCATATTTTGGTAACCACTCTAAGATGGGCAGCCGCTTGTACAGCGTCTTTTTGCGAAACACATTCGCAGCAGTGTCCTTCAACCAATCACTAGTAGCCGAGCAGCAGTCTCGTTGCTCGTTCGCATCCGCTTCGTCGACAATGCAATCCGAAGAGCCTGTGTAGAGGCCGCCCGGCGGTATGTCCAAGGTAACATCGGAACCATAATTATCACAACCTTCTAAGTTGCGTGTTCTCGCGTTTGAATTAACTGTGCACATTTTATTAACTGTATCTAATTTCAATAACTATTTATTTTATTCTCGGAACTGCTTTGGCGGTTTCGTTTGGTTGAGAATACCTTTACTGGCGAAATCGCATATTTACATGCACGTCCAATAATCACTTTACACTTTTATGACTAAATAGCCGTTAAATGAAAATATTATTCCGCAATTACACCCGTCAACCCAACACCCGTGTGAGCATCGGTGCTCAGTTGGAGCTTGTTAATGGCGGAAATATCTAAAACTCGGACTTAACGAGGTTTGCGAGGTTTCGAACTGTACGTGCCGCCGTCCCATACGCGAATGCTGTAGCTTTAGAAGTTTAGGTGGCTGGTAAGCAAAGGTGTGCGCGTGTAAGCGTGGGCTTCGCTGTACGATAATGGTTTAACTAATAATGAGATGTTTCGTCGTACTTTCTTGCGGATCAAATAATTTGCGCCGTTTTCAATGGTAATGACAGACAAACGGCAAATATTAGCAAGTGGTTTCTTGTTTGTTGTATTGATTGAGTCTTATAGCCGCGACCGTTGTCAGTCAATTATATTTTTATGTTTTAGAGATATTTGATAATATTTAGAACAGCTTGTGTATATCAGTAGTTTGGTGAGACAGGCTAATGATAAGAGCCTTATATCTAGAGGAGAACTTAAACATTCAAGTCAAATTTCAAGGAAGATTTGATCATAGCAAGCATAAAATATGTAGAACTCATAGTAGTAGGAAATATTACTCTAAATATGGCAGTGGGGTTAATCGGGAATAAGATCTGCTAGAGACTGGACTAACCCTTTAAAGTTGTAATTAATAAGCGATCATTTTTTAGAACATGGTTACAGTTATTCTCACTTAAATTTTAAAACTAAATAAGTTATGTTTACCGTTATTTAATGAAAATTGTACATTTTCTCTTAGCTTCGTTAAATAATTTTGTGTGTCTAGCAAATTGATTCCAAATGAAGTTCCGCCTAAAGTTTGCTATAAATAAATGTCCGCGTTCACAAAACGAATATTCTCATTAATATGCAATAGCTATTTGTATTCGTGGAATTTTAATATCTTCTTATCGGTTTATGTGTGTATGCATTAGCATATTTAACAAGTAAGGAAGATCCGATTTCGGCTTTAACCGAAAATTTTATATTTCTTCAACCTGCAAGAATCAAAGCTAGGGGAAGCTACTTTCAGGTGCACAGGGGTTGTTAGTTATGTGGGGTCTAGGCCAACTTTTCAACCGATTTTATCCATTTCAGGCACAAAGATGAACCGTTATTAGAAAACCACTTTCTCTCATTTTATTTAAATAACTCATTTGTTTGCCTATACAGGGTGTGTCCGGAAAGTAATAGGACTGGATTCGGTAAAGGGCGTTTCTAGCTAACGAAGGAGCGGCTGACCAGTGGTCTCCGACATCTGGAGAGCCAGGACAAACATTTTCGCGCAACGTGTTTCTGTGATTGATGCAAGCCGAAAATGCAGTGATCGTTAGAGCCGAAGTTTAATTCTGCGATTAAATTTTGTGTAAAACTCGGTAAATCTGCGACAGAGATGTTTGATATGATCAAGCAAATTTTTGAATAACGTAATGACACGTTGGCAAGTCACAGATCTTAGAGTATGATCTCGAGAAAAAAAGGCAATTTTCCGAGTGGCACACGTCAGCGTCTCCTCGCTCAAAAAAGAGAAGAATGAGCAAATCCAAAGGGGAAACGACGCTCATTATCTTTTTTGACATCAAAGGCATCGTCCACCATGAATTTGTTCCTCCTGGAAAAACCGTCAACCCCAAGTTTACGTCCTGAAGAGGCTCAAACGATCGGTCAGTCGGGATCGACAAGACATCGCAGCCGATTGGAAGTTGTACCACGACAACGCCCCGTCAGCCGTCATTCTGACGCTTCCGCAGCCGCCCTTCAACCCAGATGTGGACCCCCGGCATTTTTTTGATTTCCTTGCCTGAAAAGGTCGATAAAAGGCAAGGATTTTGAGACGACAGAGGAGATCCAAGCAGCATGCACCTCGGCTCTCAAGGAAATCTAACTGGCAGCGCTACAATGGCGCAGAAGGAACCTGTTAGTGCTTCGACAGTTTATAGGTTTTCGTTTAATCGCTGATTGTGATGAATTTTTTTGCTAAGGAACTTGTGGGCCAATTTTCATTAAGATATCTTTATTTTTACTCAAGTTATCGCTTGCAAAGATGGCCGGTCAAACAGACTGTCATTCGGATTTAAACTCGTTTCATCATCCTGATCATTTATATATTTGTATATATATAATCCCAAATCTAACTCGACTATTGTGATGTGATACAAATAACCGTATAGAAATTATTATACTCTGTAGCAAAATGTTGCAAGAGTATAATAACTGAGCACTGTCTCAATGTGTGCACACGCAGATTATTATACTCTGTAGCAAAATGTTGCAAGAGTATACTAAACTGCAACGAGAGACAACGTTTACTCTTTAAGTACCACAGGTTCAAAAATGCCGTTCGATTCTCAAAAAATGTTTTATAATGCAATAGAGGGACAAACTGGAATGACAGAGATCTAGATATATCTTAAGTGACCCTTTAAAGTTTTTTGGACAAACTCATCGAAATTATTTCACACTGAAATCGAAGGAAAGTAATTTCAAGAAGAACTAAAGCAGTTACAAATATTCCCCCATCTAGCCACCCGACTGCGCTTACATCCAAGTTCGTGTGTACGCAAGCTAAAGTGGGTAATTAATTAGCGCTGCCGTCAGCGAGATAAATGAGTAACAACATGCGACCAGTGCTTGCCAGTCATGTTGCTGTTGTTTGTGACATTTTTGGGGAAGCCGTTTGTTGTGAATGTGAAGATGAGACGGAAGCTATAAGCTTTTAAATGTTGCGAGGGCTGATGTTTTGGCGCTGTGACATTGCAAGACACCGCAAAGCGAAGAAACGAGATTTCTTTTAAATTAAATTTATGCATTTACTGCTTTTTGCCAATCGCTTCACACTTTTGCCTTACCAATCGGGTTTCAGAGACGTGTTGAAGCGCTCAGACACCCTCTAGCATTTTGTTCAAGTATTCATACATCGACTGCGACTAGCTCACGTGCTGTCTAGTCGTGAGCTTGACTCACATGTTCCCTTATGTGGTTATAAGTACGTACATGTGTAAATTTGAGTATTTAATGAGCGGAATACAATATTTAAATGCTTAATTACTCAACCATAAAACTCGCTAACACTTGATTTATTTCTAATACCCTAGTCAATTCGTTCAACCAGTAAGGTAGAACTAAGTTCAGGCAGGCCTGAAATTCTCATTAAAATCGTAAGCACTAATATTTAGTATATAGAGAATTACATTTATCTAGATGAGATCATATGAAATAATATTCGATTTTAGGCTTCTATTAACAAGTATTGCCTTTGATTCGAAATACATTCTTTAAAGTCAACCAGAAATCGATATATTCATTATAATTCTCAAATGTGACCATTATTTGTTTATATACATATTTCTATATCTGACTCGATTATTCCAAGATGGATATAGCCATGAGAAAAGTTGAAATCCGGGTGACTGTATATCTGTCCGTCCGTCCGTCCTTGTGTTAAATTGAGATACCTTGATGAAACTTGGTATGTGGATTTCTTAGTAAAAATAAATTACGAATTCGTAGGTGGGCGTAATCGGACTACCGCCACGCCCACAAATCGCCATTAACCGAAAACATATAAAGTGCCACAACTAAGCACTAAATTAAGATACAAAACTGAAATTCGGCACAGGCGATCACAGTAGCAAGAAGCATCTGTGGACAGAAAGCTATGAAAAAGTGAGCGTGGCCCCGCCCTCTAATGTGTTTAACGTACATATCTTCTAAACTAAACTACTAAACAAATATATTATTATAAGAAGTCCTACCGATGCTGTGAAAATCACCGCTCACTACCCATTTAACGGTACAGTTCAAAACTACTAAATCAAAAACTTTTTACGCCAAAGACATTAAATTTAACCTCCTAGATGGCATGAGAGGGCTTCATGAGAGTTGGTGTGAAAATTGAACAATGGGCGTGGCACTGCTTACTTTTTGGTGAAGTCACATATCTCGAAACTCGATTTCAAATAAATTTAGTACGTAGCATTATTCTCCTATTCCTATGTCACAGTGTGAAAATGAGCGAAGTCGGACAAAAACCCCCCACCTACTTTCCATATAACACAATTTCATTTGACTCTTTCATTTTCCAATACACATATCCAGAAGTAAAAATATACAAGTAAATAACATAAGAAAAACTGTTCAAGCCCCTAGCTACCGAATATGTAGACCCTGGCACCTTTAGTTGACTTTTGATAGAAAATTCCGGTTAATGTATCTATTCCTAACGGTATATCTTTGTGCCTAAAATATAAATCAATTTGAGCGAAAACTGTCTAGCCCCTATATAACTAGTACATGGTTTTCGAACATCTTCTTGCAAGTTGCAAAAGTATAAAAAGTTTGGTTGCACTCGAACGTAGCTCTTCCTCACTTGCTTATTATACTTTGGTGTTCTAATGTATCTTTCAGCAGAGAAAATAATATCGTATAATGTACTTTGATACTCTGCCGTTCATTTTGAAAAATTTTGGATTCCCATGGTTCCGTAACAAATGTCCAGAAGGGCATGTTCAGAAGGGCCTTCGAAAAAAGGTGTTTAGCCAGAAAATTTTCTGCTCATAATTATCTCAAATGCAAAATCCAGAAAATTGTATGATAACTATTGATCAATAAAGGTAATGATCAAAGGCCAGTAAAATTTTGGATTTTTGACAAAATAGCAGCCCTTTTTTTTGGCAAAATTTACACTTAACAAAGTAAAAAAAAAAAAAACAAATTATTATTAAAAATTTTATTCCTTCATATCATTATCTGACAAGCATATCTAAGAAAACAGTTTAAAAACTTCAGCTCGGTCGGTTATGAAGAAATTTTCATTATTGACTCTTAAAAAAGCCTTGGAGAAAACATTTCCAAGCCCAATTAAAGAAAACATTACTCATAAATGAACTGAACGAAAAGCATTAGACACGGTGATGTGCACACCTCATACAATTATGTAATATTTACAGTAGTAGTGCAGTTTACTGTTATTTTTAGCACGCTTCATAAAAATATTTATTTTCAAAATTAACCAGATATATTTTTAGGCGCCTTAGTTAACGATTGTTTCAATTTGAAGCTATACTTTTCTATACTGATATATGCAAAGCTTTCAAAACAATTGGCATATTTAAGCAAGCAGTTTCGAGGAAGTAAATAAAACAATGTTTGTTGAATAATAATATTTCCCATTTTCTGCATTCAAGGTTACTTAAAGACAACGACCCAAAATAGTGAGTTCGTCGTTTTAAAATTAATTAATGAGCAAGTATTTCAAAAATTGTTAAAATTATTCAATTGCACCTATGTCAACAGCGGTAATACAGCCTGCAGTTGTTGAGCATTTCTTATACCCATTGTGCAGTAAATATACATACATAATAAGAATTTCGAATGCATACTATACATTAAATTATGAAATGGCTTTTGATCGACATTGACATTGCTGCGATCTAGGCATGTGATTTCGGGACATTCACTCCAATAAAAATTGCTTTGTTTAGGTTAAATACCCAAGCCGTTTTGTTTTCACTTTCTTTTGTGCAAGATCGATGATTTCACCGGCTCACAAACCGCAACAAACGGCTTTTTCTGGATGAAATGGCAGCTCTTGAATCTCTTCAGGTCAGAGATACCGCAATGCTTTTTTTACTTGTACATACCCATTGAACCAGAAATGATTCCCATCGCTGTACAAAATTTTTCTCTGAAACATCACTGGAACTTTTTAAGAGCGAAACAATGTCGCTTGGGAAGGTTGAGCGGGTTCAGTTCTCATCTCTTGACGTAAAATGCGCCTAGTGGTTCCATAGGTCCATGCGAGTTGCTGGGAACGGCACCGAATCGAATATCTACAGTCTTCGTGTACACTCCCAGCTACGACTGCTATATTTTTTTCACTGCGTGCTGGAAGTGGTCTATTCGGTCGAATATTATCCAATAATGAACGCTGGGTCTCAAGATGGGTAATGAAGTTTCGAATAGTATGCTCAGTAGGTCTATTTTTTTGACCATAAGTTGAGCGAAGCGCGCGAAACCCATTCTTTACAGAATGTAAATTTGTAAACATTGTTCAGGCGTAAGTTTTTGCATGATGAAATACCAAATAATACTGAACAAAAATAAAATCACACCTAGACACCGCTCACTCGTGATCTGTTCAAAAAAGGCTATTGAAAAAAGTACTTCTGCTAGAATCACCAGTTACATACTTCAAGATAATGTTCTTCAAATTTTTTTGGAATTAAAATGCAAAAAAAAAAAATTAATTTATATAATACATATTTATTATAATTACATATATAATCGTCTATTATTTAAATAAATACATTTCCTTAAGCGCGATCGACAAACTTAACAGTTGTATATAAAACTATACAAAATTAACTAGACCTATATACTATATGTATGTTAGCATATATGAATATGTATATCTATATATCAATGACAAGATTTTCATCTATATATCTATAGTGTATGTATATATGTTTCTATGTACATGTGCAGTGTGAATAAATGTTCGTAGGCAAACAGGCAGCCGCAGGACTTGATGAAAACATACATAATTTGTTACAACTACAACAAATATTTAAACTTTCTAACTGATTCCGTTAACAATTAAGTAAAGTCGTATGGTCCCCACTCCGCTTCAGCAGAGGCATGTCATAGTGTGCGTATACATATACAAACATGTATGAATGTATATTTCGTATATATTTTATTGCTTTCTCAACTGCCTGTTATGCTTTGACATTTGACGCAATATATATAATATGTATATATATTTCTCGATATAGGAAAAGTTCTTAATATATATTACAAAGGATATTGGAATTATTTACAAACGTGTCAAAATTTTTTCAAACTAATTACTTGAGGTATGTCACTGACATCTCCCATTTCTGGCATGTCCTTGCACCAACATTCCGTCATTGAATAAGTTGCAAAGAAATAAGTAATGGTTTTATTTTTATGGTTGCCGTTCTTTGCAAACAATATCACATATTCATTTTCTAAGTACTGCCTTTCAGAATACACTTTCAATGCTTAATACTGTCCTAAGCTATACTTTCACTTATTCATCTCTATTCCTTTACCAGCGAGTTCCATTTCCAAATGCTCGGCATCGTAGATAACAATCAGCCCCTTGTTGAGGCCCTCAAACACCTGCGCGACGCGACGCTGAAGATTGTAGAAGTAGAGCTTCTGGTTGCGCGCTTCGAAGTCACTTATAAGCATGGAGACCACCTTGGCGGCCGTGAAGTCCGCGCCATAAATGTAGGTGCAATCGAGAACCACAGGCAGGGTTGACTTGCGGCCTTGCTTGTTGATCACGTTGCGCACAAACTCCACCGATGGGAAGATGAGGCAGCGATCGGGAGTGAGCATGAGATACTTGATGCCATTCGACGTCTAAAGTGGGAGAGAAATTGTAATGAGCAAATGGGCTGATTTTTTTTTATTTTTTTTAGGAGAGTAAATACAATTAAGTTGCTTAATTAACTTACGCAAGCTGTTTCCACGCGCAGTTTCGGACGTGCAGCGCTGTACAAAATGAATATGACGTTAATGCCGATGCCCACGAGAATGCCGATTTGCAATGGCAGCAGTAGACAAGCAATGAAGGCGCCGATACCGGGAATCAGATCGGTTTCTGTGAAGAGAGCCACATTAATAATGATTTCAATAAGCAATAATGTTTATTTAATTGAACTTACTTTTGCTTCTCCACATCGGCTTGATGACACGGTATTGCACCATGAAGATCACGGCAGACAAAATGATGGCGGCCAAAGCGGATTTGGGGATGTAATAGAAGGCTGGTGTGAGCCAGAGCAAAGCGAATATAACTATTACACCAGTGTAGAGATTGGAGAGTTGTGTACGAACACCACTAGCATTCAAAACAGCACCACGAGCAATTGGTCCATTGCCACGGAAGCCTTGTGCGAAGGAATTGCCAATATTGCACAGGCCAATGGCGATGAGCTCCTTGGTTGGCATCGCACGGTTTGCCATCAGCTGTGGAACACAAACACATGATAAATTTAAAATCTCAAACTTCATTGTATGCCTCTATGTTGTACTCACCAAACGCTTGCACCAAAGCGGTATTTTCCAGTAAAGAAATCAACGGCACTACTATCAGTCCAGCGCCCAAACTGCTTACCATTTGAACGAAATTTTCATGTGTCTCAATAACTTCGCCGCTTGTGGAGTTGGTGTAGGTGGTCACCGAGAAAGGTGGCATTTTGAATTCTGGCAAACCCTTCGGCACAAAACCGACCATCTTGAAGATATCAATGCCCGAGCTGCGCAACATATAACCCATAAGTGCAACCAAAATAACCAGCACCGCATTGCGTGATGTGCCAATCAGCCAGATAGTCTTCTCAAGCACCTTTTGCCAGACTTGTTTGCCATCCTTGGGTCCAATTTTGACGGTAGTCATGACACGCATCGCCAACAGCAAGAAAACACAACCAATCCCCAACGCCGCGTCATTCCAGCTGATATTATGTATATCGTTCCCAATTGAGATCCACATATCGACGAAAGTATCGCCCGAAGTGTCCACAACCAGTATATCCTTGAGTTGTGAGGTGAAAATGATGAGCGCGACGGCGCTCGTGAATCCCGCACTAACCGGACCTGACACGAAGTCTATCAGAAAGCCCAATTGTAATATACCCATCAGCACTTCAATTATACCGGTGAGGAACGTGAGTAATATGGTCTTCTCCAAACTACCACGCGCTGTCTGGTAGACGAGCAGCGCAGCGATGGCCGTTGGACCGACAGGCACATCTTTGCTGGAGCCGAAGAGCACATAAATGAAACAGCCGAAAAAGCAGCCGTAGAGACCATACTGTGAGAGTAAAAAGAAAATAATTGTTGTTTTAATAAATAAGTATCGATTTTTATATAGAGTGGGTACTTTAAAAAGATTTTTGTTTACTGAGAACAAGCTCAATAAAATATATGTATATATAATATCTGGTCTCACTATATTTGTTTAACTAAGTAATGTTAGGTTAGGTTAAACTAGCAGGCCACGCATAGACCAGTTTTGGTCCTTTGTGATACCAGTTGGAGTTCAGTTCCTAGGTTCAAGAGAAGTAGTCATTCTTTAGGATGCTTGCGCTTGGCGCCAATTTTATTAAACTCTGCGGCCTTACTATCGATACCTCCTAAAGTGTATCATACTGTGCCGACCCCAGATGCTTACAGAATAGTCTTGCCAATGCGGAACAAATGCACAAGAGATGCTCCACCTTTTCCCTGGTGCCCTGCTCTAAGCATTTCCTGTAGTCTTCTGGATTTGAACTAAGTAATGTAATGAACGGAACCTTGTGGCGGCATTATTTTTGTTCATTTACAGAGTGGTATACTGATATTTGGAGCTGTTGGGATTTCTTAGTTTTCGTATCTCAGACCAGATTCGATGAAATATTGTGGAAAGTTTTGTTCCAAGTTTGGAGGTTAGACTTTAGTTGAACGAAAAGATTCCACAGAAAATAAATTTGTGTACTAACTTACATTGAAATAATCTTTCTGGTCGATAAACTTCAAAGCAAGCAATCTAGCAGTTGGGAAGCAACTGGACTAGATATTCAGGAGCATCTGAATATATCCTTACTTCGGTTAATGCACTTATGGATATCATCTTTAGTCTATTTCTGGCCTTTTTCGGTTTGAAACAAATCTGTTCGAGCATAAACATCTTGTATTTTATAATTTTCGGAATATTTTTAACTTCCGTCACTTAAACAAAGGCTTTAAGGAGAGAATTACACTTGAGAGATTTAAGTACGTGCCTCTTCCATTTACTTAGATAGCATCAGCATTGATAAGTGCAAATCAACAGATGTGTTCGTTCTGGTAGTCGATGACAGACAGAGGGCTTACAAATTGCTAACACGAAACTCATTTACATGCACTCATACATACGTATGTACACCTGTAAGTTATTGTTATGGAATTATTTACGGTTATTTTATGAATGACCGTTTAATAAGTCAAATGTGATTTTATAATTCGTTATAAATAATCTCACTTTAGCATGAAACAATTAACTCAGTATCGAGGCTAATGGAATACTACAGCGCACGAACAGCAGTAACACATATGTACATATGTATGTATGTGCATGCCGATAAGTACGTATACTAAATGAACACAGTGTGTGGGAGATTCCGTGTGAACGAAATTTACAAAGCCGCATTTGCATAATTTGCATCAATCGTAAGTTCAGTGCGAAAAAACAATGTAAACAAAGGCAAGGAAATTCATTTGGTGACCAATTTTAAATAATCGCCTTAGAATATATTCACAACTGTATGTATGTACAAGTGTTTGTGAATGCACTTAGCGCCAAAAGCGCTTGCGTGAGATTATCTGGATCGAAGGAAAAATAATTTCGCAGAATTCGTTTACTTTTCGTCAAATACAGACATTTATTTTTGGTTAGTTGCTGACTCAGCAGAATTTGTTAATCTGATTGCGAGGTGTGACGGACCGCTGCAAATGCTCCGCATGCTGCTCGGACAATAAGACAAATGCTTCGGTATTTATAACAAGAATAATAAATTTTGTTTTTCTCGAAACACTGTATGACGTATGCACTCTTTTTTTAAGTCAGGCAAAATGCAAATTACGGTTATTTTATAAACTTGTTTTTTTTTTATTTTTTATTGAGGTATGAGTCGAAAAAAGCCTGGTGGGATACAGTTGTTCATTCTATATTTAACTAAAATCGCGTTTTTTGAGTTATGTAACTCTTCTGTTAACCGAGATACATCTGTCATTAATATTTTTTATTGCCTTCATTTCTTGGTTATTCTCAAAAAAATTTTAAAAATTTCAAAACTTTTTATTTTAGCAATTTCCGTGCACTCACCTGTAATTCTAGGCCTGTTATGCCCGCATACGCCAAGCCCTGAGGTATCACCGTTAAACCGACCGTTATACCAGCTACCAAATCACCAACGAAATCATCACGATTGTATTTCGGCAGCCACTGTAGTATTGGTAAGCGTTTATAGAGTGTCTTTTTGCGAAACACATTCGCGGCGGTGCGTTTGGCCCAATCGCCCGACTTTTCACAGCAGCCGCGTTCGGTTTGTGGTTCATCATCTTGCACTATGTAATCGGTGCTGCCCGCGTACATACCACTCGGTGGTATGTCTAAGGTAACTTCCGAACCGAAATTGTCATTGCCTTGGCCACTCGGTGTGATCGCGCTCAGTCTGTCTGAAGTCATTATGCGCACTTTTGGTTTAATAACAAAAGCTTATTTGTTTAGACTGCAATTAGAGTGGAAAAATACACACTTTTATTAAATAATTATTAAAAGTAAAACACTTGTGTCTCAATATGATTATTTGTTGATTTTATCACACGAGTTCGAGTTATTTACTTCTCAAAAAAGTATGAAATTATTTTTCAGCTAAGCCGTATTACATACATACGTACACTAAAAAGTCGAGCCACAAGTGTGGGTGTATCGACGTTCAAAGCGTTATTATTTGTAATCACTGAATTTGCACGAGAATCGAATTTGTTCCGCGAGAAAGGCGGTAGGTTTGCGTGTGCCGTCGCCTTAACGTCGAGTACGCGAATGCCACAATTGCGGCGAGTGTCAAGTCTAAAAAGTGTGATCTTGCAGCGTTTTAAGACGGGTGTGTCAGTTCTCGAATGTGCGGAAATCCCGAAGAAGCGAACCCGAATGCATGCAGCGGCGGCAGCGCCAGCAGCAGCAGCAGCAGCTCAAATTTAGTTCGCGTCTGTCCAATTGTCTGCAATTTTAATTGGTGGTTTTGTAATCGCCCGATCGCGCAAGCCGAGCAGCGATAACTGCTGCAGCGCAGCCGAACCCTTTGGGCCAATGTCGCGTGCACGACGGCGGCTCGTCTGTGGCGCGCACCTGCTGAGTGAAAAGATTTTCGGAGCGCGCGACACATTAACTGCCGAAAAATCGCCAGCGCACAAACAAACAGGCGAGAGACAGACTTTTGGCACTTTTTCACGCACATATTTACATATTTGTTTGTAGACTTGAAGAATCCGGGATATTAAAGTGTCATCAAATAGGCAGCCGGAAACAAGTGTTTGGAAGATATTATAAAGTAATCAGAATTAAATAATATTTGATGCGAGTTGACATTAGTCAGATGCGAATAGGGTGTAATTAAAAAGTTCTTAAACTTTAGTTTTTAATTTTGATTACATATGAATATAATTATATCTCTAGGTACCTATGGCATGTGTATACCCGATTATACCAAATTTTAGGTCGTAAAATGCACGACATAATGAACATATGATCATTAATCGACCGTAGGAATATTATTGCTCAGGGCGGCGATCTTGAAGTTCATCACTGATATCTGCGCTGAATCGTGCTGCCATTGTCTCTTTATGTCTACTCACAGACACTTTAATTATAATCACACTTTCAACTGAACGTCAAAAAGTACTAGTTTACGTTTGAGACTCAAATTGGAGTAGTTCAAACAAGACCACTTTTACAACAAAAACAAAATTATTCATTGAGAAGGGCTTTGATTTAATTCCATGTAAATTTTTTGTTGAATTTTCATTCTGGTCCATAAAACTATATTTTTTTTATCGATTTAGAAGAAGTTAGAGAATGAACTCTTACTGACAGCAGCTGTCAATTGTCAGCTTGAGAATATCTAATTCTTTTGTTAAGAACTCCTATCACACTGCCGGTAGCGAAGCTTACAAGCTGCTTCATTATGCTGCAGCATACATACACACGTACCCCTTACATATGGGTTATTACTTTTGTATGTATGTATGTATGTGTGATTGTATGACAAGTGTAAACAATAGCAGCACGTGCCGTGCTGTCTTCAATAATTGCTTATTTAGAAAACGCAATTATTGTCATAACGTGTTTTTAATAAGCGTTCAAAGCACAAACAATAACAACAATCCTCACATCAATCAGAAATCTGGTCAGCTGATGAATTAATTGTGAAAATAATCTCCAAAGCATTTTCTCATTACATTACACCCAGCACCCGTGCCGCGCTACCAATTGCAGCAGACTCAAAATAATGTTACAATAACAACAACAACTGTAGCGCACAACAACATTCCAGACTACGAGAAAAGCGCATTGTGACGCATTTAATCGGCTTCGATCAGTTGTGTTTTTGTCGAGTTTATTGCCAGGAGTACCTTGGCGCTGGCGCTGCCTGTTATTGTGGGGCAGCAAAAAACAAAAATAAAAGAAACAATTATGCATAACAAGCTGGTATTACGTAAACGATTTTGTGGTACTAAAAGTGACAAAAATACGAAACTTAAAATAAGACGCGCCTGGTCGGCATCTACAGCAAAAAACCCGGCATACTTATTGCGGCGACAGGCTCACCGGTCACTCTTGCGCACACACATATCTCAGCGCGTGTGTGTGTGTTTGTGTGTGCAGTCACATCAATCGCGGCGCACGCATCATTCAAGTGCTGTTAAAAATACCTGCAATGTGCAATAAATGTAAAATACAGATTTCGGACTAATTTGTAGTAATTGAAATGACTCAGTTCCAGTTGCGCAGCCGCTCAATCCCAACTCATAATTATTCAATAATAATTTATTATTATTTTCTGCTTTCAATATGATTATATTGCATTCGAGATAATTAAATATTTTGCAAATAAGCGCAAAGTGAGAATCGCAGCATTTTCAAACAATTAATTTTTTGCCTTGCATTGCCTAGGCAGTGACGCTCGTCAAAGGGTTCGCCTGGCGTGGGGTCAACGCACGCCATACAAAATATTTCAAGTTCGTTACTACAACGAACTTGCATATTGAAAAATGATGTTGCTGTTGAGATAGCAGCATGTTGACACACACGGGAAGTGATAAAAATTGGGGATCACGAATGTGAACTGCAATCAACTGCAAATGCCATTGGCTGCAAGGTACAAGTAATAGTTGGTTATTGTTTAACATTTGAAGAGGTAATGGTTCAAAATTTTGTCTTGTTCGTCCGTCCGCTTCAGCTTCGGAAGAGTTACGTTGTGTTTCGCACCTGACGCGCTAATGGATTTCGATTAAGACGTTGCCTTTAATTTGCAACCAAACACTGAAGGCGACAATCAATTAAATATTTGTTATGGTGATTACAGTTTACACGAACGAGAAAGTCTAGAAGCGTCCGAAACCTAATTTCTTTCAACAGTTGAATTACACAGAAATAAATGTATGAAAAATCAGTTTAGAATATGAGTTATATTGAAAAAATTTAAAATAGAATGACAACAAATTGGCTTATATTAGTTTTAAACGGCTTTTAGGGGCGTGCTTTCCTCAAAGACCCAATCAAAATCTCGAAATTTAGAATCCCGACAGTCAAAATACCGACAAATCAAGAAAAGATGGCGTTGTTCGTTTGAGGCCCTACGGCTTTCGGCTTCCGGCCCCGAACACGCTCAGGATCATAACCCTTAGTCAGTAGAATTCTTTTTCTATGCTTCGATAGAAATAAGGGCAGACAAGATAAAATATTTTTCACATGACCACATTTTGATTTGTCCATATTTTGAATGGCCAGTATTTTGATTTGTCGAAGTTTTGAGTTGTCTATTTTTTGATGTGTTGGTATTTTGATTGTCAGAATTTTAAATTTCGATATTTTGATTGTCGGCAATACTACGTAGTCATAGTATTTAGAATACTTATAAAGGAATTTTTCTTCGATTCTTAGTAGTCCACTTTTCCACTCCTCTATTTCATAGTATTCATATTCGCACCCTTACTCATTCCTCTATATAGTTTCTTATACAAAATAACGCCTAATTTTCCTTTTTTAATCCTAACAGCGCGTGCCACTGGATGCACTCAATCGCTTCCTGGTTTGTGTTCTACAAATCGGAACATTTATTACAGTCAATTGATAAATAAAGCAAAATCTGTGAAGAGGTCTTGAAGAACACAAATTATTATTTGAAAGTAATTCCAATGTTCTAACGACGCTGAGTTAATTAACTCGTAAAAAAAATTGTGGTAAAAGCTGACAGATTATTCTGTAATGAAAACTCATTTGCTAATTATACAACTCATTAGGCGGCGGTCATGCATTTATCAATACACACGCAGTTCCCACAGCGCGAAATCTTCTGGTGCGCTGCGGATGGAACAGCACTTTCAGCGCGCACTGTACTTTGCCCATAAAACTGCAAGCGCAGAAATTGTGTTTTGCATTTATTTACGTCACGTGACGGCAAAGTACACAATTAATGGCCTAAAAGGAAATAAAAAAAATACGGAGGCTTACTTAACGGCTGGCCGTTGCCTTGTACTAAAGCACTTCTTCTTCTGCTTGTGTTTTAAGGTAGAAATTTTGGCTGTTTACAGACGCCAAATCTTGGTGCAACGAACTTTCTTTTATTTTCGGCTAAAATACGCAATCAAAGGCCAAAAACAGGCTCTTTGTGGTAAGCGGAAGGTAACGCTGTGGCTTTCTCCGAAGACATTTCTCGAAATGCATCGAAAAGATGCGCAAACTTGTATTTTTAGTATTTTTGCAAAATAAAAGTCGACTCAAAAGCCGTTTGTGGTGCTTTTCTTTTTCTTTTTGGTTTTGGTTTTGGTTTTATTAAGAATAATAAAGCAACTTTACATTGAAAGGGGAACCACACGCGCGGCTGAAGTTTTAAATTTGTACGCGGATTCTGTGGTCAGCGATGATTCAGAGTTCACGACTTGACCTCATTCGGCATTAATTTACCGCTTCTTATGTTGCATGCTCTTCCTTTGCGCCTTTTATCGTTCGCTATCAAATAACGGCACTTTGATGCAAATATTCAGGTTGTGAAATAAAGTTTATGGTTTCCAAAATTCGCAACTTGCGTATTCTAGACTTGAGTAGACCTCGTAATGGTAATCCATTTAAATCTTGTATACAAAGAGACTTTGATAAAATGGTTAAGTTCAATAACAAGGCATATTTGGCTAAATTTAATTGCAGACTTCAGTTGCGTTAACATTTTTCACACTTCACGAACTGAGTAAATTATATAAGTTTATTTGGAACTTTCGAAAAAATGGTTCGTCATAATATTATTTAATAAGTCTGCAATCAGTAAAATATTACGCTTTAATTATGATCTCTTTACATGCATCGAGTTGATTTGAGTTTTCACACTTCCGATTTAGCAAAATATTTACACTTTCACTGGGCAAATCGTAAGGTGTTGTAGGTGTGGTCTTGAGAAAATATAGTGTTTTACGTAAAAAGTAACACAAACGCACTAGAAAGTCAAGCCTTCGATACTGAAACAGATCGTGAAGGCATTAAAGCAACCAACAAGTCACGACTACCGAAACTCCTACTATACATTGAAAGAAAGACGTGAAAACATACGTACATACATATGAATAACAGCGTCTAACACATAAACTCTTTGCGTAAGAAAGAGATGAACGATCACACGTGCACAAGTGTTTCGGCAAAATGTATCCATTCGACCATACGAATTTCATAGAAATTTTCACAGAGCACTTTTGGTTAATTCACCGGGGTTCTAAATGATTGTTGGCTTGCAGAGAAATAAACAAGAAATTGTTTGATTGTTGACTATCATTTGTCGCAATTGTTGTTTAATATTAATGTGAATATATCAGTCTTGAGTCGATAGGCCACAATCGCCTCAGATGAAAGTGTTATAAGACCTTACCAATGTTAATATAAACATTTCCGTTTAGATTTTAATTGACGGCTTTCTATCTCTTTATAATATTACTAGCAGCCCGTCCCGGCATCGCACGGGGTAGACAATTATTTATTTTTGGAAATTTGGATATAAAACACTTTTTACCACAAATATTTTTATTTGTATTAATAAAAACCCCACAGTTATATTTGTATATAAGTCTATATATTATATATTATGTTCAATTTCTTCGATGGTTTAAGTGGTGGGCACTTTTGAAAAATTAAAAAATAAAAATAATAATAATCAAAAAATTAAAATAACAGTAATAAATAATGAATAATAATATTCTTTAAAAATTAGCGTATAAAAATATTATAAGTAAAAGTAATAATTACGAAAAAAATAAAAGAAGAAATAAAATAAAAATACTAATTATGAAAAATTAAAAAAAAATAATAATAATCAAAAATTAAAATAACAGTATTAAATAATGAATTCAGTCGTTTTACATATATTTTTGCCACTGCACGTGCTCGATTCTGCTAAATAGCAGCGACAACGTCGAATTTCTTACTTTGATTCTATCGGCTCTGTTAGCTGCCAAATCGAACATCATACAGAATTCAATTTGCACCTTCTCTATACTTTACATTCTCTGGCCCGGCGCGCTTTTCAGAATGCATCGCAAACAACGGCCACGGTGCTAAGGCGGTTTTGTTTACTTTTTGAATTTTTTAATTCGTAATATCTTTTGAATGAAAAGTCCAATTTAAAAGCTATTTTATAGGTAGTCAAATGGTCTTGACCATAAAATAATTTATTTGGATAAGGATTAATATAAACACATAAATAACATGGTTTGAATTTGGTTAGCATTTTCATTAATGTTTAAAATGAAAAAAGTTGTTGTAGTGACATAACTACAATAGTTGGACATATGCTACCGCGGAGTTTTTTGTAGACATTATGATGTTCTTCAATGTTGTTGTACAATATTTTGTTCTATCGCTAATAGTTTCGGCAGCGCATTCGACGAAAGACATTTTAAGACTCATTTTTCTACTCCTTCGGTTACATTGTTCAAATTTTACCAAGGATCCCTAATTTTTTTCAAAACGAAATTTAGCCTATATCAAATTGGAAGAATGTAGCATTCTATAGGTGAAAAAATTTTTCAAATCGGCCCAGTACTTTTCGAGCCTATTCATTACAAACATACAAACATACAAAAGTAGGTATAAATCTTTCCTCTTTATAATATTAGTATAGATAAAATATTAAACCAAAGATCTTCATTTTCACTTTAATCTGTTAATATCTACAAAATTTTTAATAAGATTCCTCTCAAGAAAGATCAGAAATCGAACTCCAAACTTGATATTAAATAGAATTATATAAGTGTGTATGTAAAAATATACATAATTATAACACCCTGCCAACGAAGTTCTTTTGCCATTATTAATATAATCCCACTTTCTGTAATAATTTGAACTCAGAGAAAAGCAAAAACTTTTTCTTTCCTTTGCCTTTTGTAATATATAGGGTAGCGGTATTTTTGTATAAAAAAGAGCAGCAGCCATCAATGAAATTTGTGAAGTTTACAGAGACGATGCTGTAACAGTTCGTGTAGCACAACAATGGTTCGCTCGCTTCCGGTCTGAAAATATCGATGCGAAAGATGCACCTCGCACTGGTCGACCTATCGTTGAAAAAGTCGATAAAATTATGGAAAAGGTTGACCAAGACTGCCACATAAGCAGCCATGGCATCGCTAAGAAACTTAAAATTCATTATCAAATGGCTTTGAATCAATTAAAAAGGGCCACATGAATTGTTTGCGATAAATTTAATGGACTGATTTAACATCAGCGATTCTTTGCTGAAACGAAATGAAATCGAACCGTTTAGAAGCGAATGGTAGCAGAAGATGAAAAGTGGATCAAATACGACAATAATGTGCGAAAAAGATCATGGTCCAAGCGTGGTGAAGCTCAAAAAATGGTCATAAAGCCAGGATTGACGCCTCGAGAGGTTATGCTGAGTGTTTGGTGGAATTGGAAAGGAATCATCCTCTATGAGTTGAGCCAGCCTGGTCGAACGGTTGATTTTACATTTTACCGTCAACAACTGATGAGATTGAAGCAAGCAATCGAAAAAAAAACGGCCAGAACTGATCAACCGAAAGGTCCACATACATCTCTTATGACTCGGCAAAAACTGGGAGAGCTTGGCTTGGAAGTTTAGATGCATTCACCACACAGTCCTGACCTTGCACCACCGGACTACCATTTGCTTCGGTCAATGCAGAACCCCCTTAATGAAGTAAAGTTGGCTTCAAGAGAAGCCTGTGAAACTTACTTGTCGCAGTATTTCGCCGAGAAACCAGAATAGTTTTACACTGATGGAATAATATCTCTAGCGGAAAAATGGCAAAAAGTGGTAGACCAAAATGGTACATATTAGGTTCATTAAAGTTCATTACAAATATTAAAAAAAATAGTTAAAGTTTGATTAGAAATACGAAAAGACTTTTTCGACTACCTTTATAATTTTGACGATAAGTAAATACGTATTCGTAATAATTTGCCATCAGCGACATCTATCGGAATTAAGCTTTACATTTGCCATAGCAACTTGGTACGGTACAGGAAAATCCGAATGGCTAATTTTTTTATAATAAGTGCATGGAATATCTGTCTTATATAATTAGTTGCTGCTTCTAAGTAAGATCCATACTTTATTTGATTGACATAATTATTTTTCTAAAAAATCCCCTTTGGTAATATTTATGTATAAATATTTATTTATGTATCTAATAAATATTTATCAAAGAACTTTTTAGCATATTTGACATGTAATTACACGCGGCGCTATAAATACATACATCCGTCAGTACATAAAATTATACATACGGTGTACTTTGTCAACTCTGCATTATTTACATACATTCGATGACGTTTTCTTCAATATAATTCCAACACCTCGTTTCACATGATGCTTCACAGCAAATCAAAGTCACGTGCTATGACGACCAAAGAGTCAAATAATAAACATTGATATGTATGTATAGTATATACTTATGTATGCAGCAAAATGCACATCAATACCAACAAATAAATACCATATGTTAACAGAGTAGCCAACCTTTGGTTTACAATCATCGGTGGCGGCAGCAACGAAAACGAAACAGTGGGGAGCATGTAAACAAACATAAAACAACGATTACAATCATGTGAGCATTATTACATATTGCAATTTTTTTGAGCCACACGCGCTAACCGATTCAACTTTGTGCACAACGACACAGCTGTTCTCAAAGCCTCTCTTATGCTGTGGATTGGCTCTGTAAGTGCCATAGACTGGTCTAAAACACTAAATTAACGAAGAAAGCGCCTGCCACGGAGCAATATTGACTCAGAAAATGCTTGTCACGGAGAAACTCGAAGCCGATCAATTTAAAGCCGGGTTTTGTTTGCCTTAATTGGCATGTGCGTAAGAGTCGACGAGGAAGGCGTGTAGAGCATAACAAACGGCTTGCACGCAAGCGCATATGCATCTACGAAATGTTGCCATATAATGTACGAATATGTATATAGTATAAGTTATGAGTATTTATACATTGGTATATAAATATATATTTCAAGAATTGCACTTTGTAGCATACATGCGCGCTGCTTGTAATGCACCGTGAAAATAATTGTGTGGTTTTAGATGGAGTACAATTCAAAGCTTCCCTATTCTGGGTCATAAACAGTTAGAATTTTCAAACAATTTGCGTTTTTATTTTATTTTCTAAATTTAGATATATTTAAGAATATACACAGAAAATGTCATATTGTTCAAACTTTAAACGCGTTTGACTCCAAATGGTGTTTTGAAAGTTGGTGACTAACATTACTCGAAAACGACTAAACTGATTAGTCTCAAATTTTAACACGAGCCTCTTAAATATTTTTTAGGAATTAATTGAAGATTTTAATGCCGAAATTTTGGTCAAAACTCATTTTTTTTTTTTTGTTTTGAGAAATTATTTTTTGTTATAAAACTTTATTTTACTTATTCCTTCGATTAATTACTAGATTTAACATTTTAACAAAATCTATTTCATTTATTAATTTCAGAGGATTCAGTTCAGAGGTATGATGGTAACCGTCCGTCGAAACATCTTTTTTGAGAGGAGCTCCCAGAGATGAGCTGTAGTTACTTTTCAAATAAATATTTTTACTAATACTAAGTCTAAACATACAGTTGAATGGTATAATAATATGTATCGTATAAAAATTTTTGGATCAATAAATTTAAAAGTTTTCTGGAAAATTCGCTGTTTTCAACCTTCTAACTGTATATAACCCCTTAGTTACACTTTACGAGTTTTGACTCGTGTGGTAACCAATATACACCCGTGTGGTGACCAATATACACCCACTTTTTGGTAGAAAAATCTTAATAATATTTATGTCATATGGCTGTGAACACTTTTATTTGATATAAATACATTCTCGAATTATTATTTTGAACTCATTTCCAATGAAATAAACTAATTATTATAATTGCCGTCGGCTTTATAGAACACCGGTCTAATCACTTTTTTAAGTAATATTGAAAGACATTGTAATTATCGAATAGTGGATGAGTTCATTGCAACAAATAAACTTTGGTTCATAATGATATGTTATAATGAGCTTTAGTCAGAATCCATTACAATGTGCAGAGATTGTAGCTATTAAATAACAATTATATTTAATAGTTAATTATATTGTAATAAAACTCGTGCTAAGACGAAGTAACTGTCGAGACGAAGTAGATGCCGTGCGTTCGTTGCCTCTTTGCTCGTTAACTTTGAACGCTCAACATTTCTAAAAAAATAAATTTGTCTATTTTAAATAAGAAACAAAGAATTAATTCAGTTAATGTGATGGAAACTCTAAAATTTCAATTTATATTTCTTTATGCCAATCTAGTTGACTTACACCAGTTGCTTGTTCGTTTTGTAACACTCCAAGTTATCGCATATCTAAGCCAGCTTTAATTTGCATAATTAATTAATTTGATAAATTAATCAATAGACAAAACTAAATCCATTCACAGCAGCTTATTTTATTTTCTAACAATACCATCCTCCATAAATGTTCTCGGGTATAATACAGTTTCTAATGTGTCACTAATTGTCTCGCCAATTATTATTAATTATTGTTATTTAGGGTATTCCACCAAACTCGTAAATGTATAAACTTATAAGTTCAAAAATTTACGCTTTAGTTTTTTGGAACGCTCCTTTTTTTCATACGTATAAAAGCCGCGTAAATAGGTATTTTGACTTTTCTGCCAGTGTTGCATTTGTTTTATTTAAGTAATACTTACTGATGCACTCATTATACAAAGGTTTCATATAGTTTTTATTTCTTTAAATTAAATACCTTTTTGAAGCACTAAATGTAAACTATTTTTGTGTAATGGCAACACTAAAACAAAATATCAGTTTATGAAGCCAATAAGCGTCGAATTTGCCTCATAGTTTTATACGAAACGCGTAAACTTTTTTCATACAAATTTTGACAGCTCATTTATAAGGCACAGAATTTTACGAGTTTAAGAGTTTTATGAGGCATTTACGAGTTTGATGGAATACCCTTATTGATTTTTGTGCACAAGTTAATTATATAGTGATCAGCTGGGGTATACTGTTAAATCACTCGCTGCAAATGCAAAAACGCTTGAGAATTCTTAAAAAACAAAAAAAAAAAATAGAAAAGTGACTGCGACGAGCTTTAATTGAGTTCTCCTCTGCATATTTCACGATTTTTTTGATTGTTTTTTATTCACTTATGTATGTAGCTCTTTACGCGAACATAACTCTCGAAGTATTTGTTTTCAAAGCGTGTTAGACAATAGTGTGACGTATGTGCTCATTCAAGCAGTCCTCTTACTATGGCTCGTGCGGGTTTTTCCAGATTCCAAAATAAAGTGCGACTTAAAATAGCTTGTTTACTTTTTTCTGTTTGCCGGCTTCCGGGCTAATCCGGCGAATTGACAAACTTGAACTTGGCTTGTGCTTAAACATAATAATAACCCAGCACTAGACGCAGTTGTTTCTTACTGGTGAAGATTTGGTGTACCTGTAACTAGGTCTTTTGGTATGATTTTGCTCAAGTTATGATTCGGCTTAACATATTGCTGAAAATTATTTTCAATTAATTTTAGTACAAAAAATGAGTTAAGTTATTGAAAAGATCATAGATTTGAGAGTTCCTTATTTCGGTCGATAAGCAAACAAGCCCTCAAGCCCCATATAACGGGGATAGGATATAGGAGTGCTACAAAAATTGACGATGGGGACAGTAAACTCCCCACTCTTTCGGCATTTCTCTTCAGAAAAGTTTGCCATTTCATAATAGAAAGATACGAGACGAAATTTTTAAAATTTACTATCAAAATTCGGAGTCAGTGGCGTCAACTTTAAAAGCGCTATATCCAATTTATGGTCGTCATAATGGTCCTGTCAGATCAACAATTGAGCGTCTAGTGGAAAAATTTGAATCCACAGGCACAGTAAGAAATGTTCCCGAGCTAGTGAGACAAAGAAGTACCCGTTTTGTCGAGAATATCCCGAAAAAAAACGCCTTGATGCGATTTATGGGCCGGCGGCGTCATTAGGCCGTACTTCTTTCGTGGTGTGTAAGATCTGCACGGTACTGTGAATGGGAATCGTTTCCGGTCAATGATAACCGAGTATTTTTGACCCGAATTGGATGATATGGTCTTGGACAATATGTGGTACAGGACAGCAACACAAGCTACACAGCGAATGTCACAATCGATTTATTGAAAACCAAGTTTGGTGAACGTGTTATCTCACGAAATGGCCCAGGCAAAATTGACCGTCCCGATCGTGCGATTTAACGTCGTTAGACTATTTCCTATGCGGGTACGTCAAGTCTATGGTCTATGCCAACAAGCCATCGCGGTTGATGAACTTCGTACGCATATCGAACCTGAATTGAGCTTCATTTATGTGAGTTGAATTTCTAAAGCCGTTTTTATGAATTGAAGAAAATCGAATACTACATAACAACTAGCACACTTTTAACTAGTTTGAGCGTGCTACACTCTCGGTGCACTATTCTCATATTTGTACGTGTACGTTGGCTAAATTCTCTAAAGTGTTTCGGTCATACTTTCGGTTGACTTTGTTTGAAATCAAAAATTAATAAAATTCTGTCTAGTCATTTCTACTGTATATAATTTTGTCCGTCTGCGATTTTTGCTATAAAAACTTGATTTCTTGTTGCCATTGGAATCGGTCTCATTGACTGGTACGAACTTGCACGTAAATTTTAGTGCCATGACAATCGCAAATATATATATAAAGTAAACACACTGACGAACAAAAGCAATGCTATTTAGGTGGGTGTTGTGTCTTAATGATTGGCCACAAACACAGCTACGCGCTGATTTTTAGTGGATATTTGTTAAATTTCGCAATTTGCATCTGCTCAGAGCTGCGCATATGACATGAGCAATTCACTTTTATCGTCACTGTAAACTGACTAAATATTTGCCAACACATACATATGTATATACATGCAAAATTGTACGCTTTCTTATTTTCTCCATGTCTGCACTCATAAAATACACAATAGAAGTCAGAAATCATCAAACAACCGCTAATTTCAATTATTGCCGTCAAAAATAATTTATCGTGGACTGAATTGGACTGGAAATTTCCTATACGCAATTTGACTTGATTTTATTTTTGACAATATTTGTGCGATTCCCTTATCACTATTAGAAGCATTTATCTGTTCTGCCAAGAAAATGGGTGTGTTGGGCTGCGTACATATGTATGTTGGTCCCTAATGATGCCAATAAAAAACTAATCTTCGCTGCTGCGCACTCGCACTGTTGGCAATTGTTTGTGGCCCGAAGCATTGCTGTGTCATGTAATGCCTATAAACAATTTCTTCGGAGCAAACAAATAAATTAAACAAACTTGCACAAATGCGAAAACGATAACAATTTAATTACTTATATGCGACAAGTGAGAACACGCTGCAATTGATTTTATTGCAGGTAAGTATTTACCACAACATATCTATCGTGAGTTGGTATTTGCATGCCATATTTGCCAAATAATAGACGTCAATATTATTAATCAAATTTTGCCAATTATATACCTCTGTTTTTAAGCCTGCTTCTGATAGTTCATGAAGCTACTGCCATCAGAATTTCGCGCGTATAAAATTGGAAACAAAGAGCAACACCTCAAATCCAATCAATCATGTTTATTGTGATCATAAATACTATTTGGGCAACGCCATGTACACTTGTACATACTTATGTGTATACATAAATATATAATTTTGCTTTGTGTTGCTTGTGTTTCGGATTATGTTTATGGTTGGCTGTAAATCGCTTTTATTGCTGGGATATTTTGTGATTTGGTGCGGTTAATAAAATTACTCGAATACAGAAGTTCATAGGTGGGTATTATTGGTATCGGTAGTGCATACTTGAATACTCAGAATTGGACTTTGTACCCTATGCTACCAAGAGCCGAATGCAGATACTGCGAATAAATGCTAAAATAGAGAGAAGCTTGCGATGGAGGCAAGATGTGCGTAAATTGTTACACCCTGAACAGGTTATATTAAATTTGCCCTCCAAAATACTAAGAGCTGAGTCAGTTTAGCCTTTCTAAGGGTAAATATTTAGTTTTTTATGAGCAAATATGACCTCTGGGACCTACTGACTATTTTAAGTTACTATATATTGGTTTAAGGGTTACATGGGTTTAAGGGTTTCATATAATCGACTTTTTTATTATTTTATTAAATTCTAAAATGCCTCTAGAATATTGTCCTAAATTTTCAAGTTGATCCGAGTAATAGTTTTGGAGATACGGCCTTGAGAACTAGTGCGCTCGAGGCTTCCTATGCTAAGTGCGTCGTCTTTAAACGTGTTTTTATCGAAACTATGTTTTTGAAGTCGGTTGGCAAGATTTCTCGAGAACTACGCAAGCATTTTTTATGAAATTTTATACAAATCTTAAGGACTCGGACGAAGTTTTTTTCGATTACAACTATTTTGAAAAAAAAATGTGGCGAAATTTTCAGTTTTTTGTAAACATGTCTGCCAAAAATCCAATTTTAAATTTTTTAGCTTCGTCAAGTTCTAAGTTAAGGTTTTAACCAAAACAGGTATCTTTTCACTTTAGATGATCCTGTAAAGAGTTATCCTGCCAACTCGTGCGCATCTTTTTTCGAGGGGTCACCGGAAATGGCGTCGCAATGGGGCCGAGTTTAAAATATTTTTTGCCAAAAATTTCAGAATTTCTTTGCTAATAGCATATGTTCGTAACAATGAAAAATTCTAATAAAATATTTCGGTTTTGGTTTGAGAAAACAATTGTTGAAATAAGGCTGGTTTTTACCCTAGAAAACCCATTAAACTCCTTAACTTCCGCTTGACTTTAGCAAGCGGAAACTGCAACGTTTTTCAAGTCGAAATGATGAAGTAGCCGCAATCAGATATTACATATATTATTCTTCGCTAATATTTGGTGGAGAACTTCTTGTGATTACTCTGCAAGGCAAATGAGGCCAGGCTATGCTACAATGGGCAAAACTAAGCTCAAGTTGATTCAAAATATTTTTCCACCCTCTAAGCATAATAAAAGAAACTAAAACCGCATTTGATAACCCAAAAATATACCATGGATTTTAGCGGAGTTATAAAAGTGAATTATTTATTACCGCAACAGCTGATGGAGTGAGCAATCCAAAGTATTCTAAAATCGAATTTGTTAATTCATAATTTCCGAATACTCAAAGATTAAATCAAGTCTTTTGTATTTCTTTTTGATTTTAAGAAAAAATCGATTGTGTTTACGAGTGCGCGCATAAATTTTAAACGAATGTAAGATAATGTTATATACACAATTGTTATTATAAATCAGGCATATTGACTTCGTTTCCTATTGATAAGACCCATGGTGGCGCTCTACTGCCCCTGTCTTTATTTAACATTTTATTATTTCATACAATGAATTTATTTTGTGGAATTTATCATAATAATATAATTAACGATATTTTTTCTTAGTGAGTCAGCCTTTGCGCTGAGTTTACTGTGTGAATTTCGTTGTGAAATTGGTTAGAAATTCCAAACTAAATTCTGGCAATTTATTATCACTATGAAGCGTGAAAAATTTGCATTATTTTAAAATTTATTGTGTAAAAATTATATAATTTCAAATATTTGTAATTTTATATAATTAAATTTTGCATAATTTATTAATAAGTTTTTTCTTAGGCTTCCGATACTCAGTAATCGATCGCCATGGCGTATACGTAACCAATAAATCATGTGGCTGAAGTGGCTATCAGTCTTATTCATATTCCCATCACATACAGCGAATTCCTTCCGTATTTCGAGCCTATTAAAAGCAAATCCGAAAGCCATTAAAATATCTGTTTAGGCTACGTGCTCTGCACACACAAGCGCCCACACGCTCCAAGAAAAGCTGCTAAAGTCGAGTTCAGAGGCAGTTAAGCTAGCGCTAGCAGCATACAATTTAGTTGGAATCACATTCCGCGCAATATGGCATTAAACAAGAAGAAGCATACTGCAAATGTTCCCTTCAGAGTTCTTCATAAGCTAGCTTCGTGAGCTAGCTAGTGATTGATGCAGGTGCATTTCGCACTGATTTTCGCAAGCGTTTTACAAGCTTACTACGTGTGCTAATGTTTATGCAAATACAGGCATATGCCAGCTCCTGTTTTGACTTGCCGTATGAAACGCCTCCAAAAGTCAATAAACAAAGCGGCAGCGATGATGCATCAAGTTTAAAATTATTCGCGATGACAAATACCATAAATAAAATTACTTCAATTTAGTGTGAGGAAATGAGTAAATGGCAGGCAATAAATACAAGTATATGCTTTATATGAAGTGCTTCACCATAAGTCAGACTAATTATTTTCGACGAGATAAAATCACCAAACGAAGGGAAATCACGCAAGTCGACCGCCGGTTAGACAAGGCAAAATCCCAAAGTTTAATCATAATTATGTTAATTAAAAAGCTATGTGCTTTTAGCAAGTCTTTTAGAGCACGCGTGCGACGGGTGCTGTGGATTTGAAAGCATTATCTCATGGCTAAAAGTAGAGTAAATATCTTATTATCTCACAATTGTCTAGGCGCTGGACACCAGCCGCAAATCATGATAAGAAAGTATGCGAGCAAAGTCAACGTTGACGCACGTTTTGGCTAAGATAATCGACGCGTGCATTCGCTTAATTAGATTAAAAGCGGCAGAAGAGTTCTAATGTTTGAATATAATTTGAGTACAGATTGATCAGTACGCCGCCAGAGTTTGTTCAATTAAAAAGAATTGTAAAAAATAAACAAACAAAATTTTGCACGTAAAATGATTGGAATTATTGATAAAGTTATAGTCGCGTGCGGATATTTATATTTTGAAATAATGCCTTATAGCTGAAGGTAATTTAATACTAGGAAAAGTCTTAATACGAGTAGAATAGCTTCACATTAACACTTGGAGGTTAAAAAAAAAAAACGTATTTTTTGTGAGTTTTTTACGAGGTAATTTATTTGATAAATAAATAAATAATATTGTACATTTAGACAGTTCGATTTACTTTAAGTGGTTAGATGGGTTTACGGGTTTTAAAAAATCGATTTACTATCTTATTGAATTCTAAAACACCTCAAGTATATTGTTATTTTCAAGTTGATCCGAGAAATAGTTTCGGAGATACAGTCTTGAGAACTTGTGCGCTCGAGGCTAGCTAGGCTAAATCCGCCGTTTTTAGGCGCGTTTTTTTCGAAACGGTGCTTTTGAAGTCGGTTGTCAAAACTTATCGAGAACTACTCAACCGATTTTCATGAAATTTTACACAGATTCTTGATATACAATTCTTAAAGACTTAGATGAACGATTTTTGTTTCGATTACAACTATTTCAAAAAAAAAAATGTTGCGAAATGTTTTCACTAAAATTTTAATTTTTTTTTGTAAAAATGTCTGTCAAAAATTCAAGTTTCAGTTTCTTTTACCTTCGTCCAATTTCTAAGTTAAGGTCTTAACTAAAAAACATATTTTTTCACTTTAGTTGGTCGTGTAAAAAGTTATCAGAAGGGGTCACCGGAAATGGCGTCGCAATGGCCGAATTTAAAATATTTTTTTCCGAAAAATGTCAGCATTTCTTTGTATTAGTTAACGTTTGTAAAAATAAAAAATTGTAATAAAATATTTCGGTTTTTATGTGAGCAAAAAATTGTTGATAAAAGGCTGTTTTTACCCGAGGAAACCCATAACCCCTTAATAACACTGTGGAACATTTTTGGGATTATTGTCTGGGGGGTGAGAAATTCCAAGTCAGGGTGATGGTACTAGGTCAGTATAGTAAAACGCTGAGGGTTTGGCGTTCGTATGTGTCAGTTTTTTTATGATCTTTTAAATTTTGGAACATTTTTGGGATTATTGTCTGATTTATTTATTTGGGGAAGGAGATTTTTTGCGTAAAATTATCACAAATTCAAAATCCCTAAAACAATTATTATTACTGTTGATGAATCCAGGTTATAATAAAAAAAATTTGATTTTTCACAAAATGGCGATTTTCCAAAAAAAGATTTTTTTTTGTCAAAACATATACACTTCAGAGTAGTTTAAAAATTAGTTGAAATTATTAATCCTTTAAAGAAAATATCAAATGAACTGAGAAAGCTTTTCGTCACCTAAAATGCAAAATAACATAACATCACAATTCAAAAGTTTGCAGCGAAGGAAAAACGATGTAATAAAAACCACTCATATTGAAACAAAATTTTAGTTTTGGTTATAAAATGGCTATATATTGGTTATATCTCAAAGCGTTGTTTAACATTTTAGGTGACATTTTGGTCTATTGCCAGCTTGCACTGATACTTCTTCCAAATTTCACTTATTATCAAAAGGAAATACAGTTCTTAAAAGAATTTCTCATTCTTGCACCAAAACAGCAACTTGAGACAGAAATACCCTTTTTTATAATTTTGATTTAATTTAAAGTCTCATTACTGAATGTACCACACACACACTTAAGGAGAACGTTTATAGTAAAATGTTAAAAATTCAGAATTTTTTTCAAACCCGTCAAATTTAATCTTTTTCATAATTTTCTGTGTCATTTTTTTATAAATTTTGTTTAGTTCCTCTTTTATACACCAAAAACACACATAATGTTCTAAAAACTATTTGCTTACACTGAGAGAAAATCCTCTTTTGTAAAATCTGCAGCAACGCACCGGAAGTATCCGTTCAACTTGGTTTTGCTTTACAACCCGAACTCTTAAATTCTGCTTCAGCCTTTGCGCTTTGGCAGTAAAGTTTAACAGCGTCTTTGCTGCCGAGCGGCGCCACAACAAACTTTTTTGAAAATACTTGCCACCGATAAGGCAACACCCACCGACCACGAATCTTAACGTTTTATATTTCGAAATCAACTGAACTGTGACGAGGCTTCGGAATGGTCTTTATAAATTTTATATCCCCGTACGAATATAATCGAGCATATATAGTGCTCACTCGTATGCCTCAAGATAAAATTTTATGATAAGAGTTTGAGTCAATATTTTGTGCGCCATGTCGCTGTGTGACACACGCACCAGGCAACTGAAGTGTGTGCACACAAGCACACATATGTATATAGTACATACATGTCCGTCCATATATATGTATGTATGTTTGGGCATACAAAAAATTTCATGAAGAAAATGAAAAAAAAGAAAGTTGCAGTTGTACGCTTGCATGTATGTGTGTGGGCATATAAGCATGCAGATCGTGCTGTAGAAAATTAGACTTTAATCAAATTGGCAATTTCCGAGCACGTTAATCGTACGTAATACGATGCAGGGACACTCGTAAGCGATTATAATATAATGCATGCGTAGGGCGATCTGTTTACAATTTATCTAGCTTAATGATATGCCGTTACTATATATTGATGATCGGCCTTTTGGATGAATCAGTACTAATATTGTTAGGCAAGCTTAAAACTTTATGAAGATAGAATTGGAATTATGATAGTCCGATTCTGAGTACGGTTCGAAAAAACATTCTTAGTAATTTTTTTTAAGATTTTAAAGAGAAAAGGTTGGACGCGGCCACTCCTTCGAGCATTTCGACTGGTAACTGGCGAATGACAAGCATAATGTTTTGCTTCAAGGCCTGCCTCGCAGCAGTATTGTCTGCATAGACTTCAGATTTTACATAACCCCAAAACGTAAAATTATCTGCTCACCGAAGTGTTCTCTCAATAAATCCATTGACTGATGAAATGTATGGGAAGTTGCGCCGTGTTTGTTGAAACCAAATTTCTCCGAGATCACGAACTTCAATTTCAGGCATTAAATAGTCAATCGACATTGATGGAAACGTTCTCACCGGTATAATTTTTGAAGAAATATGGACCGATAATTCCACCGGCCCACAAACTGTTGTTGAATCTTGAATCTTTTCAGGTTGCTCTTCCTCCCAAATGCGTCAAGTTTGCATACTTACCATTTAAGCCAGAAATCGGCCTCCTCGCTGAACAAAATTTGGGTCGAAAATGTCGGGTCTTCTTGGAACTTTTCAAGAGACCATAGAGAGAAGCGATGACGCTTGGGAAGATCGGACGGCTTCAGTTCTTGCATAAGCTGTATTTTTTATACCTTTAATCTAAGATTAAGGAACAAACTATTGAAAAAAAGTACTTTTTTCTGGATCGCCCATTAATATAAAAGAGTATAAAAAGATCTTAATCTTGAGTTTCAATAAAGTTTTCGAAGTTTTGTGAAACTGCTTTGGTCCATAATCCATACCAAATTCGTGAAAAGTTCTTGATTTTGATCGGCGATATCTCAAAAACTGAGGGAATAATTCCCACATATACACAGCTGGCTATGTCGACTAAGTTTGATCATTTATATTTTTATACTTTAAACGGTCTACGATGATTCTTTCGGGCATTACAAACTTTGTGGCAAACTTAAAATACACTATTTAGATTATACAAATGGACAATCATTTTTCTTATACATACGTTGAAATTAATTCTTTTTTGAGTATGGTTTTTATGTTAGGTACAAAATAAAAACGCTACTCCCGCAAAACACCCACGAACTGTTTAAGTCCTACCTTTATGATCGAAATTTTGTAGTTCGATGTAACACCACTACATCTGAAGCCCAAACGATTGAAGCTGGTGTACCACAAGGCAGTGTTCTTGGCCCAATGCTATATGTTTTATACACTTCAGATATCCCAGTAAGCGACCGCTTGACTATGTCTACTCATGCAAATGCGCTGCTAGGAAATCATATCGTAGCTGTGGCCAACTGGCTCGCAAACTGAAGGATAAAGGTTAACGAGCAAAAATGTAAGCACGTTACATTTACCCTAAACAAGAGCAGCTGTTCGCCTTTGACACTGAACAACGTACAAGTACCACAAAGCAATCATGTTACTTACCTAGGGGTCCATCTGGATAGGCGACTTACTTGGCGAAACCACATAGAGGCTAAAAGGACTTACCTTAAGTTAAAGGCACGTTCTTTGCATTGGCTTATTAACTCTCGCTCAGCCCTGAGTCTGGAGTATAAAATCATTATATACAACACTGTTTTAAAACCAATCTGTACCTATGGGTGTGAGCTGTGGGGCAACGCGAGTAGCAGCAACATCGAAATTCTTCGTCGTGCGCAATCAAAAATTCTTCGTACAATCACCGGAGCACCGTGGTATATCCGAAATGAGAACATCCAACGCGACTTAAAAATTCCAGACGTACGAACTGAAATAGAGCAACGAAGCGCGAAGTATGCATTGAAACTTTCGGTTCACCCAAACCAACTAGCAAGATCTCTATTGCGTGTGAACAGGAGCTCAAGATTACGTAGAAACGACTTACCAGCCCAGACGTGATATATTTTAGGCCCAGTTTAAAAAAATAATCACCCATGTAGGGTGTAAATCAAGTGAGTAGTTTAAGATTCGAAAACTTATTGTTAGGCTCTTAAGTAGGGTAGATTCAATAAATAATAGGAAAGTTAATAAAAAAAAAAAAAAATGTTAGGTGGCGCAGTGTTCGATCTGTACCGTTTTCAAGAGTTTTTCCCGAATAAAATAATATAATTTATAACAATTTTGTACTATTAAGAACTATTGCAGCCCAACTATTTACTATAAACTTGATTCAAGTCTTTATTGAAAACATTTGAGACAAAAGAGGACACATTCTTGCGGATTTCCCAAATTTGCTTTCCCTTCGATTCAAATACAAATAGGCAATTCACAAGCTTTGTTGGATGTCTTATGTCATATTTTAATATTCTTAAAAAATACGACACTTGTGAGCACCCTTAACTGTTGTATGTCATATTTTGTCATATTTCTACACTGATGGAATAGCGAACTCAAGAAACATACCACGCAGTGTTGTATCAGTCATATTTTAATTTTGCATGTGAAACAACAACAGTGTTGGTATGACAGTCATAAAAAAATATGACAATATGACGATATGACAGACTATGACACCTTGTGAATACCCTAAAAGTTAGATATAACAAAATAATAAAGAGGACATCGATTATCTATTACCCATTCATCACAAAACTGTCAAAATATTTTGCTGAAAATTTTTTTTATTGTTATTTATTTATTATTTATACTCATGTATAATTCATTCATTTAATTAATTCTTTAAATATTTTTCGAAATCATATTAGGCATAAGTTTTCTGTTTATGTGCTCAGCGCTGTGACATTTCACGTATGTATGCAATTCATTAACTTTGCTCCGATAATTGAAGTCTTGTGAGCCACATACGTATATTCTTATTCAAACACTAAGTGTCGTCACTGTTCGTAATAGGATCGGCACATAGTGCGCGCGATCGCCTAAACACAATGCCAAAGCAAATGCACGATTATTCATTAATATGCAAGTTTGTGTTGGTAATCAAAAGTGTGCAAATAAATACGCCAGCCCATAAGGATGCCTGTACTTGGGGCGCTATGCACACTCGTGCGCACATAAATCCTGGAGTGCGAAAGCAATGAAGGATGTCTCAATTAACTGTGCAAATACACGATTTAAAGTCAATTTGCGGAACACTCAACGAGGTTGTATTAAATACATATGTATGTATAAAATATTAGTAAGAGTCTAGTCTGAAAGAGTCGAAGTTGATTGAAGTTGGATCGGATAACGATCAAAAATATGAAAATCACTAGATCTTTCGAAAAAATTATTTTTGAAAATCTATTGGGTGGGCCATATAAAATTTTAAATTTGAAAAGTCAATAAAAAAACGGCTTGATATTTGTCAAAGGTCTAACATTTATTTAAAAGGTTGTTTTATGAAATTTATTTATGGAAAACAATTTCGGACAAATGACCACCGCGGCTGAGTTTACAGTAGCTTATCCGATCCACCCAATTTTGTAGTACTTTCTCGATGGTTTCAGGCCTTATGGCAGCTACAGCAGCTTGAGTCTCGTACTTTAGATCTTGAATTATTTCTGGATGGTTGGCGTAACATTTACCTTTAACAGCTCCCTACAGAAAATAGTCTAACGGAGTTAAATCGCAGCTGCTGGGAGGCCAATTCACATCATCTCTTTTGCTGATTATGCGATTTTCGAAGGTAGGGCGTAAAAAATTGAACGTAGCGTTTGCTGTATGGCACGTAGCGCCGTCCTGCTGGAACCAAATTTTGTCCAAGTCTTCCTCTTCAATTTGCTTGAAGAAAAATTCGGTTAACATTGCGCGATATCGCTCACCATTAATGGTTACGGCGGTTCCTTCTTCATTTTCGAAGAAAAATGGGCCGATGATTCCACCAGACCGAAATCCGCACCATACAGTGATTCGTGCTGGGTTTTCTGTGCCCCAAATGCGACAATTCTGCTTGTTAAGGTAACCATCGAGGTGGAAATGAGTCTCGTCCGAAACGATGATTTTTCGGTAAAATTGACCATCCACTTGACTCACCACTTTGGAAAAAAGTTTTCAATATTTCCCAGTTTTCTTCTAGTGAATAGCGAACCATTTCGTAAATTTTAGACTTTTTACTGAATATCTGTCACTTTCCGAATGGTATTTGACGTTTCCAATGTCGAAATGTAGATAATTCAAATTTAAAACGTTAGATGGCCCACCCGTTACTACATTGTAGAAGGCTCTGATATTCATATTATCACCAAAAAATTTAAGCACGTTGTCTATGAACATGAGAATGCTTGTCCGATTGTGTCCAGCATGAGTACCTGCAATTAGAGTTGAGATATTCCCACAAAACATATGTTCAGAAGTATTCCAATCAATTGTAAACGCACGTCGTGTCTCTGTGCAATCATATCGCTTAAATAAAGTCTCAATAGCACTTGATTTATAAGTGTCATGTAGATTATCAATGAAATTAAGGCGGTTCTGTCCGATTCGATATAAATTGTTCAACAATTAGTAATGAAAGCTTCTGCAATAAAATCGGCTACAGTAAACTTTAACCGAATTTAGGGCGCAGCAAGAAGCTTTCGGCGAGAGCATATAGTATAGTATAGCTTGTATGCAGGAAGTCAATGCACACTTCTAGTAATATCACTAGTTTACAGTCTTTCGGCGACTGTGATCTTTGAGGCGGTTTCATGCTAATTTTTGGTTGCTAAAACCGAAAATGATAGTAAAAATTTCCTAGGATTTTTTATGTTGTAGTCAAGGGGTATAGAGGTCAAACCAGCATCATTTAACTACAATGACAAAAATAGGTGACGATTTTTGAAGTCAATTTCGTAACCAGTGCACCTCAAATATCCCACATACCTCTTAGCACATCAGTCGCAAATTCCGTCACATTTCTTGAATGCTGTATTCCACAGTATACATTTTACCATAGTAGTATTTTTGTAACAGCTCGCTCTCTAGCGGGACTTAACGCAACAGTTTTTGATAAATATTTATTACATAAGAACCTTTAATAAAGAAAAATACTGAGTTCTTCAGTATGACAATTGAATACAAAATTAAATTAGGCACTTTAAGGGGGTGTTCTACTCAGGGGGTATTCTACTCTAGAAATAAAATTTTGGGGCAGTTTTCTGAATTTTATTAAAAAAAAAAAGAAAAAAAAATATTTTTACCATCCATTTTTTTATGGTGTTTTTATTGATATCTTAAGAATACAGAAAAAAAATTTACAAAAAAATATTCAAAATTAAAATAATTAGAGGGGGGGAGAAACAGGTTTAAAAAAAACTGGCGCATCCTGATGACTTTGACACTGACTCTCCTGGTGGTCTGAAAAAAAAAAAAATCAAAAGAAATTCTTAATCAGTAAGGATGCTGTTATAGTCCGGGAACACGAAAAAAAAAATTTTGAAAAATGGCGACTGCCTGAAAATAAAAAATAATTTTTTACCCTTTTTTTGAAATTCCTGAATTTTTTTAAAATAAATTTAAATTTATTTTATATTATATAAAATTAAACGATGCTGGTAGGAACGATAAAGGACTATATAAAGAAGGTTCACACAAAATTTCAAATAAATAAAGTAAATCGGTTTTATAGAACTTGAGATAATGCCGGTACCGTGTGGAAAAAAGTAGTTTCGAGAAAAACGGGTTTAAAGTTTGGGAGAAAATTCAAGTGAACACGGACGCCACTTCTCAAAATCGGCTGTATCTCCGAAAATAAGTCGAATTTTGAAAAATCCTTTCAAAGTCATTTTGAAAGTCTAAACTTTAAATATATGAAAAAAAAATCGAATTTTTCAAAATTCTGGCGTAGAATACCCACTTAAAGCTTCCAAAACAGGCGTGTGTCGACATACGGAGGGTGCAAAAATATTTATTCACACTCACACGTGTTTATAAAACCGCTAATGCATTTATGACATGTCAAAAAATATTTTATTATTCGTATGTATAAGTATTACATATTTACATATACATATATATGTATGGATGCATTCGGTAATGCATTTATTGCCCGGCAGGTGATGGGAAGCAGCTTCACATTTGTTAGCAATTTTTCTGAGAAATTTTTTTTATTATATGGTAATTCTGTAAGTAATTGGTGTTTGTTTCGTGTGCACTTCGGAATACCTTTTAATATTGAAAGTACAAAATTAAATTAACATCTGAATGTGTGAAAAGTTCATTAAAGGCCATAAATTAGATAATGAACAGAGCTAACTAACGGTTAATTGCAACAAAATATATAATCAAATGGTGATGGTAAAATAAATATATGCAAAATATGCGTTCCAAGCACGCGCAACACGAATAACACCTTACCTCTGGTATTACTCGTACCTCACAAATTATCTATAAAGTTAAAAACTATGTTCTTGTATTTTAATTTACTAGGTTAGGTTAGCGTTGGTAAATAGACTTATTGGCCTTGATTGGACGAATAATTACACTTGGATCGCTAGAGACGCTTGTCTGTTGCCATCCCCAAAACTCCTTTGTATGTATCAAAACGACCGTTGGATATCGCCAAAACACCTGGGGTCCAGTTTGGACGCCTATCATTGCGGTGATGTGTGTCCAGTTCAATGGCCTCTGAGACAGAAGACTTTCGAAACCTCACAAGAGCTGATTGCTGACCAACGCATTTTGAGCTCGCGCGAATCTCATAGATCCAATGCCCGAATACAAGGAGACAATGTTTGCATTCAATAAGAATATATCGATTAATTTGTTATCCCCTGACTCTGACGTATGTCAAGAGAAAACTAGAAAAGAGACAGTTATACATACATATATCTCTCATTACTGACCAGAAATTAGTATCAGTAGTGGAAATTAACAAATTGCCTATTGGTTGAAACTAATTGAAAGCGGACTTACTTAAATTCTTTATTGAAAAAAGACTGATCTTGAAATTAGTCCTGAACATAAGGAAAACTTGCCAGAAGTTCTGGATTAGTAAAAAAATTATTCTTCGTATTAGGATTGCACTTCAAAATTCGGTCTTTTCTTGATTATTGTTAGAAAAAATTTAGGATTCTTCTCACGATTCGCTAAAAGAGATTAGTTTTGCGGATTTTTTTTTTTAATTTTAAATTTTCTGAAACTGTGAAACTATCCCAACTTTCTAGCAATTCGCGGATTCCGTTTCAAAAAAACTGGGCCGGCCTGGAGGCCAAGAATTAATCAAGCCAATTTTTGATATACTGTTCCATTGCGAATTTTACACCAGTAAGGTCCTCCTACATCGACCGGAAAAAATGGTAGTCAGAAAGAACAAAGTCAGAGCTTTAAAGAGAGCAAAAATTTCCAACCGCTGGTTTCCAAATTTTTTTGAACCGGTCGTTAACCAGGATGCCGAAAGTTCTCAAGATGGAAAACTCTTGTCCCGTATCTAGTCCTGTCTTCGGTCGTCCGACTTTCGACAGCCGTTCGCTTCAATCTGATAAGTAGTTGTCGGTAGCGTTCCCCAATAATGGTTTCACCCAGTTTAGAAGCTCATACTCCAGCATGCCTTTCCGATGCCATCAAATACAATAGTTGCCCCAGATTTGGTAAAAATATAAAAGTAATTTAAAGAAAGCGTGAAGGATGTTTCTTTAAAATACTTTCGCTGTCTCGACAGATAACGGTTATTATTTATACAACAATGTTATTTATGTTGTTTTTACTTTGTCTACAAAGTAAGCATTATAAATGTATAGTAAAGTCAAATGCATATAGACACAGCACTACTTTTTATCTCTGCTTTTACAGTGCTTGTCAAACACACATATCATAATTATTAAGCAATTAAAAACGCGATGAATTAATAAATTCTATTAATGTTATGTTTTACATTTTGCCTGGGATTTTTGCCAAAAACAAGTCATCAGCACTTAATGAGTTTCAGCTCTTAGCTTGTGCGGCGCTAATTAGCACAATTTGAGTAACAATGAACTCTAATTCGCAAGCGTGCGACACTGCGTATGACGGCGGCCAAATGGCCTCAGCGCAATAAAACTGTGTTTATTTGCTTAGCTCTCGGCACACACACGCACGCTCACACTAATTCGCAGACAAATATTTGCCCTCAGCATACACGTGACGCCCATTAGCTAAACCGCCATGCCGAGTGTGACTCGAGACCGCCCAGCACAGGTAGGCGGTTAGAACGAGCACGAGCGAGGGACGCTTGTGTGCTGCATCCTCCCGCCGGCTGCTTTGATAAGCGCGCTAATATGTTGTGCGCACCATCAATGACGATTCACCATGCTCTTGTACACACATACATATAAACATGTGTATGAACGTGCTTTCATGCGCCTCTTTCAGCTTGTACACACGCTCGTTCAAATATTTGCGCCTGGGAGTACTAACTAATGTGCTGTCAACAGGTGTAAATACGGCTGTAAATACACCCATTAACATATGTGTATGTATGTATGTATGAGGGTGTGCCTTTGTTTACTTATCACTGCGACGAATTCCCGTGTCTCATCGTTTTGATTGACAAACCATGAACCCAAATTATAGGGTAATTTAATCATGAAAGACCCACCTCTGTCAATGGCAGATCTGCGTCTGAATATAGTCTTTTTATGAATAATATTTATTTTTATCGTGTTGCAAACTTTTAAATTATTATAAATGTAAATACTTTAAGGCAAAATTGATTATTACTTCGTTTTCGCGACTTTTTCGCAATCTAATTTACTTTCCTATATTGTCTGCAAACCTTGGTTGAGGGACATTGGATTAATGCTCTAAATGCGGCAGTTTTTTTTATTATCTCAGAAAATATTAAAGTGAATCCGACTTAAACTTTAAGTAGATAATCCAACGTCTTCAGTCCTGATCTTGAAGATATATCTACTATGCTAATCTCACCATCTACATAGTCTTTCACTTCCTGTGAAATCGACTAGAACTATTCAAGTTGCATTTAAATATGCGTTTATTGAAATTCCCATGCGAGTTGATTAAGGGGCATAAGTTGAGTAATCTTTAAACATAATGTACTAAAATTTTTAACCAAAAATGAGAGTAAAAATTTCTTGGCACGTATGATTTTTTTTTTTTTTTTTGAAGTGAAGGGTTGCAGAGATCAAATCATAAACATTTAGTAAAATGACCAAATATCTGTAAGTGATGGAAAATTTTTGACTCAAATCCGTGATCAGTTGACCTCAAATACATTTTGACAAAAAATACCTGGAAATTTCAAATAAAACGCAAAATATTTAACTATTCATCAATATATATTTTGTCGCCTTCAAAGTAATCCTCACCAGATGTAATACACTTATGCCAGCGTTTTTTCCAATTCTCGAAATACTTTTCATAAGCATATTTCTTTGATCGACTGAAAACGGGTTTCACGGAGAAGCATTTTCAGTTTGGGGAACAAGAAAAAATCACACGAAGCCAAATCCTGTGAATAATCAGACTATTTTTGAAAATTTCATATACAAAATATGTACCAAAATCATTCTAACGGATTTGCGAGAGATGTCGAGCTCTCTTGCCATCTTTCTAATACTTGCCTGACCATTTTCGAACACCATATCATTCACTTTTTTAATATTTTCATCAGTTGAAGTAGTCGAATATGGTCCAGAACGTCTTCAACAATCTATCGACCGTTTCTAAAGCTTTCTATCTGTCGTAGACTTGTGTTTTTGATAAAACTAAATCATCTAAGCCTTTTCCAATATTCGCAATGATTTTGCATACGAAATTTGGTTAGAAATTCAAAATTTTAGTCAAAGTCTTTGTTCAATATTTTTACCTATTGTAAAATTCGCTACGCATTACTGAGGTGCACCGACTTTAGCAGCTACTGTGAACAAACAGGTTGACACACCGCGCTCATTGGCAGTCTAACTCTTGTAATCGGTTGCTACAAAGTATTATCTAATATATAAATTTTCGAACTTCGGGGTGACTTTGTGCAGCATATATCGGCCAATATGTGAGTTATAACAATTAAAATGAGAGCGCGTGGTTTACTCATAGCAGTGTATCCTTGTGCCTAAAATATATAAATTTGAGCGAAAACTTGTCCCTGCCCCTATATAACTATTATCATGATTTTTGGACATCCATCTGACATTAATCTATATTTCCCTGGCTTTGATTCTTTCAATTTACAAGAGTATAAAATGTTCGGTTGCGTCCGAACTTAGCTCTTCCTTACTTGTTTCCTTCAGATTTGTTGGGTAGTGTAATGTTGTGTTGGGTAAGTAATTATCTAGTTATTAAGCAAAACTAATTTTTTTAAATCTGCAGTTCTGGTGCCCAGGTAGTCAGAGAATCCTATCATTGTATAAACAATACTTTACATATTTATATTTTTTTTATTTTCGTTTGCCCTTTGGTCGCAACCACCTTCAAACCTTCAAAAAAAGCAAATTACAAAAAACTTTGCTTTAAGACTTTTCTTCTATATATTTTTTAGTTATGAATAAATATTTATATTGTAAAGTTTTTAAAATATTTTATGCAAATTCAAAAAAAAAACAAGAAAAAACGTTAATTTCGGTTGCACCGAAGCTAAATACCCTTCACAGGTGCATTTCTGTTAGTAACTATGTGTTCAGTTTGTATGGAAGCTATATGCTATAGTAACCCGTTCTGAAAAAGTTTTTTAGAGATTACATTGTTACCTTAAAAAATAATCTATACCAAATTTCGTGAATATATCTTGTCAAATGTGAAAGTTGTCGATACAAGAACTTGATTCCGATCGCTCAGTTTGTATGGTAGCTATATGCTATAGTTTACCGATCTGAAAAATTTTCTCGGATATTACATTTTTGCCCTAGAAAATAATCTATACCAAATTTGGTGAAGATACATTGTCAAATGCGAAAGTTTTCCATATGAAAGGTTGATTCCGATCGTTCAGCTTATATGGCAGCTATATGTTATAGTGGTCCGATATCGGCCGTTCTGACAAATGAGCAGCTTCTTGAAGAGAAAATGACGTTTGCAAAATTTCAAAAGGATATCTTAAAAACTGAGGGACTAGTTCGTATATATACAGACAGACGGACAGACGGACACGGCTAAATCGACTCAGCTCAACATACTGATCATTTATATATATACTTTATTGGGTGACAAACTTAATATACCCTGTTCAGGGTATAAAAATCACAGCAATTAACTTTCTTTATGTGATTATACATGGTGTGCTCAGTAGTTGTATCATAAGAAGGCACTTTTTAAATAATTCAAAATAAATATCATCTCATTCTAGTGATCAAGAACAGAACTATATAGTTTTCAGTTTTAACCTAGAGAGAAATGCCGAAATAGAGTATTGATCTGTCTTATTATTGAAGTGAAAAAAGAAAAAAAAAACCCGAACCAACGTTTCTACATAAAATGAATTAAACACATTTGTTATTTAGCGATGCAATAATCTTACCGAAGCGAATTTTCGCAATTGGTATTGTTCAAAATTAATAACTGAAAATTTTCCTGATTACGCATTTCCTGCAATTTCGTTGTTTTTGGGAACTGACTACCTACCATATGAATTATACGTAGATAAGTGTGCATGTGTGGGTGGATTAACCGATTAAAGTGAAAACCAATAGGTAAAGTTCAGTAGCTGCCTACCGCTTTATTACCACACCGTATCTGCGCATTTGCGCGAGACTCAATATCGGCGATCAATTAACACTTCAGGCGTCATATTTCTGCGATAGATTTTATGGTGGCCATAAATCTGTTGCGAATTGGTGTTATCTAGAAAATTAGATTATACATACATACACACAAATTTGCACATTTTATTCACCTTTTTCGCAGTTCAGGGCCGGAAGCCTGAAGGTGATTCGATTAGATAAATTTTTACTACCTGAAAATGAAGAGAATATGTTTTGAAAATTACAAATTTTGAAAATAAAAGGATAAAAAGTGCAACTGCTCTGAAAAAGCAAGTTTACAATAGTTGCCTTATTCGAGATCGCGGTTAGAAGACAAACATGTTACAAACCGAATTTATATTAAATTTTACGCCTCGAAGAAATCTATATCTCGGGGTTAGCTACTCAATTTTGTCATGAGCTCATTCTCTTTTAATAGTGCGAATCTTTAAAGCAAAGTAAAGTCTATAGGAAGTGAAGATGCGTCTTCTAGGCATCTCAAGAATTTTATTAAGTAAATATTAAAGTAGGCATTAAGTTTTATTCGTAATCTACTCGTAAGACATGTTGTACGAGTAAATATGTTAACTGAAGAAACGTACGCATAGTCACCTCATACATGTATCCACCGGTATATGGTTCAAGGCGATGGAAAAGGCACTAAATCATGTTTTCGCAAGTTTACTCTCTTTTTATTTTTAAAATACATACATACATACATGTGTCAACATATAGGTACATAGTGCTCTTTTCATTCATAATAAATCAGTGTGCCTACCGGCATTTCACTACTTTCCTTGTTTTGCTTTTATTACACCCTAAACAGTGTATATTAAACTTGTCAAAAAGCTTGTAACACCCACAGCGAAACATCGGAGACCCTACTACTACTAAGAAGCTGTATAAATGATCAACATGACGAGCTAAGCCGATTTAGTCATGTCCGCCTTTCTGTCCGATTATCTGTCTGTATATACGCCAACCGTTTTTCTGTCCGTCTCTCTGCCTGTTTACATTTACACGAACCAGTCCCACAGTTTTTGAGATATCGATTTGAAGTCTTGAACACCTCCGTTTCTCCCCAAGATAGTTGCTATAAGAAATTCACCTGTGAAGGGTATTAAGCATCTTATCGTTTTTATTTTGTTTCTCTCTTCTTGCACCTTTGATGACTATACAGCGACTATTTCCTTATATGTAAATATGTATAATATTGTTTATGAAGGTTATTCCATCATCAAACAGCTATAAAATAATTGTTTAGCAATTGACGGTAATGTTTTATGCGAGGTCTTAAAGTTATCACGTGTTCCAAGATATCAGCCAGTATTTTTAAAACATATATAATGACTGTTGTCGTATTCTAGGGATATTACTCATTGTTTTGCAGAAATTGACAGAAATTTTTTATTGCTTGATCAGTGATGAGGCGCCTGTTATCATGTGTAAACATAGATCTCTATTAGTTGTTGTTGTTTTATAAAATATTTGCTTAATATTTTTGTGAAATTGATATGCGATATTTTTGGACGTTGACAACAGCGAATTCGAGTAAGGACTGGAAAGTTGGACATTTTTTCTTGTACTAACTTTAATGAAAGTTTTAGTCGACCACAATATATACTCGTGGCCACGTAAAGCTTACTACTTGATGTTTTCAAGTGTTGTGCACTTAATTTACTCGCGCTGTTACTTTAAAAACAATAGTCGGCCGCTTTTGTATAGGCATAGAAAAGCTAGTTTAAGTTTTACTCTTTAAACGCAATAAATTAAAAACTATAATTATAATTAGATAATATAATTTAATTATTCTTACTAAAAACATAATAAAAATAAAATTGTATAAAATACTAAACGACCGAAAAAGTCAAAATAAAAAAAAGAATTTAAGAAAGTATAGTGGTAAGCTTTGCGTGGCCACGAGTGTATTTCACTCATTCATAGAGTATTGAAAGTTCTACTGCACAAAGAGTCTAGTAAGTAAATATTTCTTGCCGAGTTTTGAATCTATCACTCCACGAGTTTTTTCCTGAGCTTAAGTCAAAAGAAGCAATTAGCAGCTTATATGGTGCCAACTGGTACTTGTCTCCTTGCGCAGCTCATTGAAGCTGACGTCATGGCTACCACCACAAACAACGCATTTTTTAATTAGTTGGGATTTGAAAAGCCGTAATAATTAATTTCATTGAAGGCTTACTTCTATTTACTGAAAGCTTAAAATTATTACCAAACTTGAGGAAATTAAAATGTGATAATTTTCTATACTCATTATCACGTTTCACTAATCACTTGCTGAAATAAGTTCTAAATGGTAAATTTAAATGTTCAAATTGATTCTTTCCAATATTCCGCAATGGATTTGGATCTGTGCCAGACTAGGATTGTCAACTTGGCTATAAACAAAAATTTCTTGAGCCAAACATCCAGTCTGAAAACAGTTGATCAGCGTAACTGGAATTGACCTCGTTTAACCACGTTTAACCACAATAAACTTCATATTTTATTATAGATAAAAATTATTTATCTAAATTATCTCCATCTCCCAAAAATCTTCATACAAAATACTCGGTTATTTTTCAACAATTCTTAGAAGTGTGTGAGTTTATTAGTAAAATAAAGCTGATTATTTCTACAATGTTCTCGAGAACATCTTCAATCGCAATATTTATAATTAGCATATATGTAATTATGCATGTATAAGTGTAATTTATTTATTCACAATATTCAATACGAGATTGGGGTACAATGATATTTTGCCGTAATGTGGAAATAAAAAGGTTCTTAGATTTACAATTTAATTTACAATAGAAAAGGGTTTGGGATATCGGAAACTACGGGGACTGTTATCAATGCTTGACTCTTTGAAATATATTTCTTTCATTTTACCCATTTTTAACACACACTCTGCTGGTTTCGTAATTCACTTGAAAGCTTTTCAACTTTTAAGGTTAGGAAGAGTTTTAATAAACTAGTCACACATGCGCAAGTAACTAACGGTAAATTTAGAAAATCAAAAAAAAAAAGTCTTAGATTATGCATATTGTAACAGTAATGATAATGTTCTACAAAGTGTTTGAAAGAAAGATTTGAGCACGCTTTTCCATAAATAACGTCCACCATCACTGATATCATCACTATTGTTTGAACATAATTATGAGGGGCAACATCAATGGATGTTGTCTTTAGAAAAACGGTTAAGCTGTGCAATACATTTAATCCTCCAGCGTAACGTTGCGGAAAAGATATGACATGGACTCCTTATTGTGTATGCGACGTATAGCCTCGGCAATCAGAATGGAAATGTCAATCGTTTTGATTTTGTGACACTGCAGCTTTTGGATCTCATGTGGAATGGTATTGGTAACAACAACCTGTGCGGAATACAACACATGTGTTAGACTCTGCAAGCGCATATTTCAGATTTTTACTCACCTCATCGATTGAGGACTCCTCGATCAGTCTGGGTGCATCCGAACTGAGCAGACCGTGTGTAGCCAATAAGTAGATTTTGCATGCACCGTTCTCCTTCAGCAACGCGGCCGCGTCAACGAAAGCCTGCACATCGTCGATTAGATCGTCCTGAGGGCATGAAATGAAGGCTTAATAACCAATTCCAGCACTTGCAACGTCAAATACTTACCACCATGATGGCTATGCGTCCCTTGACATCGCCCACAATGGTTAGCGGCGGTTTGACCTTGGGTGGGTGCTCCGGCACGCCCACCGACACGCTGATGGTGCGCGCTCTGCTGTTGCTGTAGTGGTGAATTGGAAGTTGCCAGTGGTGTTTTGTATTATTTGTTGTTGTGATAAGGTTATTGTTATGTTGTGCAATGATAATATTGTAGGTTGAATTTGTATGAATGAAGTGATGAGGAAACAATTGTTTTTGTTATGAGAGTATGAGAGAGAGAGAGTTTTTGGTATGAAAATTTAGGGAATGTTGTACGAAATGAGTTGTTTAGTTAAAGCAAACATTTGATATTTTTCGTTTGATGTCAAGTGTGAAACCAAGGAAAGAAATGCGTATAAAATATACATATTTATCGTTATAAGTTTTTTAAAAAGAAAATCAATACAAACCTAGGAGAACAGGAGCACATTTCAACTGTATTTCCTATTAAATCGCTATATGTACTGATAAACAGATAAAGAAAAAAATTTTGTTCGTTTTCGTTTCGTTTCTGGTAGATAATAAAATTTCTTTTAAGTCTATGATACTTATATACGAAAAGAGCGTATATTTAGCAAAAAAAAGGAAAAATGTCAAAACTGTTTTATCAACATATACTCAAAATTCAAAACATCAAGTAACTGTACTCAAAATCAAAATTAGCAACATAACGTTAAAAACTGCAATCAATTTAACGAACTAAGTAAAATATAAGTTTGCTCTGATTTGACTAGTGTGAGGTGTGACCTAAGACATGCTAGTATTTATTCAACTTGGTTTATATAAATGAGGTTAGGAAAGCCTTAGCTGAGAACTTTGGTCTGATGAAATTTGTATCAAAGAAAGACAGACAGACTTAGCTTACAAATATCGTGCGATATTTGCTTCTATGCAACAGTAAATACAATTTTGGAAAGTGATTGGAGGTGTTAAAGATCGACTTTTCACATATCTAATAATGAAGTTCACTAAAAATTACAATTTTATTAATTATTTTGGTAATCGAACCACTATATAATCTTAACATTGTATTTACTAAAGTATTTCAAATTGCGTGAAATAAATTTATTTTGAAAATTGTTTTAAACTCAAATACGAGAATATGGGATCTGTCATTTTGTACTTTAGAGCTAAACTGGAAGCATCGCTTGATTCAAAAAATACATTTCGGGTGTGTGTTGTGTTCCACAAATTATATAAACTATTGAAATAAAGTGCCAATAAAAAATAATATAAAAGAAGCAGCAAAAGTAGTACCATATTGGCTGGATAAAGTGAGCTCTAACAGTCAATACATGAGTAAGGAACGAAATCGCAATAACAAACAGCCAATCCAAACAAAACTTAAATTCTCATTCCACTACAATGTAAATCCAGTGTGAAGTCTCTAAATGCAAGTGTGTCTCTTTGTAAAAATTGTTACTTTTCAGTTGAAAAAATGCGTGGTTTGTGCTGCAATGTGTGGCTAAGTTTTTTGAAAGCTGTGTCCGAACACTTTTGCCTTATTATATTTTCCATTCTCAAAATCTACAAGAATCAGCGAGGCATGCATAATTAACTGAATTGTATATTCAAACTCGAAAACTTGGACTTGAAAATATTGAATTATTACATTATTTTAACATTATTAACGCATGCAATTTCAAGTCAAATTATCGAAAACAAGCAAAGGGAGAAATTTTCTTTACAGCAAAACTCAAAACCAACAAAATCATTTACAAACTAGTTAATAGTCGGTCATTATGTACTCGTACATACTTAATTAAAGAATTTGGAAGTTGAAATGTACTTTGCAGAAGTCATAGAAGTAATATTTCTCAATATACAGTGGGTTAAAGGAAAATATAAGAAGAGAAGTGGTTATATTAGAATTTCATATTTTTCCATTTACAAATCTATTTACAAACTGTTAATGTTTTTTGAAGCTATGAGTTGCAATGTAAGCGCATTAATTACATAAAATGAGCGATCTAAAATGTGAACACACTCAGACACAGAACAGTTGACAAAGTGAGGTTAAAATGAAAATGACAAAAATACGAATAACCAAAATAAATCCGCCAATCGTTTGTTCGATGGAATGTATGTAATTAACACTGTTATATTTCATTAAGGGGCTCACCAGAGTGATGCTTTGGAAAAAAACGATTTTTCTCATATTTCGGCAATTCTTCCCTTTAAAAATGATATATTATAATTTTAAATTAATATTTCGAATATTTTTGAGTTGCAGGGTTCTAAATTGAACCTGTAAGCTTCAAGCAGCTCTATCAGTTTATATTTAGACGCGCTTTTCAATTTATATTTCGAATAGAGTGATTACTCGGAGACAAATAATCATCTGACAACCCGTTTTTCGATCTGATTAAAAATCGAGTTTTGGCAGGCAACAAAAAAACAAAAACAAATTATTAGGTAAAATTAAACTTCCAATTTGCCAGTATCTGAGTTTTTTCCGAAAGTAGCACATTGTTCGAAAATTAATTTCTAGAAATAATTGTTTTTGGGATTCATCCAGGGAGAAGGCCGGAATCACTACAGTGCAAGACGCGAAAATATTAAATTTTTTCATCAAAAATGTTACTGTGCATTTCATAAAATACATATGTATGTATAAATATAACCCTTAATTTTAAAACAATTAATACAGCCGTTTCTTTTTCAATTCTCAAAAATCTTCTTTTTAGGCTGCCACACTAGATGTGTCTCTTAATTCGACATTTTATTCAGTTTTTTAATTGCAAAAGTTTGCAAAAGTTTAAAGTTTCAAACTTTCGGCGGAATTCGCGTTCATTATTACAGACCTCGAACAAACCTTGGACACTTCATTTTACAAAATGACAACATCTAATCCAAAGAGAACTTACTACAGCCTAATTGTCAACAATATCAATTCTATAGAAAGATTTAGAATTTTAGCAATAATTCCAGTTTTCTTTACACCAATGATATGCGAAAAAATAAAATAATAATGATTAAGCAATTAGTAATTAGTTTTGGCAATGAGGATGTGCTCATTTATGACAAAAGTATATTACAAGTTGCATTCATACATATATAATGTGGAAAGTACACTCGCTCTAGTTAGCTGTGATAGTGCAAACGTGAAATAACTCTACGCAAAATGTGCGCTGACTCACCTCACGGGGGGCGGCGAATAGCGGCCATCGACCTCATCACTTTCGGCCTCCTTCTGTTCGCCGTGTATGACTGCTATGGCGAGCCGCAAGCGTTCAGCGTACGAGGTCGCCTTCTTGGCGCTGTTGGGATTACGCGCCACAATCACCGAATTGCGATAGTCAGGGATCTGCAAGAGTGTTATTGGAGTTTACCAAATACTTTAAAAGAGTCTTACAACAATTTTGCTTTTAAATATACGCTTCGTTGATTTAATATTTTCTATGCTGCCACTAATTTTCAATACCAATAACAATAAAATACTTGCCATAAGTACAGAAATAATTAGGAATAATATTGGAGAAGAAGAAGGCAGACAATTAAATGTTGAATAACTTACTTATCTTTCCACATTAAGCTAAATATAATTAATAAAATATATTTTTTGAGGTTTTGGAAGTTCTTAGCGAGAGTTTAAAGCTAAACCGGTATGTGATATGAAATGGTTACAGTACAGACCTGTAGAAGCCTATTGTTATCGTTTATAACAGTAATGAAAAGCCACATGACAAATGACACATTTGGGTTAAACAATTGGTTATTTTGAATACGTATACTGATTTGCTTTCTTTGGATTTCTCAAGCATTTGGTTTGAACAGCAGTCTAAAATCGTCCAAGTTCCTCAACGCGGCAAGGAATTTGTGCTCTTTACACTGCTGATCGCGCCAAATTCGATTGTTTCTAAAATAACCGAATCGCGACTTTCGAAATCATCAGTGGAAATTGGTATGATACGAAATTCACGAGTCAGCAATATTTAAAAACGATATTTGTGTGTTGTTTCCCTCTAACTCAATTCCCTGCCTATATACAACAAAAGTATCTGTGCAAAATTGTCCCAGCTAAAAGAGAATGTTACAAAACTGTGACAGTCTGATTTTCGATATCGAAAATATACGGTTATGTCAAAGTTAGATAAAGCTAGTAAGTAACTGAAATTAATTATTTCATAGTTTTACAAGTCTAGAAAGAAATAATGAAGAACAGAAGGTTAAATCTCATAACACTTATCGGCATGTTGGCTAAAAGAAATCGTCTTAATTTATATGCATACATATTATATATATCAAATACTAAGATACTTAAATCTTGACTAATATTTTTTGATTGTTTCTTTGCATAGTTAGTCGCATAGTTCTGATTTGAAAAACAAAATTTAAAGGTTTCATATCAACCCAAGGAAATCTAATATAGATCTTAAAATATCAAAGTGGCAGTTGAGGTTCTTATTTAATATTATTTAAAATGTAAAATATTTAAATAAAAATAATAATTTTGATAAGTGCTCACTTATAATTTGAATGCATTTCAATACAAGGGAATTAGATATTCTATATATCTAGGATTAGGATTGAAATTTTACGACTTTTGAAAAACTAAACCTTTTCAAGTTGTTATGTAAGTAGATCATTACTCGGTTTATTAACTAACCAACAGCGTGCATGTAAATTTTCGGGGGATAATTAAAAAAAAAAAAAATAATTAATATTCGTTAGCTTCAAAACAGATTAGGCAATATAAGGGACTATAAATCAGTTTAAAGCTATTGACACTAATTTTATACATATTCTGATCTAGCTAAATACTCTAGTTGTACACATTTAATGTAATATCAAAAATTGCACATACACTCTCCTGTATATATTGCAACAGAAATGGTGAAGCGCGCAAATTATCGACTGGTATATCGAAAAATCCTTGTATCTCTTTTTGGTGCAAATCCATTGTAATAATATGCGTTAAGCCGGAGGTGCACAGCATCTAAAAATGCAAGAGGATATAATAAAAGGAGTAATGGAAGCGTTAATGAATTATGGCGAAAAGTGTTGGAATGAACTGATTCAAAAAACAAAAAAGGAAAATTCTTTGTTAAACAGTGTAGGCATTGTGAGGCTACATTTACTATTTGTACGTTTAAATAATGCAAACTTTCGCATTTTAGCACTATAAGTTGCTAATTAGTAGTGTTTGCTGAATTAACGGTTAATAAGAATAATTAGTATTTTATTTTTAACTTGACACATAACAAACAGAAGGAACAGTTTCAAACACACACACATGTTCTTCTTCGCGTCGCAATATTTTGTGAAAATATTAATGTTTTGAAGAAAAACTATATGTTAGCATAAACTAAAAAGGTGAGTTGAATGTAAGAAAATCAAATTCAAATTGGCTGGTCAAGAATTTTCGAATTGCCCTGCACTCTCCACCACCTAACAATAAACGAGTTTCCAACACTTTTCTTTTTCATGAAGCATGTAGAAACCTTCGCCAACAACTTCGACACGATACAACCGCGTTTACGCATTTTACATTGTTTCGAGTAGGGTAGGTATGGTATGACGCCAACTATGGAGCGCGCTGAAGATGTTCTGCAAGCATACGCCATAATCAGCAGTTCCATAATATTGTTATTGGCATCTCTACGGAAGTGTGAAGAAATCATTAGTCATACTAGTTTAGTGAAATTTACGTAGTTCATGTACTTACTTAGTGCCAGTTTGTATGATATAGATGTCTTTGCCGCGCACCGAGTCGCCGATCTCCACCATCGTCTCGCGATTCGTTTTGTGGAATACGGAGCAACCGCCGCTCTTTATGCCCATGCGCTCGGCCACTTTATTGGCCAGATCTGGATGTGAGTTGCCATGGATCAGCACAATATCCGAAGCGGATGACGTATCCATTTCGCTTCTGCAACGTTTCGGTGGACGCACGCTGCCCAATCTGCAGAAATAAGAGTAGAAAATGTTAGAATTTCACAACAAGGCCATTTCTTCCACACAATCAATAACAAGCAACAGGAGTAAAGCGGTGAACGCGTTATGTGGTGTATTTTTATATTTCTGGTTATTATTTATTTACAACATAATGCGCGACAAATTATGAATGGAATGCCTTGCTAGTCACAATGTTTACTCTTGGATACACTACAACAAATGCAACGCCACGTTGGCTCGTGGCACACGCCAAAGCCATCGAAAGTCAAAGCCAAAGCCAAAGCTAATAAGAAATGTCAGAGGTAGGTCAATATTACATGGAGGCGACTGCGTCGAAGTCAAGCACATACATTAACACACCTACATACCTATTCCAAACAATCATTCTCTTTTGTGTGGGTGCGCAGAAGCCAATAGGTGTTTGATTGTGGCGGCGCTCTTTATTACATGAAGGTCACGTGCACGAGCAGCACAGGATAATAAGAACGTTTATTAGTTTATGTCAATATGCCACGGATATTAAGTGTTACATAAATAGCACAATAACTGCACAAAGAGTAGCAACTTATTGCCATTAATTTCTTTAAGAAAGCACTCGTTTAATGGAAGGCGTTCCTTTTTTTATGGAAGCACACTTACAACACTAGTACCAAGGAGACATGAACTAACCAAGTGAATGGCCGTCATGGTTACAGTTAAGCATATTTACTGCGGCATTTTATATTGAAAACTTCGATTATTGCCTGTTATATTTATGTGAGTAATATGAAGCTAATGGTATATTTTTGAAGTATTAGATTCCGCTACATTTCCATAGTGCAAGCTGTCAATAAATGAACTTTATTTAAACAAAGCTATGTTTCAAAGTTATTCCTTTATAAAAATCTAGCAAATTTTTTCAAAAAAGTCAATATTTTTGTTGGATATTTTATCAAATATTTAATTCATGCCCGTCCCGATCCTTAATCGTACTCCAATTAACTTTTTCTTTAAGTAAAAAATATCAAATTTGATTTGAGAAGCAACCGGTTTCACTGGATTTCTTGGTTTCACTAAGCTGGCATTCTTTAAACATTTTGTTTACCAAATATGTAAATAAAGAATATTTCAATTGTCTTATCTTTCCATTCTCAAGTGCCACTTAATTTTTCATGGTCTTTAGCTTATGAAGTGATGTTTGAAAAGTGCTTTGTCAAAACCATGATCGGGTTTTTTATGAAAAATTATTGTTCAATCCATAATCTCAAGTAAATATTCTTATGTTTTTATCACGAATATTTTGTTAACATTTTGCTGGCTTTAATCTATTGATGATTTAATCTAATAAAATTCAGGTAGCGCGTAAAAAATGCTTATTTATTGTAAAATTTATTTTAAATCACAAAAAGTAAACAAAACAGCTGATTTTGACATTATGAGTTAAAATACTTCAGACAATTTATTGTTTTGCGCTATCGACACAATTTTTTATAGAAATATACTCCAGAGTGAATTCTTTTGATTTGCAATTAGAAAAAAAATTGATTTAAACCCTCACACATTCTCAGAATAACCTCTTGTTCCATTGAAGCCAGTGTTTTCTCGCAAGGAACGATGTATAGCAAACTGTATATTCAAAAGAAAACTAGTTTCTGCAAACAAAACTAATAAACAATGCCATAAAAATGAAATTAATGGATTTTTGAGAGCAATCAATATTCCTTAAGTTCCAACGAACATCACGCACCTTCTGCCAAATGAAAGTAGCGCTACTGTGTTAGCCAAACTACTAGCCAAGGCGCGACTAGGGCAATGTGTAAGCAATTAAATTGCTTCGTTAAAAGTTTGCCCCAGTCATGGTACTGCAGAACTTGCGCCTCGCACTCCACAGCATAGCACACACAACCATAAAGGGAAACTATTAACGGACGAGGTGAAGACTGTTCAATTTTGAAATAAAGACGCTTATTTATTGTGTTTAATACGCTGACTCGCGCAGTACACGGGCAAATGCAACAATGGTAACTAAATACGAGCAGTCACCAAGTGCGATGGAATGCAAGCGAATACCGACACTTGGCTCACATTTGTGAGGGGTAACCAAGTGACGTTGCGCTGGGCCTGAAACTTTCAATATCGACCAAACAACGCCACTCACCGAGAAAAGACATAGTCGTGCGGTCTGTCGCCTGCCTTTGGCGTGTTTGTTGCGTGAAGCTGTCGGAAGTGCAACTGAAACTGGCACAAAAGTGCAAAACCCCTTAAAGTCAAACGTTGATTTGGTTATCCTGCGGTCGCGATCTAATGCTGGCGCTGCAGCCACTAAGCAAGAGACGAACACTTCACGAAGGATAAATGAGTGCCTGGCGATTGCATATGTACAAATCTATGAGTCTTAGACAAAGCGCATAACTGCACACGTGATTTCGGTAGCACGTTCAAAGGGTGTAAGAGCTCGGTGTTCGGTGGTGCGCGTTTGTAAGGCGTTGCGCTAGTTATTTTTAGCATAAAATGCTGACAAAAATATGTACTATGTGTGTGCGAAAAATGCAAAATTAAAATTTACGACTAGCACGCGAATTCATAAGTCAAGTGGCGCAATAATCTTTTGCTTAGACTGTGAAAACCTCCACTTGCGGTTGCGGTGGTGCCAGTGCATCCTACTCGTGCTCCTCGAGAGCGTGTCAGAGTGTCAGCGGTATTGAGGAGCGCCTCCGGCACAGTGTTATGTCCAATAAGTAAATTAAATTCAAACAAAAACAAATCTCAAAGTGGCATGTTTCAACTCTGCGATGGCTTAGACTAGATATCAAAGGAAAATGGGTGATTCAGGTGAGTTTGCAAACAGTCACAGTATACATTTTTTATGAGTATAAAAATAAATATTACAATATTAATTTCATTTATAAATAAATTTGATTTAAACATCACAATAAGCCAAATCACAGTTACTTATACTCAGGTCTCATTAATCTGAATGTGATAAAACTTTGAAATCACCAAATTACTAATTTTGGTGAAAGGAAATTTCAGGAAGACCTTGCGCTCGATATAGAGCGGCCAATTTGATTAGGTTGTAAGTTAACCAACTTTTTGGTCTATATCATAGAAATACATCTTCAAACATTTTTATAAAGAAATAGATCGAAAAAATTGTGGAGCCTGAGTTAAGATAACGTTTATAATCCCTCAGATATTATTTTTTGTGTCAATATTTTTACCAACTTTAAAATTGATTTAGGTATACCTACATTAAATGAATGTAAGAGCCTAAAATCCCTCTTTGAATATATTTTTGGTCAATGAATTATTGTGTTGAATTCGTACCATTGTAATTAAAATGTATTTGAATCAAAGAAAGATTAAAATTAACTACGACAAATCCTTCCGTTTTCGGAAATATGTAAGAATATGTACGAGGTGTTTTCAAAAAGTATCGCGAATCGTAACTGACAGTTTTCTTCGACTGCAGGGGCGTGGTGCATCATGAGTTCTTGCCACAGGGAAGAACGGTCAATAAGGAATATTACCTGCAAGTTATGCGCAATTTGCGCGAAGCAATCCGCCAGACACGCCGGGATTTGTGGAACAAAAATTGGCTTTTGCACCACGATAACGCCCCTGTTCATACACATCGTTGCTTGTGCGCGACTTTTTGGCCAAAAACAACACACTAACGATGCAGCAGCCACCGTATTCCCCAGATCTGGCCCCCTGTGACTTTTTCTTGTTCCCTAAACTGAAGAGGCCCATGAAAGGACGACGTTACGCTTCTCTTGACGAGATAAAGACGGCATCGAAGGAGGAGCTGAAGAAGATAAAAAAATGATTTTTTGAAGTGCTTCGAAGATTGGAAAAACCGTTGGCACAAGTGTATAATATTTCATGGGGATTACTTTGAAGGGGACGAAATAGATATTCATGAATAAATAAATAATTTTTGAAAAAACACAAAATTCGCGATAATTTTTGAACACCCCTCGTATGTTGTCATTACATCACCTCAAAAATATCAATACTCCTGGAAAATGTGCTTGTTAAGGCCAAAGTGTATTCAACAAAGTGAACTAAGTACATGACATTTAATTTTTCTTTACGCTTATTTGACATGAATATTGTCATTGACTTAACCCTTACATTTGTTCAAAAATTCAAATTCGGAAATTCAAAAGTAAGCAAATTTCAAAACGAAAAACAATATTTTTTTAAATAACTGAATAAAATGCCGAATACTTGTTGCCTATGCAAAACAACTCATGGAAGCAAATTACCAATGTTTTGTGCTCCAACTGACAAATCGCAACGGAAGGAATGGGAAAAAGTATGTGGCGTACAATTCAGTTTGTCATCGAGAATATGTGGGCTACATCTTAAGGCGGAGGAAATAAAAGAATCTCCCCTTAAAAGAAGACGACTAAGCCCCGATGCAGTACCCTCATTAAACTTACTTCCCAATCTTCAAGAAAAACAGTAAGAAAAAACAGTAGAAATTTTACGTTTTTACTATTGATTAGGTCTCAAGACAAACTTGTTTGCGCGAAAATTTTAACAACTGATCGGAAGCTACACATGCTGTGCTGTAGTTTTTGTGGTAAGGAGTTTCTGTTGTGGAATTGGTGTAAATTTCTGGTGCACATGAACGAGAACCACGCGTTTTTTAATAATGCTTTTGCCAAATTATTTATATAAAATTTGTGAATAATGTTGCATTTATACACGTATGTAATTGTTTGTATAATAAATATGAATTCATTATAACGTTGAGAACAAATAAATTGGTTGTCTCTATTTCTATTACGTTTATATTTATCATATATATGTATGTAAAGCAAGTGGCTTCATATTGTTCAAGATCAAAAAAAAAAAAAAAAAACACACGGGTTAATATAAACAAATAACGGGTGATTTTTTTGAGGTTAGGATTTTCATGCAGTAGTATTTGACAGATCACGTGGGATGTCAGACATGGTGTCAAAGAGAAAGATGCTCAGTATGCTTTGACATTTCATCATGAATAGACTTACTAACGAGCAACGCTTGCAAATCATTGAATTTTATTACCAAAATCAGTGTTCGGTTCGAAATGTGTTTCGCGTCCGTGTCCGATGAGCGATGAGGCTCATTTCTGGTTGAATGGCTACGTAAATAAGCAAAATTGCCGCATTTGGGGTGAAGAGCAACCAGAAGCCGTTCAAGAACTGCCCATGCATCCCGAAAAATGCACTGTTTGGTGTGGTTTGTACGCTGGTGGAATCATTGGACCGTATTTTTTCAAAGATGCTGTTGGACGCAACGTTACGGTGAATGGCGATCGCTATCGTTCGATGCTAACAAACTTTTTGTTGCCAAAAATGGAAGAACTGAACTTGGTTGACATGTGGTTTCAACAAGATGGCGCTACATGCCACACAGCTCGCGATTCTATGGCCATTTTGAGGGAAAACTTCGGACAACAATTCATCTCAAGAAATGGACCCGTAAGTTGGCCACCAAGATCATGCGATTTAACGCCTTTAGACTATTTTTTGTGGGGCTACGTCAAGTCTAAAGTCTACAGAAATAAGCCAGCAACTATTCCAGCTTTGGAAGACAACATTTCCGAAGAAATTCGGGCTATTCCGGCCGAAATGCTCGAAAAAGTTGCCCAAAATTGGACTTTCCGAATGGACCACCTAAGACGCAGCCGCGGTCAACATTTAAATGAAATTATCTTCAAAAAGTAAATGTCATGAACCAATCTAACGTTTCAAATAAAGAACCGATGAGATTTTGCAAATTTTATGCGTTTTTTTTTTTAAAAAAGTTATCAAGCTCTTAAAAAATCACCCTATACATGAATTGTTTACTATTTTATTGTCAAATAAGCGTAAGTCAAATACTTAGTTCACTTTGTTGAATACACTTTGGTTAAGGCGACATAGAGCGTTCTCAGTGACATGTAAGGCAGAACTGTCAAAATATATCGAATTCTCTTTCTGCTTTAAAAATACTTTCAATTGCAAGCATATAGCAAAGAATATACATATGTATTTACATATGTATAATACATAGTGAATAGAATTTTTTTATGCCACAAATTTGACTTTTATTATATTTAAGTCATTGAGTATTGGCATAAAATATTTGCATATTTATTGAATTTTCGCACCCTATTCGCCCATAAGAAATGGCTAAACAGTCGCACAAGAAGGACTAAGAGATCGTAAAAGCGATTACAGCTGAAATTCAGAAAGCAATCGCATAATGTGAAAGTGCTAAAACCGCGATAATCGACACGCACATAAGCACCTAACGGCGCTTTAATGCAAAGAAACGTTCGAGAATGCCGTGGGAGAGGCAATGTAACACTTATGCCCATTTAACTACTGACACCATTTGTATGCATATTAGAGTGCCTAACAAGAGTCAGCCAGTCAGCGAAGCACTGATGTTGCATGCGACGTCGGGCGCGAGAGGCTTAGTGCCGCATTTCCGCTGTCATGTCAGCTTGTTGCACGCGCTGCAGGAGGAGCACCTTAAGAAAACTGTCTTAACCATTGACGCTCGAGCTTATACTCTAATGCCAAGGTGTGTAAATGACGGCATGTGTGTGTAGCATACACGTATGCCAGTGTTGGAGGTTAGAAAATCATAATTGAAAAAAAAAAAGATAATAATAACACCTCTTGAGGTTGGTTATTGTTTTTGGTGGTCGCTTATTGAAGTGGCTGCTAATTCCATGGAGGTTAGATGAAGTTTAGCCACGCTGCTTAACGGTTGTTTTCTTGGCACAAAAAGTAAAGTAACACAATAGTTTTTCAAACATGATGTTCGGTATGGCCTGCGATCCTTTGAAGCATACAAGCATGTATGAGCGCATGAACGAGGGTAGAGTGAAGCGGAATTTAAAATATATTTTCTTAAAAGAATTTAATTAACTTCTTGCTCAATTCGTTTTCTACTTGCAGACAGCGAGGACAGCGATGGTGAAGGTGGTCTTGGTAATGTCTCACGCGTGATCATACGCCCACCCGGACAGAGCGGCAAGGCCAAACGTGGGCACCTTTGTTTTGATGCCGCTTTCGAGACGGGGAATCTCGGCAAAGCCGAGCTGATTGGTGATTTCGAGTACGACTTGTTTTTACGGCCGGACACTTGTAATCCTCGCTTTCGTTTCTGGTTCAATTTCACTGTGGACAATGTGAGACAAGATCAGCGCGTTCTTTTCAATATCGTCAACATAAGTAACCCCCGCAATTTGTTCAATTCTTCGCTGGTGCCGCTGGTGAAGTCTTCCAGCCGGCCCAAATGGCAACGCTTGCCAAAGAAGAATGTTTTCTACTATCGCTCGTTGTTGCACCAGAATCATTATGTGCTGAGTTTTGCATTCTCTTTCGACAAGGAAGATGACGTATATCAATTTGCAGTTGCACCGCCTTACAGTTACTCGCGGCTGCAATCGTATTTGAATGTGATCGACGCACGACAGACGGAGCAACGATTCGTACGCAGCGTGCTGACGAAGAGCGTGGTAAGAAATCAAGCCCGTGATATAAATCCACATTCGCTATCCGCTTCGCTGGAATGCCCGGACTGCCTATTTAGGGTGTCCCAGCAACAATGCTTGTATTAATTAGTATTCTTTTGAACTAGAAAATTAATTTCTTTATAATATTTTATACAGCAAAAGCGAAATCTGGACCTGCTCACGATTGACCACGTCACAGCCAAAACAAAGGCGTCGCGCCTGGATCGCGGATTCATACGCATCATAGTCATTTTATGTCGTGTACATCCCGGAGATGCGCCGGCCTCCTTTATGTGCCAAGGATTTATTGAGTTTATTACGAGCAATCACCCGATTGCCGTTGTGCTACGCGATAATTTCGTCTTTAAGATAGTGCCGATGGTAAATCCGGACGGTGTCTTTTTGGGCAATAACCGCTGCAATTTGATTGGACAGGATTTGAATCGCACTTGGCATGTGGCCACTGAGTTTTCTCATCCCACGCTGTTTGCCGTAAGGAATATGCTCAAGGAACTCGACAACTCTGACGTGCGTTCGCTATCGCTCTCAATATAAAGCTCATATTCATTCAGCTGATATGTATTTTCATTGTAGATTTATCAGATTGACTTCGTGATTGACCTGCATGCGAATCCCAGTCTGCATGGCTGCTTTATTTACGGCAGCACATACGAGGATGTTTACCGACATGAGCGCCATTTGGTGTTTCCACGTCTGTTCGCCGCCAACGCGCCCGACTACGTGGCCGAGAATACAATGTACAATGCGGACGAGAAGAAAGTCGGTTGTGCGCGCCGTTATTTCTGCGAGCGGCTCAGCGATACGGTGAATGCCTACACCGTTGAGGTGTCCATGAGTGGCCACTACTTAAAGGATGGCAAAACTGTTGCGCTCTACAACGAAGATGGCTGTAAGCGAAACAAGTGCATAAATAATCGATCACACTCACTCTTAAATGTTTAATTATTCATTACCCAGATTACCGTTGCGGTCGCAATTTGGCGCGCACCTTCCTTCACTACTACCGTTTCATCAATGTGTTACCCACGCCCGTGGTATCCGAGGCGCGTTTACGTCGACGCAATCGGCCGCGCACGCATCATTCACGTTCACGCTCGCGCACACGATACGAGGTGAAACCACGACCGAAGACAACGCGCTGTTATGCACCGATTGCGTACACGAACCTCTCAATTCATTACGACTCTGGTGGCGGCTCGTCCGACGAGGGTGGCTTCTCACCCACACGCCCCATAGCGCCGGGTAGCAGTCTTTTCAGTGGCTACCGTAATTACCGACGCATGCACGGCAGTTCGGCGGTGACGCATGATCAATACGCACTGCTGGCGCTCAAGTCGACGAAACACGATCACCTGGGTGATTTTGGCGGTGCTGGCAGAACGCATGCGTATCAGCCAGCGCGTGCAGCAACGGCTGAAAAGTCAGGCAAATCGGTGACTTTCGAGCAGCCGCTGAATGTGCCACCGAAGCCGTATTTATCCATCATTGATCTCAATCAGCTGACGCGCGGTAGTTTGGATCGCAAGTCGGGCAGCTTTGATGTCGACCATCGTTGACGAAAAGTGCAGGGAGACGGCCGGTGTGCAAGTAGATAGAATAACAAATTTTTCTCTCGAAAAATTATAGTTAAATTTCAATATACGATTTTTCAATTAATCCATTACGCTTCGTTACCTTTTCTATGCAAAAAACTTGAACGCTATTAATAATTATTATACACTTTTTGCGCAAATAAATTTTCTCTATGAAAACAAAAATCTCATTAAGCAAATAAATAAACAAACGTTGTGAATATTTTGTTTACTTTGAAGGTGTGTGCGGATGAGCTTGTGTGCATGCCAATGATTTGTGTACATTAAATTTAGAATGCATCTCAGGGTCGCCGCCTCTTGTGTATCTTATATACAGTTGCGATCAAATTTTTGGTAGTGCTAGGCATTCTTTTAATATGTGAGGTCATACTTTTCATTTCATCTTTTTCATTTATTTAATTGAAATTTTGGGTTTTAATATTAAAATTTTTTGGGTTTTTTGGGCTCACCCACAATGAAAAAATAATTAATTTCTGAGGGCAAAACTCATGTCGAAGTCCAAAATATGTTTGGTTACCGATCCAAACGGGGTTAGATCGCCGAAAGGACTGCGCTTGGTCGGATGAAATCCGAGTCAATTCCGGTGCGTAGAACCGGCAGTCGTGGGAATTGATGTTAGGTTGCTAACCCACAATGGTACATAACGCTATCAGGTACCAACTAAGTAATAAAAAACGTGGAAGGAAGCCAGCAATGTCAGTGAGAAAAGTCAATTCCATTGCAGATACTCAAAGCAGTTTCCATTTGCGGTCGCTACAGAGATAAAAAAGCCTTTAATTAATTAGAAGTGTTGAAATTATATGCCGGCGTTTGTGTGATTACGACCTGGGTGCCCACAATCCATAAAAAGTGCCGTTATTGCCTAAAACACATGTTGAACAAATTATTTGATATCTGAAGGACATTTTAATTGGTCTTCGACACAACGGGAAAAAATTTTATGGTCGGTCAAATCGAAGATTATTAAGTATGGCGAAAATGGATCACGTCAATATACATGATGTTCACCCAATATCGTATACCAGCCGAAATATACAACAAAAAAGGTAAAACATGGTTAGGGGAGGCTTTTCTGGGCAATCCAATTATTGGATTATGGAAAACATGACTGCTGATGCATATGTCAAAATAATTCAGGAAACCATGCTGTGTTACACTCCCAAGTTTTTGACCGCAGAAATTCCTCATAAATTTTTTTGTATATATTTATAATTTATTGAAATTAGCTCAACAGTGAGTTTTTTTCACTTGATTTTTTTTACTTACTGTTAGGGATAAACTATTTTATTTTTATAAAGGCGTTTTCGCCTAATTTTTTTAACAGTTCCTCTTCTACGTTAGCACACTACTAAGAATTTGAACGCAGCTGTACATACATATGTATAATGTATGGCATACTTAGATATGTATGTGCATATATAATCTATGAATGCATACAAACCATTTTGGCATTTCAACTATTGCATAAATTTATCTTTGCATATCTGGTGTTAAGGAAGTCCATGCATACCCAGCTGATGCCTAGTTCTTTGACGTCGCTATTAATTTATCGATCTAAAAGCAAAATAATAGTTTTAATTCACGCTGACTTGTTTATTTTGCCTTTGTTGGCGATTTCTGTGAATTGCAGCCAACAAAACCGCAGCTGGTCGTAATAAATATGTATGAAACTGTATATTATACAAGTATGTACGTATATATGTATCTTAACGTGACCGTAGCAGAGTGAATTAATTGAAATTCTCGCACAACTCGAATATTATAAATTGTGCTTTTACGGTTGAGTGATTCTAAAGATATTTTCAATTATTCCAACTTGTATGAGAACTAGCTTTATTATTCAATGGAAAATTTGAAATTGATCCGATAAATAGTTTCTGGTATATGAGCGTATTTGTAACATGTTTTTCTCGAAACGCTTTTTTCAAAATCAGTGAAGATTTTTTTTTTCGAAATGCGGTCGATCGACTTGAAATTCTCACACGACTTTCTTAGACGAATTTGTCAGGTAATGATTAAAGAAATACGCACTTTTATAATTTTTAAGACTGAAGTGTAAAATTTTTCACAAAAAACGCCTTTTTAGGGAAGTCATCATTTTGCCAATAATCAAAATTTTGATTTTAGATCACTTTGAGCAGAAAGATCTTCCTATAACCTTTTTTGGAGGACCTTATAGATGTCGGCTACGGTATCAATAAAATCCCTTTTTTTTCAAAATAATTCGACGATTATTAAAGAACATTGAATTAAATAAATGTACATTATTTTTGTTTATTTCTTAAATAAAAGACATACACAAAAAAAGTCATTAAAAGACGAGAGCATTTTTCAAAAGTGTTTGGAGAATATTTGTTTCAGATCCTCCTTACAACGAATGCTTGATTGGGTGAAAAAATTAAATTATGTCACAATTTCGTATTAAAAATACAAAAAATCGGAAGAAATATGCCGCCTAAATATTTCAGTGTACGCAAAACTTGTTGAATATCCATGAATTTTCTAGACACTTATGCATGCAGATGAAGTGGCGCACACAAGCACATCCATATAAACATAAGTAGGTATGCACTTAGAAACAGAGGCAAGTGTATAAAACAAGATGTTTTCTAGATAATTATTATCAGGCAGACAGATGGAGGGGCAGTCAAAACATGCAGCCATTAATTAATAGCAGTGTCTAAAAAAGGCAGGTGGGAACGAGATTAGCTAAACCAACGCATTAACAAATGTCAACCAAGAGAATGCGATTAATCGACCATACTTGCTGTAAGTGTCGACGTATTACCGCCAAACAGTTGTGCCCCTCATTTAGTGGCATTATCTCGCCACCATGTGCTTTACTCGTAATTCCTGTCTCTATACAGAAGGGGCGTCAAAAATTATTTGAAACAAAAAAAAAAAAAAAAAACGAAACAATAACAAATCATGCCGGCTTGTTAGCCATGTACGAAATACTCTTGCATTTGAGCGAAACAACTTTTGGCTGGCTGCCAGGCGCCATATCAGCATGGATTGAGGGATTATTGTTTACTCTTAGTGCTGCTACCCTGTTGGGTTTCGGTCTCATTCACTTGTATTTTCCATTGCTGTGCCGTGTGCGCCAACACTTTTTCTCTTCTTTCTACTGCTCTGCTATCTGTATCATATTTTATCACAATGCCGAACACGTTTTTTCCTCAATTCTAAGCAACAAACAACACTAATTACGACAGCCAATGGCCACTATGCGACAACTGAATGAGGGCCAACAAATCCGCACACACTTTGCGCTTAAGTATATACATACATACGTATGTACATATAAACATTACGTATACGTAACCAATTTTTTATTTGGTTTTCAGTTGTCTATTTCTACCACATGCTTGGGTGATAAGTTATCAACTCTCGAACTTTTCACCAGTCTAGCGCTCGTGATAATTAAAGTGAAAGAAATTGTAAAAGCAGGGAAATATCATTTTTTCTTGTATTATTTATATACTATTCACAGAAAAATAATATATATTTGAACATTAGTTGTAGTCAAATGTTGGGAATCCATCAATTAAAATTTCTTATAAAAATATGATTTTATTTTAAGAATTATTAGAATTGTTTTCGAGATCATCGTAGCAAACCACAAGCTTTATGAAATTATTGTATTAAGCTAAGCTCTTACTTATGCAAAATCGACTTATGTCCTACTTGCAAACAGTCCCCTCACAACCATATTTCCCCTCTTAAAATGCCAAACAAACAGACTCATTGAACATGCCTCTCTATTGCTCTTATCCTCATCAGAACATACTGTTTCCCGAAAAGTCAAAAAAATTTGAATTTCTCAGTATAGAGTAGAATATAATGTTAAGATTGCGTAGAACAAGTCTGCATGTACATATGTATACTTGAAACAATTAATAGATATGTGGTATTAAATATATTGAACACGTCTGGTCTACTTAATTTTAAAATAATAATCTGTTGATTTAACATTCATTATACCATGAACAGGATGGACTACATACATATGTATATAAAGTTTGTCACAAAAATTGTAACACCCAGAAGAACACGATGGAGATCCTATAAAATATATCTATATATACATAAGTAATCTGCATGATGAGCTGAGTCGATTTAGCCATGCCCGTCTGTGTGTATATAGCGAACTAGTCTCTTAGTTTGAGAGATATCGTTTTGAAATTTTGCACACACCCCTTTCCACTACAATAAGCTGCTCATTTGTCGGAACCGCTATCTGCTACCTAATCCGCTGTAGACTACTGTAGCATATACATAGCTTAAATACATACTGAACGATCAAAATCAAGTTCTTGTATGGAAACTTCTTTATTTGTGAAGGGTGTTCTAATTTTGCTATTTCACATACATAAATTTGTTATTATTTTATAACAATACGAATTAAGACAAGGTTGACAAAAGTTCACTGACCATTGACTTTCAAGTCTTCGTAGCGATAATTGTTACACAATGTGAAGCCATGCATACAATTGAATCTTGTACGAAACAGATGCAAAGCCTGCGAAAAAATATTAATTCATTGGAAACACTATGTAAAAATTATCAGCAGAAAGTTTGTATTTCAACTTTAGTTAAATTTAATTAGAAGCTGCCCCCTAAATGCAAATAATGAAGTTCTTGTCCGACGAGCTTTAAACATAGATTTTTCGAAACATTTCTTGAATAGATTGATGACCATTGCCGAAAAATATTATTTGTTCTAAAAAAGGAGGTTAGATGATCTATAAAAGGCGGTTTTCAATATTATAAATTAATTGACTTGGCTCAGAGCGATTATTAATTTTTCGAAAGTATCCACATATATAAGTATATGTAATAAAATCCCACAATTTCACAAGATTAAAAGCGTTACCCCTTATTACAGTATACACATAAATATGTAATTGATAAGCTGTATGTATGTCTTTAATGCACAATTGAAATGCAATGAGTCGTAAAATTGATATATTATTGACTATAGGTTGTAAATATAGTACATATTTTTGTATGTACATATTCATGCTGTATTCAATCTACCTATTCATATTTGTACACACGGTGAATAACCAATAATATTGAGTTAAGACTTTATTGAGTTAATGTAGAAATCTCAGATTCGGAATAGTTGTTTTGCTTATCTTCTTTCTACTATGTATTATTAGTTCAAGTGTTAATGTTTAGGCATAGAAATTAGCACGTCTCGGCACGGAAGATATACTGTGTAAAAACACATTTGTCTTATTTAACTAATATAGTATAAAACTGTTTTATTTTCGCACAAGCTAAAAGCAATTATATGCTTTTGTAATAAGACTTCTTCACATCACATGACAAGCAGTTACACCAATCATTAAAGCTTTTAATCACCTCTAAACGGGTACTGTCGCAACCAATTTCACCTTGTGAATTCACAATTAATTTGTATAATTTCAGGTTTAAGATTTGACACTATCACAACAAGACGATTTCATAAGCTTTTGTTAATTTCATATATTATGCTTTACTATTTTCGGTATATAGTATTATATATTGCACAGAGGAACCACTAAAACACTAGAACTTGAACAACGCAATACGCGAAGAAAACTTGAGCAACGCGTGATAACCACAAACCCAACTGATTGATAACTGTTTGCTGTGCAACACAAAACAAATTCGTTCTCGTTTGGAATCCAGCGATTAACTGATAAACGACACAACTAGAGTATAGAAATAGTCCAAATTTGTATCTATACGATTGTGCATTGTGCGTATAGCGTATAGCGGAACCAACAAGTGTACGCTTTCAATTAACAAATACACTGAAAGCCAAAGAAGCTAGCAACTAGTCCGGTGCCGGTGACCAAATCAGAATTCAAAAGCGCCAGTAATCGAAGGGGCTAAGTAAACAGAGAACACATTTGATGGTTGAGAAAATAAGAGTAAATATATACGAGTCAACACATTCGAGCGTATCGAAATCTGTGTGGGGGAGAGCATGGAAAACGGTGAAGGCGTAAAGCTACTAGAGATAGCGCACTGTACAGCGAACAAGAAATATCAAAGCCAACATGTCAGAGTCTCTACCTTTAAGAATTTAAGAGTATATGGAAAGATATGTACTTTTACTGTATCGCCCTTAAGGTGCGAGTAAGCTCTCATGATAACTGAAAGAGAACAATCGATCGTGTATCAAATGTATGGAGAAATCTGCTGTTTGCATCATGACTGACTATCTCTGAAAGGCACTAAGATACTTGACGTTTAAAATATTGAGCTCATTCTGTCTTGTGTAAAAAATTGTTGGCCCACACAAGAATATGTTTAAATGTATTTAAGTATTAGCCTTTGCTAGACATTTTGCCGGTCGGAACCGCAAGCACTGTCACAGTAGCCTTTAAGGGGCCGATTTAAAACACTTAACACATCGCATATTCTGTATTTTAAATAAATATAAAATTTCCATCAATTTGTCTTCTTTCTGATGGGTAAACTTCATTTAAGCCATTGCGTTCTGGGTTAAGAAGGACACTCGGTTTCTCCTTTGTCATTTTGTGAACTGGGAGCAATTCAGCGTTTATACTTACATATTTTGCATGAACTCTCTTTGTCTCCGTCAATGCGGTGGCTAAGTGCCTTTAATATGATAACTTCAAGAATTTAATTATTAAGAACAAACATTACAACACTTTTTTCCAATGCGTCAATAAATAATTAAACAGCTGGAAGGCGACTTCATATAAAGAAAAATGAGACGAAAACAAAAACAATAACTTCACAAAACACTCAAGCAAACGAGAAAAACTGAAAAGCGATTATGTATGTACAATGCACTTTGCATTGAGGTGGGTTGAGGGATTGAGGTGCGGTGCGACGGTGTAAAACTTTTAACAGTATAGTATATAAACAAGTAAATGATATTAACCAAGTTGCAGAACACTCATACGAACGTCGAAGACAAACAAAAAGCGAAAATAAGTACGAACGATAAAAACAAGAATTGTTTAAAAATTTTGATGAAAGCAGCAATATGACGATATGACAAAACTCCAACCAAAAGCAGTTGAAGGAGCAGTTTAATGGTAGATATGTATATACATATGTATGTTCAAGTGCAAATAAGTTATATACTTATATTCCATATGTTGTGATTATATTTACAAACGAAATTCTTGTCATACGGCAGCCAAGTTTGTCGACCGGCCGATGAGCTAGCCGGGACATATGGAAAGTGAAGAACATATGTATAAAAGCAGGTATGCATATACATATGTACACTTACATATACACTTTTATATACACATACGTACGTATTAATCGTACGATATGGAGGTGCAGAATGTGGGAGGTTGAGCTGGCGCCGACGTCTCACTACACACCCATACACTTACTTACATATGTATATACTTATTACCAAATTATTAACACATTTTTGAGAGGAACATACTAAATTCGACATATATGCTAATTTTTAAAGCATATAAGAGACGTTTATAATATAAATATAGATTTTAATGGGGTCACATGTAACTTATGGGGTTTTCTTATTACTTGTTTCGGTTGAGTAGCATTTTGCAAAATCCTTTATATTCAATCGCTGAGTCTTTGTGGTGTTTTGTCCGCCTTAAATATCCTTTTCACACTTTTTTTATAGTAATAAATATATATATAGATTTATATATAAGATAAACTGAAAACAAATAAAATACAATAAAAATATTTTCTTAATACGCAGCAAAATATACTCGTGAATGCACTGTACGCAGTGAGGAAGAGACTGAATAACATTTCTTTGGCTGACGAATCCCCAACCAAGTGCACCAACAATATAATCCCCCCCAACAGAAGAAGAGGCAGCAGCAACAGCACCGCAGTGTAGTTGGCTGCCAGTTTACAATAACAACAATTGTGTATAAACTGGAGCACACAAAGTGCACAGAGTATTCACTTTGGGCGCTCTCCGCGCGACCACAACTGAGAGTCACTTGTTTTCATTCACTGTTTTTGTGTCTATTATTATATTTCATATAAATTGAATCGTTTAAATAATATTACCCACTTAATTAGTTGATGAATAAATTGATGTTTTGGTTGCAATGCACTGCCAAATACGCACTTTTAACTCAGAAATATTGGTGTTATTTTTCTCTAATTTGTGTAAGCTCTAATTGAAAGCGAATGATGCCAGCTGTAAGTTTGTGATAAATAGCACATTCTAATTGCTTGGTGTGGGGTGAAAATCTATTACAATATAGGGTGCAACAGGGTGTGGAAGATATGAGAATCAAAACTTTGGAGAATCACACGTGGCGCGTATGAAATTAAGAACCAACTAGTAATTAATTTCGAAACTTATTAATTTATTGTTTTGTAAAAAAAATTATCCGTTTTTTGCGTATGTAGTGAAAATAATATCAAAAACGACTTTCGCTGAATTATATGTATATTCTGTGAATGTGTGATGGATGTTAAGACATCGAAGGGTTTTTTATTTTTTACTCGCACATGTAAATATAAATTTATATATACAAAGTTATGAATAAATAAGCAGGGAAATGTTTTATATTAAGTTATGATGATTGAATATTTTTGTTAAATATTTACATAAAATATTACTTTTGGATTCTTAATTTCATTTGACTTACCCTGTGTTTCAAATAAAAGTTCTTAGTGTGTGTCTTTGCTAAGCGTTAAGTCTTGTTTTATTTGTGTCGCCCTGTGCTGTTATTGGTGAATTCATAACTTTGTATTAACAAACATTTTTTAAATTTTTAATTTCAATTTAATTAGTATTTAATTTATATTTTTTAATTAGTATGTGATATGCGCATATATAAGAATATAATTGAATTACACTGAATGTGCTGAATAAATTATGAGTGTGTGATTTGCGTTTGTTTGGATAAAGGCTTGAAATCAGCTGGTTTCTTTACTTTTAATTTTTTATGAGTATCCGGCATTTAGTACGCGTTCCCTGGGAAGTTGGTGGGTATTCCATTAGTCAGCCATATGTACATATGTATATCATCTTGTTGTTCCCGATCTATTGTGTTGGCGGAAGCTCAGGCATGCTCTACTTGCAGCCTCAGATCTCAGCTTCGCAGATCTTTCTTGCTGGCCTGTAGGCAATAATCATAACAATGTGATCTCGAGGAACGGGTAAGATATTTTTACTTCTAAGATAAAAAACGAAGATAGCTAGTTCTACAAAATAATCATTGGTAACAAGATAGACAATTTCTGACAATTTTCTTTCTTCTTGTTAATAGATATCACTTCTTGGTTTTCGATCACAAAAAACTTTCTTCAGCGATGAAGAGGAAATTCCCATGAACACTGCTATACCGACATAATAGTATGCACCACTTGCAAGCTCACAGTTGCATCTAAGTACTAAGGACCGCGCCTCTTCGACTACCCTTCCCTTGAAACTATCAAGAAGATATTAATTAATCAGGGATTTTTTCTCACCGATAAAAATTGCTTTATAAGCAATTTAAGGCCGACATTTTGGTCAAGAATATCTTTTTTTTATTTTTGATAAAACGCCAAATTTCAGAGTATCCAGTTCAGAGATATAGTGGTCACCGCAAACCGTCTTCTTTGAGAGAAACTCTCGGAGATCAGCAGTAATTCTTTTCCAACAAAATATTTTTACTAATACTAAGTCCTAAAATACAGTTAAAAGATACCATAAAAGAGATTCTCCGGATTTCAGTGGTGCTCAAAGAATGCTTCTATGCATTTCCCTCTTTCTTTTTCTTTTCTAACATTTCTAAAGCTACCGCAAATCGGACAGAAGATGACTTACAACTTTCTTACAATGAAATTGTCGGTGCTAACGTATGTATGTACCCACTTGTAATACCAACCTAATTACCACCCACAAGCACCTCATTGCATTTATTAGCCATTTACTAACCGCAATTTGTTGTTGTTTTACCAAGTTGGCGCAATAAAATTTTTTCACACATGCCACCAAGTCAAAACAAGAACCGGAAAAACTGCGAAAGTAAAAAAATGAAGCTATTTTCTACGTGTGAGAGCTGAGATTGCGATTATAAATATCCACACGTCGTAACTCATTGAGTGGTCACACACACACACACACGTTTAAGTAGGAAGCAAGTGCGCGTAGGTGTTCCTGTGTGGCGGAGTTGCAGTGAATTGGTAACATTAGTTTCATTGCAGCTTAATGGCCGCGTCAATGGCAAAACTTAGCCCATTACAAGTCGAGTCTAGCGGGGCTTGTTGGCGGCGCGGGGCCATTTGCAGCGACAGAATAATGTCGCGAGGCGAAGAAATGAATTTTTATGGCGGAAGTGGAAATGCATACACTACCAGATCTTAACTGTACACATATACAGTTATGTGTTCGCGCAAATCGAATGAAGCAATCGACGAAACTTTTCAGCGGAAAAAACAGCGCTTGAAAAGTTTTGCCATTGGGACGCGCGCGTACAAGTGCCGGCGTTGGCTGCAATGTGTGGACGTTGGGGGAGTTGGCGGGGCTGCGCATTTCCATGTGGGTTAGTTGCAAGCAGAAGAAAACGCTGGCAGTGCGCATTTGGTTGCAAGTTTGGCTAATAAGCGCAACACGCGACGACGAAAGGCAGTGTGCATGACTTTGAGCTCCTCCGTACAACTACTCATAAGTACTGACATATGTATACATAGTATGCTCGATCCCACTTGGAAAATATGCTTTTGACTGTATATTTTTTCTAGGCCGATTTCAATGTTGAATAGATTTTCCAGTCTCTATTTTTACTGCTGATCGTTTTTCTCTCATGAAGCTTCCATACTGAGACTACCATAAATGCTTCTTTCCTAACACTCATTGAGATCAGGCGACTAAAAGGCGAACTACTGAATAGTCTGCATATCCTTCTCCTTCGCTCCTGAGTAGTAAAGAGTTGAACGGGCGTCGGTCACGCAGGTTTACTAGTGGGTTATTTCATATGGACTTGAGGATTAGCTTACTTACAATTTGAGTACTAGATTCTTAAGATATTAGTTGGTTTTGAGATTCTATTGGTGAAGCATTTCTTCTTTTTTATCCCAACATATTTATGAGTGAACCCTCAATCGGCATTAAAGTATAGTTTATCTGCCCCTAGAAGGACCTCGCACACATATGCACATCATTTTCCCTTCCAAATCACGTTGCACTCTCATTTAGCCACCGACAAGCCATGTCTACGCGCTCGTGTTGGTGTAAGTTCAACGGCGTTGCCAATTGCTTTTGTTCGCGCACAAATGTATGCTTCTTTGAGCAGTTGACCAGGACCATTGAACCATTAAGTGCGCAATTAAATTCAATTAACTTCCGTCATAGATTCTGCGCAGCGTAAGTTCAGCTCCACATGCGCGGCTGAAAGCCAGCACAGCTGCTTGTTTGCCTGACTCCGTCCGCAGGTCACGTCGCCTCGACTCACACACTTCCTGGTGGGCCTTACCACACGCACGTGCCTGCATCGCGGCTCTGAGGCGAGCTGCTTGGAGAGGTGCACTCCTTGACTTCTTTCCTTTGTCGCCGCTAAACACTGCATTTTTCCGGTGCAAAAGTTTTCGCAGCTTTTAAAGTAAATGCCACAGACATCGGGCTGCCAACATCAGTTTTTGGCTTCGCGCAAGCATCAGTGTCGCCACCGCAGTCGTGTCGAACGATTCTCCAGATTTATATCTTCAAATTGCCGCATTTGTTTCTGGTATTTCTGACTACTTCGTATACGTGTGTGTGTGTGTGAGGGAAAGTGAAGCTTTTGCAAGGTTCGGTTTTATGCGGTTGCCGTTGACTCGGCCTTAAGCACTCCCTCGAGTATGTGTGTGTGTAAGTGCAATCCACAGCCTGTTTATTCGACTCCTGTTGCTCGCTGAACTTTTGCACTTCTGGTCCGCTTCTTCGTTTCTCCGCTAAGTCGCTGGCGAAAAGTTTGCCGCTGCGTCTTTTGATGAATATCATTGATTCTGGCGATTTGCGTTTTGTCTGCGGAAAGTTCGCTTTTCTTGCTGCAGCAGAAAATTGTTGAATTCAACAGCTCGCATTTCCATAAAGTCAATTCGGGGGCAGCGAAGTGTAGTCTTGGCATTGCCGGCACTGCTGCTTTTCATTTTCAATTAATATTGATTGCTTCCACTTGTTTTTGGCCTTATCCTCATAAGGGAAGGGATTATTAGCAGTCAGAGAATTCAACAAAGTTTACAAACACACATTTCTATTTGTGACGAATGGCTGAATGCTTTTATATGTGTGCGTCTTTCATAGCATATTTGTGTGCCAGAGTTAATAAGGTCAAACTACGTATATCCACTAAATCACGAAAACTAATTTGGAGTTGATGAAATTTAGGTTATGTTTTAAGCTTTCAATAAATAAGACCTCATATGGTATAATTTAAGAAATAAATTTATTATAAATTATATAAACCACCAGAATATTATTGCTAATTGTTACATAAGGGACATTCTTCTTCCTCTTTATTGGCTTAGACGCTTACGCGGTTATAGCCAAGTTAACAAGCGCGTCAATCGTTTTTTTTTTGCAAGTGCAGCCATGTCCTTCCCTTCCTTTGCTTCCACCGGCGGGTACTGAATCAAAAACCTTCAGCGCTGGAGTGTTTTCTTCCACCTGGACAACACGACCCTTCTAGCGAAGCCGCTGTTTCTTGATTCGCTGAACTCACTGTTTCGTACAGCTCATCGTTCCATCGACTGCGGTATTCGCCGGTGCCAATGCGGAAAGAACCACAAATCTTCCGCAAAACCTTTCTCTCGAACACTCCTAAGACCGACTCATCAGATGATGTCATTGTCCATGCATCCGCACCATATGATGAGGGGTTTATAGTTTGGTTTTTATTCGTCGATAGAGTATTTTACTTCTCAATTGCTTACTCAGTTCGCAGTAGCACCTGTTGGCTAGAGTTATCCGGCGTTTAATTTCAAGGCTGCTATTATTGTTGGTGCTGATATAGGTTTCAAAAAAGATGAATCTGCCCACGACTTTAAAGTTATGACTATCAACATGGACAGAAGTCACACGATAGAGAGTCTCCTTGTCTGAAACCTCTTTTGATATCTAACGACTCAGAGAGGGCCTTCCCGATCCTGACGGAGCTTTTGTTGTTGCTCAACGTCGGCTTACGCCGTATTAGCTTTGCGGGGTGATGTGTCGATCTTCCTTTCACTTAAAATCTTACTTAAGTTCCAATCGTTGGGCATGCTTTCATCCGACCATATCTTTAAAAGAAGCTGGTGCATGCACCTTGTCAGTTTTTTGACAGCTTATTTGAACTCGTATTAAAATTAGGTGGGTAATTCCTCTTCGAACCTCATCAACGTCATCGATTGGGGAATCGAATTCGCCATCTCCAGATGGTACACTTTCACTGCCGTTCATCAGGCTGGAGAAGTGTCCCCTACATAACTTCAGCATATTCTGGACATCAGCCACTAGATCACCGCTTTGGGTCCTACAAAAGTATCCCCCGTCTTGAAACATTTCGATAGTCGCCGCATCTTTTCGTAGAATTTTCGAGCATTACCCCGGTCAGCCAGCTTCTCAAGCTCTTCATACTTACGCATTTCGGCCTCTCTTTCGCTCGTGTTGTGGTTGACAGCAACACTTGCTTTTTCTCCACTGCAACACGACATGGTTTCGCTTGTAGGTGTACGAAAGGAGCTTAAAATGCCATCCCACGGTTTCCTTAGACCAAATTGCTGAAAAGAGCTCTCAGAACTTCCCTGTGTTTTTGGAGGTTGAATTTTCCAACTGTTGTACTAAAGATGTCTCTTTACCCATCCTGGCGTTAAAATCACCAAGCTCACTTTTTACATCATTGCGGGGGCAGTCGCCATAAACGAGCTACAGCTGCTCCTTGGCCATATGTCTTTGTCTTCCATCGGGGAGTGGAATGTTATGTTGACAAATTTTGGTCTGATGCGGATTGTGCCTAGACACTCATCCACCGGAGTGAATATCAGAACTCAACGACTGCATCTTTCTCCCACCACGAATTCAACACCGCATTTGAGCTTCTTTATATGGCAGCTGCAGTAAATGTCACAAGATCTTACTTTCTCTGTCCAACGAACTTCTTGGAAATCGGAGATGTCAGCCTTTACTTTTACGGAACCTCAATCAGTTTTATAGCGCCACCTTCCCTATTTAGATACCGGTTGTTGTTTATTTTTTCATTGGGAGTAGTTTCTATGCGGCGGGTCCTACTCCCAGTGTTTTCTACTATATTTCAGCGGACCATCAAACCGAATCGACAATCTAATATGTCAAAAAAGTCTTGCGGTATTTTCGCTAGTTGGCGCTGAAAGCGCGTAGTTCTAGTTTTATTCGTCGCAGCGGGCCAAGCTATACCTTTTTGGAAAGCTCATTTCACGCGCTAACACGTGTATGATTGACTGTAGTTTCTTTTAAGTCACTCGTGAGTTATAGCGTCGCAAACATGGAGCAAAATAAAGAGAAAATACGGCATATTTTACAGTACTACTACGATAAAAGCAAAAATGCATCTCAAGCCGCCAATAAAATTTGTGCAGTTTATGGACCCGATACAGTTTCCATTTCCACCGCACAACGATGGTTTCAACGTTTTTGTTCTGGTGTAGAGGTGGTCGAAGATGCGCCACGCTCCGGAAGGCTTGTCGTCGAAAATTGCGATAAAATCGCTGAATTGGTCGCAAGAGACCGGCATAGTAGTCATCAAACCGTTATAAACCAGTTGAAGAAGCTTGGAGTCGATGTATGGGTGCCACACGAATTGATTCAATAAAAATACCGAAAGACTTTTTTGACAATCCATTATGGTCTTCACGGCTCCGTTTGCATATCTCCACCCGTTTGTGCCAATTTTCGATGTTCCCGTTGGAATTTTGGCTATATTGCGTTGAATGTTGTCTTCGAGCTCCTCGAGCTTTGCTGGTTATTGGCGTAAACCTTTAATTTAACATAACCCCAGGGAAACTAAATTAGTGAGGTTAAATCGTAAGATCTTGGTGGGCATTTGACTGGGGCATTTCAAGAAAAAATAGTTGGCAAAATTTAAACGCAATGCTTTTATGTTTAGACGTGAAACATGAAGCGGCCCAGTTGATTGGCCGGGAAAAAAAGGTAATCAACATCGTGTTATATCGCTCTTTATCGATGGTAATGTCATTTCTTTTCTCTTTTCGAAAGAAGTACGGCCCGTTGATACCGCCATATCACATTTCGCACCAAATAGTAAATTTTTGGGATGCAATTACTTTTGCTGAACCACACGAGGACTTCACTCACCCCAAAAGCGATTTTTGTTGTCGAAGCCATTAAGCCAGAAAAAAGCCTCATCTGAGAAAATGGTTTTTTCGATGAGCGTAAATCTGTGAATTCGGAGAACGTGAATCTTGGACAACTTTTTAAAATAAAAGAGCCGTCTGATATCTAAAGCGATTGGCACAAATAAATTTAGCAAATCCTTGCGAACATATTTTGGTACCTGCAGCATTTTGAATCTCATACCCAAACGGATGCACCGTTTATTTACTCTTAACTCATGAGCGCATTTATCTTGATTTCCTGATGCAAACAGCAGTCAATTACACTGAGAATAGTACGTCAACGGCAGACAATTTGGCAAAGGTAATCACAACGATTTGTCAATGGAGATGCTCCAGAAAACCCACTTCCATTCCCCCAAACCACGCTGTGTGGTTGAGTCACTTGAGTAATAGGTGGTTGCATGCAACATACCTTGATAAGAAACCTAAACATGAAGCATATTTTCTTATGAAAATGAATAGGCGCACATATATTTACCCACACACTCACACACACACACACAAGCGAATGCAACATTTTCAATGCCAGCCAAGAAGAATTGCCACTGTTGCATGTGCTTGTTGCAATTGTTGTCTTCCCTCGTGCTGCCGTCTGCCGTCTGCCACTGACGTTGACTTTTGTGTTTGCTTTGTCACATCTGTGCTTTTGGAAGCAGAAGTCATTTCAGTTAAGTCCCACAAGTCGTCTCGCTTGTCAAACGAAAGAAGGCAGGAAGCACACAGCAACCTGCCGAGGCAGTCACTTACTTCAACCCCCACCCATATTAGAACACCCACAAGCGCGCTTGTTAAGGACTCGCAATATTTTCGTTGAACTAAATTGCATTGGGGATACAAGTGCTCACTTACAGTTATGCCACCGTGAATATGAGAATGAACTCTCATATGCCACACCGCTATCACCCACCCACCAGCCGACCGCTGTGACAAACGTGCGCTGCTGCAACAAAAGTACTTAAATCATTTTGTGGCATCCGCACACCCACACTCATGCACTTACACATGCGTGAATATAATATTCGTGGCATTTTTCCGTATGCTCCATCATTTGCGGCACTTCAGGAGTCCTTGGCGGAGCTGCCTACGCGTCTGTCGGCAAGAAAACTCATAAAGGTGCTCTGACCGCCAACTGGCTTCGCTGCTCCATTTGTGGCATCGCCATTTGTGCCACATGCGAATTTCAACTGTTTCTTACCCCACCCACTCATCGGTGTCACCGGCAGCCGCTGTGTTGGTATGCGTTGCTGATAGTCGTAATGCACTCATTATTATGTGCACCCAAGTAATGCTCGCAGCCATGTGTGTGTGCTACATGAGGTCACATTAAAGGAAAGGGTAATTGGGGCATAAGTTCACAAGTGCCATTGTGGCAGTGCACCTTCTAGAAATAGAACATGAATTGTGGCATGAATAACATAAAATATCAAAAAAGATATTGTATAGGAAGTGAAGGCGACAATGAATGCAATAACAAAAAAATTCCTATCAATTATTCTGAAGAATTTTTAATATGTAAGTTTACTAGGCTCTTCAGGACTACAATAGTTTTAAGCAACGATTGTGGCTTCAATATGATAAAACATAAGTTCACTTCTTGTACTTGAAATCCAAAGCAGAATCACTCGTGCTACTTTGAACAATTGAAAAGTAAAGTCCTCTCCCGACGAACAAAGATCAAATTCTGATACCACTCAGTATTCTCGTCCTACTTTAGGGTGCGGAGGCATAGCCAATGAAGTCGTCAGCCAATTAATGAACAGCGGTTGCGCTGGAAAGATCATATTGTCCGGAGGGAAGAGCACACTTTAGCTCTAAAGGTTTTCGATTGAGTACTCGCCGGTGGAAGCAGGGGAAGATGAAGACCTCCACTCTTTTGGAGATATCAGGTGAACAGCACCTTGGCTTGGTATTTCGTATTAATAAATCCGGCTAATGACTTTTAATCCAGCATCATTCAGCAATATAATTTTGAGATTTGAGCTTTGATGTTGTTCATAGTTCCACAAGAGATTTTCCGAAACCGTCTCCTCAGTTATTCTGTTTTGATTTTTCGAAAGAACATATTCGAAAGCTTTTATTTTTATGTGAATTACTGAATCTTTGTTTCGATTGCACTTGAGCTTTTTAGGTTGTTTTGCTGTGTTATGTTGGGACTCATGTCCTTTACCTATCATGGTTATAATGACAATGTTCGTCTTCGATTTTCGTACCAAAATTGCTCACAAAAATAGCATTGCGTTAACATTTCGCAGGAGGTGTTGGACTCAGTGCGCGACGCCTCAAATCTGCTCCAAGAATCATGCGTTTATGTATATAGGTTAGGTTAATTTGGGTTAATCTGCTAAGCCAATGAGCCACGCATAGACCAGTTTTGGTTCTATACGATACCGGACCAGTTACTAAGTCCAGGAGAAGTAGTCATCCTTTGGAATGCCTGCAGTTGACGTAAATTTTTACAGACTCTGTGGCATCACTATCGAAACTTCCTCCAGTATATCATTGTTGTTTCCCTGATGCCTTGCTGTAGGCATTTCCTGCAGTGTTCTCGATCTTGTTTATGGTTATAACCTGGAAACCAAAGCACAATCATTCCAATAAGAGCTGATGCATGAGTCAAGACCGAAAAAAGGGCGTCAAGTTAGGTCGAATATGAAGCTTTTGTTAACTGTTTTCTTGTATTGCAGAGGCGTCGTGCATGAATATTATCTACGAGTTTGCGCAAGGCAATCCGCCAGAATCCATTCAAGAATAACGAGGGAATGAATGACATATTTGTTTTAAATGAAAATTTGATAGATCATTGCGATTACTTATTTATCACATAAGACGTTTGGTGGTGATTGTCTCAATTTTAGTTCTTAGGGGGTCATTAACCTGTTAGGTAGAGGCTACTTCGCATAAGGAGAGGAATTTACTGTCTATAAATTATTTTTACAATTGATAATAATTTTTGTTGTCTTTAATAAATATTTTCATAGTCACATTATTATCTGTAGCTTTTATTTAAAAATATGTATATTTTTTATACCTTGAACAGGGTATTGCCATTACGTTTGTAACCCACTGAAGGAATCGTCGGAGACCCTATAACCCTATGACCCTATACATGTAAATGATCTGTCTGTCTGTCGATATCTATGAACTTTTTTTATTTTTGTTTATAATTGACAAGATGACTTCAGGAAATTCGGTATAAATATGCTGACAAAGGCATCCCTACAATCTCCAAACTTATTGTTCAGATTGAACCATTGATATCTTGCCATAGAAACTGGGCGATCAAAATCAGCGAAAGGCTTTTTCACACATTTAAAGAATAGTATGGTTTTGGTGCAGCCGATTAAAATGTTTACTTTGCTATTTTATGTACTGAAAATTGCTTCTTCACGCCTGTATCCTCCAAAGTAGATTTACCTCAAAAGCAAAAAAAAAAAAACAAAACATATGCACATTCTCCGGAGAGTTAAAGAGTGCCGAACTGCGAGCAACAATTTGTCTGCCACAATAATGGAGCAATAAAACGATTTACTTGCAACATTTTTAAATGTTTGACACACACAGTGAAAGGCACTTGTGGCAGCTGTAATTCTTAGCAGCAACACAACTGTAAATAAATACATTTGCCAGCGGCATTGGCAACATATTGAAACACTTTTGATTGTGGTTTTAATTACAATAACTCAAGGCAGACTGAGAAAAAGCAGCGTCAACGGCGCAACTTAAATGAAGCCACTTTTTGTCGCTTTCTGCCACTTTCCACCTTTCGCCGCAAACGAGCCAAGCCAGGCAAGGACTAAGCACGCACGCACACACACATACTCATATACATATATTTAAACATTTAAGTTCTGCTGCTGCGTGGAATGTCGAAATTAATTTACTCCAGACGATGAAGCATTTGGGAGTTTCCTGGCGTTTCTTGCGCGCCGCGTGGCACTTGAGGCAGCTTTCACTTTTTCCTCGGCGTCCGCAAGCTCATTTCGTCTGCGTCCTTGCTGCTCGGTGGCTTGTGTTTTAATTTGTTTTTGCACCTAAGATAATTGCCCGAGTGCTGTTGACATTCGGGCAGGAAATCGTTCCGAGTACTCCACGATTTTATCCTCGCAACTTCCTTGTTCTAATTCTTTTTCCACTTTTTGCTTGTCGCCGAGGCGCATAAGTTGTTTTTGTTGTCGTACAGCTTGTTTGTGGTTTGTTTTCAAGTGCATGTTTGTTTTGTCTCCATTTCCGTTTCACATACATTATTATAACTGTATATGTACATGTATGTATGTGTTGGTTTTGAAGGAATCAGGACGTTTACTCCTCGGTGTTGGAGCGTAAAAAAAATGGTGAAAATAATGTGGAGCGAAGAAAGCAAATGCAGGCCAATTGAAAAGTTCTCCCGCAGGACACTTTGCTGGACAGGACGCTTGCTTGCTTAATGCCAGACACCTTAGAACGTTGTTTTTTCTGGCTCCGTGTTATTGAAACGTTAAATGAAACCTAAATTTATTGTGATATTTAATATTTGAAAGTTTTGCTTTAAACGCTTAGGGACTTGAGTGACCTTTAAAAAGTGTATTGTTTTTCATATTCAAAGGCAATAAATCACTAGCTTAAAATATAAACTATTACGGATACCAAGACGGGGTGTGTTTTCAGGATACCAATAAGTCAAGTTCTTCTTTATTGGCTTAGACA
>CM050327.1:63494599-63546588 GCA_027475135.1 Bactrocera correcta | reverse complement strand
TTGCATCAATAAACTAAGTCTGTTGATGTCGCAATAACGCGTAAGTGGTTTCTGCGTCACTAAAGAAGAAGCAGATGCCAAAAAATCAACAGTTAATTTTAAGGTTATTCTCTAGATAATGTTGGAAAAAAATTTACGGTTTGCAGTTAACACTAGGTAATTAAAATAGAAGAAAAAAAATATAATATTCTAGAGAGTCTCCTTGAGTAATTGCAATTGTGATATGTGACCTAAATTTAATGAAACCACAATCTTGAGTAAAAACCATACAAAATTTAGATCACTGGAGGCAAATATCAAAAAAAAACAGAAGCTATAAAAATCAACAGATATATCTATTTTACATTTCAAGAAAATTAGCACATAATTAAAAAATAAATATTCAGACGAAAAATCAACTAATTAGTACTTAATTGCCAATTAATTAGTATCACATTTAGTAAACAATTCTATAAAGTCATTTGACTGAGAAGAGATAAATTTACTTCACAAACTATGAAGTGGCAAGTATGTTAGAAGAGGAAAGAGTCAAGCAATAGGATCTAATATTACAACAAAGTATGCTTCAAATTAAGTAAAAAAAATTATTGTTGAATAATACGAGCCGTACAACTTTGCGATTTTTTTAATGAAAGTGTTTTATATTACTTTAAATTCATTATTTTGAAACATTTTCTCTAAAAGCAGTAAGAGTCGTTATAAAGAGCAATGATTTGTTTATTCAAAATTTTATAATTATTAAACTGCCTGAGAAGTTTTTTTAGTGTGAAATAGTTTACCTTCTTAACGGCATATAGAGTAACCTAGTCCAGAGATTATAGATTTTATCTATTGGCAAACTAATAGCTTAACTTTTACAAGATTCAATAACTTTAATATTAGCTGTTTTTGATTCGGCAAACGTTACTCGTCAGCGAATCGAACAAACCACATTAGATACCAAAACAAATGGGCAGCACTTGTAGCGTAGCCCTGCTCTAATATGTCTTCTGAGACATGCACGATAGTTTTGTGATGCTCTCTGAGTGGGGAAACTATTTTGAGAAATTATTTCTTTCACGTTATCTAACTCATTATTTTGGTTCTATACAAATTAAAATAATTGATCTTAAGCTTTAAATTAAAAAAAAAATAAAAGAAAAATATAAATTTGTATTTTCGATGATGAGTGCGGTATACTGATTATACCGAACTGATATTTAAATAAAACATAATAATGAGCTTATGGGTCAATATGAACCCCTCAGTCTCATTACATACTTGTCAAACCTCGTATACATAAAAAAAATATTTCAAAAGTAAAGAATCGGAAACAAATTTTCGCAAAGAAGATTTTTTTAAAGAAATTTTATAGCATTGGTTTTTTATGAAATTTTTTAGTTTGTCAGAACTGTAAGGTGAAATAATTTTACATCAAACGGTTGAAAAGTTATGGTATTTTTAACGAAAGCTCAGTATTTAACTTATATTTATATTATCTACATAATATAAGTTTGACTGCTCACCAGTACCTTTCGGTACCCTGAACAAGGTTTATTAAGTTTTCCTCGATTTTTGCAATACCCAGCAGGAAACCACCGCCACTCTATAAAGTATGTAGGTATATAAATGAGTCGATTTAGCCATATCCATCTGTATATATGTGTATGCACGAGGTGTGTACAAAAAGTATCGCGAATTTTGTGTTTTTTCAAAAATTATTTATTTATTCATGAATATCTATTTTGTCCCCTTCAAAGTAATCCCCATGAGATATTATACACTTGTGCCAAAGGTTTTTCCAATCTTTGAAGCACTTTGAAAAATCATTTTTTTTATCTTTTTCAGCTCCTCCTTCGATGCCGTCTTTATCTCGTCAAGAGAAGCGTAACGTCGTCCTTTCATGGGCCTCTGCAGTTTAGGGAACAAGAAAAAGTCACGGGGGCCAGATCTGGGGAATACGGTGGCTGCGGCATCATTAGTGTGTTGTTTTTGGCCAAAAAGTCGCGCACAAGCAACGATGTGTGTGAGCAGGGACGTTATCGTGGTGCAAAAGCCAATTTTTGTTCTTCCTCAAATCCGGGCGTTTCTGGCGGGTTGCTTCGCGCAAATTGCGCATAATATTCCTTATTGACCGTTCTTCCCTGTGGCAAGAACTCATGATGCACCACGCCCCTACAATCGAAGGAAACTGTCAGTTACTTTTTCTTGACAATATATCTTCACGAAATTTGACAGCGATTATTGTCAAACGCATCGGCATAATATGTATGGGTGGGCCATATAAAATTTTAAATTTGAAGATAGGGCGTTAAAGATTGAGTGTAGCGTTTGCTGTATGGCACGTAGCGTCGTCCTGATGGAACCAAATGTTGTCCAAGTCTTCCTCTTCAATATGCTTGAAGAAAAAATCTTCATTTTCAAAAAAAAAGGGCCGATGATTCCACCAGACCAAAATCCCCACCATACAGTGATTCGTGATGGGTTCATCGGCTTCACGACGATTACGTGCGGGTTTTCTGTGCCCCAAATGCGACAATTCTGCTTGTTAACGTAACCATCGAGGTGGAAATTAGCCTCGTCCGAAAATATGATTTTTCGGTCAAATTGACCATCCTCGGTCAAACGATCTTTGGAAAAAAGTTTTCAATATTTCACAGTTTTCTTCTAGTGAATAGAGACCCATTTCGTAAATTTTAGACTTTTTACTGAAAATCTGTCACTTTCCAAATGGTATTTGACGTTTCCAATGTCGAAATGTAGATAACTCAAATTTAAGACGTTAGATGACCCACCCTATCTCTGAGCATATTTTTTAGACCGCACTACTATTAATATAGCTGCATTACAAACTGATCGATCGAATACAAGTCCTTATGGGAAAACTTTTTATCTGATGAGATATCTTCACGAAATTTGGGCATAGATTGTTGTCGAAGACATTGCTCTAATATTCAAAAAAATTGTTGCGATTGGACAACTATAGAAATGTAACTACCATACAAAATAATCGCTTAAATTAAAGTGCTTTAATTAAAAAGTTGTAGTAAGGAACTTACGCACAGACTACTAAGGCATCACTATAATCTCCGAATATATTGTTTCGAACCACTATATTACTGACCGATCAAAATCAAGATAACAATATTTTTATACCCTTTTATACTATCAAAAATGCAAATGATAAGGTTATTGTAGCTTCAATGCAGCCGAAGTTAACGTTTATCCTTCTTTTCTGTGTATATAGATTAATTAAACACACATATTATTTTGACCCACTCTAATACACAATTATATATATTTATATAACATCATTTATTTGAAGCAATGCGTGTTGCAAGGTTAATATTAACTATAACTTTAATTACTTTCCTAAAGCACACGCAAATTTAAACGAAGTTGAGAGTTAGTGGCAGACAAATTTGAATAAAAAGGCAAAAAAAACAATAAAAGAAACAAATAAAATAAATAAAAAACCGAATGTACCGTCATAGACACTGACATATGTAGGTGAGTGTGACTGCATATGTAATTATTGCTGTATTTAAAGTAAAACGCCAACTAATTGCACATTGTTGCAGCGAAGCGTAAGGATGTGGTAATGCCACTTCAAGGTGCCTTCTTCAAAACAACAAAAACAAAAATAAAAACCAAAAAAAGATACAAAAAAAACAAAACAACCACACACATGCTCACACACATATCGCGTTGCAACTTCAAAGCTGCAGGTGCGCCTCCTTTGCCATAGTTGTTGTTGTTGTTTGCTAGCTTTCATTTGCTTGTTTGTTTTTACAACGAATTTTCCTACTTTTTAAGTTTTTTTCCCTACTTTTTCGCATTTCCTTCATTTCCTACGGTTTGCGGCTGCTGCGAAGGCAAAACAGTTCTCAACTTAGCGCAAACTAACCAAACAGTCAAGAAATAAAAACAGTTATTTTACGCAGTTTATTTTATTTCTTAGTTTCAGGCGTGAGTAACGGGAGCTGTTTACCGCGACGCAGCAATAATACTTTATTTTAGCGTGCCGCACTTATTTGAAGCGCTTGAGCAAGGCATGGGCAACACTACTATATATATTCACGTGTGTGTAGAGTTACCTGATTTTAAAGTAAAATTCAGTTAGCTTCTCAACTCTACACAAGTTTTTTTTTTGCCATTTCAAACATATCCTTGTACATGCTGCACGCAGCGCCGTTCGTGCCACATCAGTTTGATGAGCTGGCTGCTGCTTTGAATGCAGCTTTCTTAAGCAAGATTGCCCCAAAAGCAGTCATACACGCATGCATAGACACGTTGATTCTAATTAATTCATACATACGTCTTCGTACACACACACACACATTTATTTACCAAAAACATATGCATACACATACAAATATCTAGGCAGCTGCTTGTGAGTTGCATGAGGAAACAGGTAACTTTTAGTTGCGCTGCCGGTTACCTTCCGCATCCCTGTTTGCTTTAACAAGTGTATGTTTGCACCAAAAACTAAAAAAAAAATTAAAATCCAAAAAAATTATACTGAAGCTGAAAACAGAAAAAAGAACGCCGCCATCGTCAGTTGAGTGCTGCGCGCAGACAAAGTCAGGAAAGACAAATAAAACGCATACATCAGCTATTATCACACATTAAATGTGTGCGTACATGCGTGCATATATGTTTATATTTAACATACATTAAAATTATATATACATATATACAAAAAAGTAATCTTATGTCATTAAGTCAGCGTATGCTTAGCCGTATCCGCAAGGATATTCACAGCGGCACGTAGCTGAGATTGCAACTTTTGAATACTCACACACGCTTGTTGTTGTGTTTAGAGTTTGTGGCATGCTACATGCGGCGCTAGTCGACTCTAGTGAATATTATGTGAATGAAATAAGAAAAACCGTTAGCCTCTTATAGCGTATAATTTTATAAACAGCTCTTAACCATTACTTAACATGGTTAAATTTGTATGACAGCTATATGCTATAGTAATCCGATCTCAACAAATTTTAACAGATTGTAGCGTTGCCTAGATAATAGTTTCTGCAGAATTTCATGAAGTCATCTCGTCAAATAAATAAAGTTTACCATACAAGGATTTCTGTTTGATCAGTCAGTTTGTAAGACAGCTATATGCTATAGTAGTCGGATCTGAACATTTTCTTCGGAGATTATAGCTTTGTCTAAGTTAATCATCTGTGGTGAATTTCATGAAGTTATCTCGTCAAATAAAATAGTTTTCCATACAAAGACTTGATCTTTATAGATCAGTTTGTATGACAGCTATATCTTATAGTAAGCCGATCTGAAAACTTTCTTCACAGATTACAGCTTTGTCTTTGCCAATAATCTGTGCTGAATTTCGTGCAAGTTATCTTGCCAAATAAAAAAGTTTTTCATACCAGGACTTGATTTTTATAGGTCAGTTTGCATGGCAGCTAGATCTTATAAGGGTCCGGTGTCGGTGTTTCCGACAAATAAGCAATTTCTTGTATAGAAATGCACGTATGCCGAGTTTTAGAACGATATATCAAAAACTGAGTGAATATTTCGAGTTTATACAGTTAACCAGGCAAATAAACATGGCTAAATCGGGTCATCTTGTCGACCTGATCAAATCTTCTTTTTTACTGGCGAAGATTACAGCCGAGTTAACAACAACGTTTCTTCTTTTCACAAAGAGGCAATTGGAGACTCTAAGCGAAACCAGGTTCTTTTTCACTTGGTCTTTCGAACAGAGTGGAGGTATTCCTCTTCCTTTGCTTCTCCCGGCGGGTACTGTGTCGAATGCTTTCAGAACTGGAGGGTTCGCGTCCATTTGGTCGACATGACCTAGCCTGCGGAGCCGCTGTCTTTTAATTGGCTGAACTATGTCAATGTCGTTGCATATCTCATAACATCATTCATTGAATGCATTATTCGCCGTGGCCAACGTGCAAAGAACCATAAATCTTTCGCAGAACCTTTCTCTCGAAAACTGAGGCTGGTTATTATTTTCCATTAGGATTGGTTTTAATGTGGCGGGTCCCAAGCCCAGCGCAAAACCCTATGAAGAGTATGTTTCGTCTTCTCACTATAGCTCGCCTTCAACAGATATTCTTAGGTTATCCAGAAGATACTTGGTCAATTCCGGAAGTCGTGAGCTGCTTGAGCCATATGTAAAAGAATCATTTCTGGCCACTCCCATGTGAATGGCGATCAGAAAACTTTCCTCACTTGCGTGACGCATCCTCCAACCTGGTCATATATGGTATATAATTTACAGAATATCCGACGTTTTCTGGTGGTTATTATAAACTTCATGGCAAACTCAATATATTCTGTTCAAGGCTATTCGATCTTAGTACAATAATAATTTTCTCCTAAACTAATTTCAAAATGCAATACCAGATCTTAAAAATGATATTCGTTTAAGCACAGTAAAGGTTTTAAACCAAATTATTTTTTTCATGAAACAAGGCGCTGAAAAATAAAACAAATTGGTGTATATCCCGATCTTCTTTCGATTAATAATTAATTAACCAAATTTTAGACTCATTGCAGGTAGTTAATAGGTTAATTAATAAGTTATTTAATCGGTTATTTAATAGGTTATCAAACCGCATTTCAACTAAATGTCGCTTCTTAGACTTTCCTCATGTTTCTCTAAATCAAAATAAAAACGGAAATACTTTAATTTTCATCCGAGCATAACATACTACTGCTCATGTGATCAAAAAGTTATATTAAGTAAGTTTATTTTTACTCAAGAGCTAATGCTTTGGCCAGTAAGGGGACCTCAGCCTCGCTGTCATTGGAATGAAAATTAGTGGGAACTCTTCTGGGTTACTACATTTTAACATAGTCTGAAGTGAGTCTATAGAACGCTGATTTACTATCATAACTGTGCAATCGCAAGATCTTTCCGACTCAGCATAAATCACAAGATAATCAGCGCGTTATTCGCACTCTGCATGGTTAAACTTTCACTACTTGTAGGTGACGACTAGTTGGAGTCGTTGTTCGCTTGGTATCCACACGGTAGGGTTAAGAAACAGTTGCGGAAGCTGCTTGGTAGCAGACAAAGTTGAAAACCGTCAGCTCTTTTTTCTTAATTACGCCGCATTAGAGATATCAAGGCTGTAGCGACGTGGATCACCCATCCTTAGAAATGGAGCTGAGCTGGTGCGAACAGAAAAGAAACGCCTAACTGATTTGTAGTTGATACAAGGTTTTTGTCTATATTTAAAATTCATTTACTGGAAGTTTTTTTCCAGCTTCACAAATGACTGTTCATAAGCAGTTCAGATCAGCATCAGATCAGTTAAGATCAGCTCTTAACCTAAGGTAACTTCACAAAGGTCAGATCATTAGCAGTCCAATTTTGATAGTCACTTGAGATGAGCTCTTAAACTAAGCTAATTTTCTTAAAGAAAAAATCGAAATATTTCAACATTTCAGCAGTGAAGAAAACTGTCTGTCCTAACACCAACAATATGTTCACTGCATTCTGACGATTCTTGTTATTATAAAAAAAAAAAATATCTCTGTAGTGCCTCACGCGGTCGTCGATGCCGCGCCGAAATTCTTACCTGCTTGGTTGCTTGGCTGTTTGCATGCATGTGACATGCTCTGAAATATTCGGCTGTGACAGCTAAACGAAGACATTAAAATGATATATGCCGAAACTCATTAACATATTATCACACATAGCATATGTCATGAATACTTTAAGACGTGTAGAACGCACGCACGCACACACATGAAGTCTAAAAAAAATTATATACACATATACCTAAGAAAATATTCTCTCCTTAGACTAGACGCCTTTCTATTTCTATGCGTGGCGCATATCCTTAGGCCTTAGCGGCATTGTCTTATGCGCTGTTAGGTGTGGTGTGAGAAAAAAAAATATTTAAATCTGGAAAAAACACATACGCAACATTTTGCATGCCTTATTAAAACAAAACGTAAATAAAATGCGTACGACTCAAGCTTATCACGCGTTCTTATCTCATTGCAGACACAACGAGTGCTTCAAATTCCCATTCAAAAGCGGGCGACAGCAGCCGACTAGACTAGACAGCAGGCATGGCAGGGCTGGGAGGCAGCTAAAGCCAGCTGTAAAGTAAACAAAGACAGCGCAAACGAAATTCAAACAAAAACATACCAGAACAACAACAACAAAGATAACAAAAACAACAGCAATCAAAAGCTGAAAGGAGGCTCATACGATTTTTTCGCGTTGTGTGGCAGCAGCAACGTGTAGGCGTAACACGTTAGACAACCACAACCACACAGACGCACAGCGGCTACGGGTGGATTTAACGTCTCAGAAAGCATCGATTTTTCTGACTTTTATGAATGTTAACGCAGCCACCGCACATGGTTAAGAGACGCAAACTGTCATTGTCACAAGCGCAGAGCACAGCAACGCCAACCGCAACAACAGCCACCACAACAACGACAGCGTCCATGGACAGCGTGGCAGTTGCGACCACAACGCCGCCGAACACACCGCCCACACCAACGCCGCTCAACATGATGATGACCACAGCACGTAATCACAGCACACAAAACAACGCGACCGGCAGCGACAGTGCGGACACCGGCAAAGACTGCAACATGGACAACACAACGTGTACTCTGATAAGCGCCAGCACAGCACCCACGCTCACGACCAACGCCATGGCCGGTGCCCTGTTGAGCACCAGCCAGCATACAGCCGCCTCGAATAGCGCCACAGCAGCTGCTGTTGCTGCCGCGGCGGCCGCTGCAGTGGCTGCAGTGACAGCTGCGGGCGCCAGTGCCACGCCAACAAACGCGCTGGCTCCCAGTAATGCCACCGCCAGCGCCAGCGCCGCAAGTAGCAATGGCGCTGTACCAGATCACTACAGCCTGCGTTGGAACAACCATCAAAATCATATATTGCGCGCTTTCGATGCGCTGCTGCAGACCAAGACGCTGGTGGATGTGACGCTGGTGTGCGCCGAGACGAGCATACATGCACACAAAATGGTGCTGTCCGCGTGTTCGCCGTTCTTTCAACGCGTCTTCGCCGAAACGCCGTGCAAGCATCCCGTCATCGTACTGAAGGACTTTCAGGGTTGGGTGGTGCAAGCGATTGTGGATTTTATGTATCGCGGCGAGATCAGTGTGCCACAAGAGCGACTGCAGACTTTGATACAAGCAGGCGAGTCGCTGCAGGTGCGCGGTTTGGTGGAAAGTTCGGTGCCAGAGCATACACCTACACCGGCGGCTTCGCCGGATGATTTTGGCATGATCGATACGTCGTTGATGTCGCCGGAACTGGAGCGCTGCTCGAGCTTCGACGATGAATCGCCGTCAATGGTAACAGCTGGCTCGAAAGTCATTTTGCCATCGCGACTATTTGGATCGTCAGCGCGTCGGGAGCGTGAACGTGAACGCAAACGTGAGCGCGCACTCGAACGCGAATTGGAACGTGAAGCCGAAAGCGATCAGGACCTGCCACTTGATACGAGTATCAACTCAGATGTTTGCACGTCGCCTATGCCGCGACGTAAGCAGGCACGTCCGCGCCGTCGTTCCGGTGATCTTTCACTTGAAATGTTAAACGAATCAGCTACGTCGGCACCGGTAGAGGAGTCGCCACGTAAACAACCCCTGCCTTTAACACTGGATGAGAAATTGGAGCAGGCTCAGGCAGAGCACTTAGAGGCTTTGAAAACTGTGATCAAAACTGAGCTGGCTGAACCGATGGACGAGGATGAGGGTGCACGTCGCGATGACAGCGGCAATGGCAATGACAGCCAAGTGAACGACGAATCGCACGAAAAGTCCACAAACGCTTATCAGTCCAGTGTAGATCAACAACATAACTCGCGCACGAATGAGACACTTTCGCCAGCACCATTAATTGCGGCACACGCCATGGACGTCGAAGAGGAGGAACAAGAAGACGAGAATGATGACGAACATGACAATGATAATGATAATGAGGTAATACCAGATGCTGAAGACATCGAAGAACTTATCAACGCCACCAATGAGTTGCGCCGCAAATCTTTATCAAATCTCTCGGACGGTCCCGAAGATCTCTGCACAACGAAAAAAGACCAAAATACCGTAAATGGCAGCCACTCGGCCTCCGACGTCGACAGCAGTCCGAATAACAATAACAACAATAATAAACTTAACAATAACAATCGCATTGTATTGTCACTCAAAGATATACGACAACTGAATAAGCCCTCATCCTCCTCCACACCGAACTCATCGAACAATATGCACCCTTTTGCAACGGCCAGCCTACGCGATCTGCGACTGGATCGTGCCGTCAGCTCCGCAGCCGAAAATCAATGCAAATGGAACGCGCTAGAAGCGCAAATGCATGCCGCCGCCGCTGCAGCCGCTGTAGCTGCAGCCAATGGCGAGAATCCATTTCAACATATGGAACATCAGATGGATCTGTCGCTGGCCGCTGCCGCAGCAGCCGCCGCTGTCTCACATCAACAATCACGCGAACGTGATCAGGCACTACAACGGGAACAACGTGAATTACAGGAGCAACATAATGCCTATGCGAACAGCATACTTGGACAGATGGGTATGTCGGGCATGCCGCCTTTTGGCGGACCCGGTGGTCCAGGTGGACCAGCACCACATGAACGTCTGGAGGAGAGTATGAATCGGTTGAGCAAAGAATTTGCGCCAAGTTCACCAATGAGTCTGCCCACACACTTCAATCCACCTGATGGACCGCCACATCCACCCTCGCCACTACCATTTCCGGGTATGTCCTCGGCGCTGACGTTGACGCCGCCACACAGTAAGTACTAAGCTAGTAGATATGTTATTATATGTGTGTGTTTCCGAAACTCAAGTCTATCCAAAAAATCATTTCATAAGATCTGATTTTTATTCTAATTTTTCAAAAGCGAAACAAAGTTCTTCGAGGTTCTAGTTAGAGTCGTTATAGATATGTAAAAGCGAAGCTGAGTTCTACGCGGTTGGAGGAGAGGTATAAGTGGAGTCTGAGTAGCTATTCCAGAGCTGTAAATGGAGCCCTACTATAGTAGAGCTTTTGATAGATCCCAATAGTCTTACAAAGACTATTTGTGGGAATGAATTCATCGTATCCCATAGTCTTACAAATGTGACTTGAAACCTCGTGGGTTCCCCAATTTGTGGGTCTGAATTTATCGTACACACCAAATTTGGGGAAAAGCTGGGTCTTGCAGTTTTCTTAGGTTAGGAACGAGCCTCAATATGTGAATTTCCTCGGGATAGGAAACCGATTATTACTTTCGTGGTATTTAAATCTCCCTCTATGACCCTCCAGACAAAATTTTGATCCTTTCCTCCTCCGCCTGCTTATTGGTACTTCTTTCAAGCACTTGACTTCGCTTTCTCCTAATAAGAGGAGCCGCCAAAGCCTCTGTATTAACCTCCAGATCCTTTCCTGCTTACTGGTTCTACTTTCAAGCACTTGACTTTGCTTTCTCCTAACAAGAGGAGCCGCCAAAGTCAATTGACAAAAACAAAGCACTTCATATGCAACAAGTTATATAAGTGTTGATCCGGAGGAGCGGGAGTAGATAAAGTACTGGAAGTACACATCAACTGTATGAAAACAAGCGGAAATCCTTGATAATCAAATACGCCGTCGTGCACCTAATCTATGAGCACATTTATGGTGTTGGACTGGTAGCTCGCTTCCAAGCCGTTGAGCGCAACTTCGCCCTTGATTTGCCTACATATGCACATAGCCTTTCCGCAACCTGAACTCATACGCCCACATGTCACACAATCATCCGCCCAGTTATGCGCTGCCGCAAGAAGGATGCCTGAAAAAATTATGCAACATCCTGTTGCATGGACTGCTACTGTGTCTCCCAACGCATTTTAAGCACAACACACATACTCAGAGCCTGCATCCGCGCAGAGTGTGGCACGTAACTCATAGGCCCCGCCGCAAATCTGTTGCAACCTCCATGTTGTTTCTGTGTTATCTTTTTTGCCATGATGGCTGTTGCAATATATTTGCTTTGACAGTACGCTTGACATTCGCGTTTGCATTTGAGTTCTTAACACACTTTCTGTCAACATTACGCGCTTTGACAAGGAGGATTTGGAGGACTCGTTCATACAAACAGGACACCGAGTCGCGGGTGTGGCGCCCCTAACGGCGGCATTGCAGCGTTCAAGTGACTTTTAATAGCATTGCTGTTGCATGCTTCAGACGGGAATTACGCTTTAGCTCTTTGCCATAATGTTTACTTTGATGACTGCCACATGTTGCATGCATCATCGTGTTGTGTATGCGTATAGCGCCTTGGGGAGTGAAAGCACATTAATGTTATATAATATTTCTTTTAACTTCTTCTAATGTGTCAATAAGCTTAAGGAGGTGCAGCTTTCATGACAGGCTTTGTGGCATGCATTAATGTGAGTGTGAGTGTGTATGTATGAGGATAAATGCATTCAAATCGAATTATTGGCAATTATGTACACTTCAGCAGAGACAAAGTGTTGTTGATGGTTGTGGCATAAGCCAGTAGGGGCAAGAGCACAGGAGGCGATTGTAAAGAAGTTCTCTGTTAATTCAGTTACTGTTAATTACGTGGATTAACTGTATTGCACACAAACAGAGACCTTCACAAGTAAAGGATGAACCCTTTCGAGGTTCCCTACTTTTTTAAAGAAATAACACAGAAACTCCAAATTAAATGGGGAATGTTTATTATCATTCGAAAGCACCTTCTTTGGCATTTATTTTTTGAAAATTATCTCTTTCAAGTGTTGGCCGTGGCTAGGTCTCAGATGGTCCATCTGTTGAGTCCAATTTTCGTTGACTCACTTGTGCATTTCGACAGGTAACTGGCGAATGTTTGCGTGATTTTTTGCTCGAAGGCCTGAATCGAAGCGGGATTGTCCGCATAGACTTTAGACTTTATATATCCCCACCGGAAAAGCCTAACGGTTTGATATCGCACGAACTTGGTGGCCAATCGACCAGCCAAAAACGTGAATAAATCCATTAAATTGATGCGATGTGTCGAAAGTTGTGCCGTCTTGTTGAAACCAAATGTCGCCGAAATTAAGAGCTTTAAATTCAAGCATCAAAAAGTCGATTATCATGGCGCGTTAACGATCGCCATTAACAGTTACGTTCGTAAATTTGCTTGTTTACAAACCCATTAAACCAGAAATGGGTCACATCGTAAAATGCGGCAAGTCGTTCCATACCTCAGTCCGAGTTATGTACGTCGAACGGCGCCGAATCCGCTTCCCAAGGTCTTCGTATACACTCTCAGCTTCGTCTGCGGAATTGGAAAATTATTCTAAGGAAAATTTAAAAAAAATCGGTCGACGCGGAATGATCTCTGTTGTTATTACGGCTGAAGGCATTAATTTGGAGGAATACTGCCGCAGTAACAGTCTTTGGCCCGCATAAAAATTCGAGTGAGTCAGGTTACGTAGACCCGACTGTCGTGGGAAACAGTGTCAAAGGTGCCAGTACTGAAGAGGTAAAAGTCATCGGTCGAACAAAAATCCGAGTACGTTCCAATTAAACCGACCCGACTGTTGTGGGAACAGAAAGAATGCTTTAAATCCATCAGAGTCTCTTAAATACTTGAGTCGTCCTACGATGTCGAGTTTAAAAATCTTAAGGTATGCCAGCTGTGGAAGATGTTAGGTAGCAGACGAAAATTTCTTCCATACAGACAGCATTTGTTCAAGATCAAGGCTTGAACACATGGAAGCTCACACTTCCTGAAAACCCAGTAAGCTAACGGGAATAGAAATTAAACGACCAGTCATATTTATAATTGATACTTATCGAAGATTGCTGTTTTGTCGACTTAGAATATCTGCTTACAGGAGTTCTAGTTTCTGGCTTCACAAAGGATTAAGCGGTTGATAACTTCAGGATTAGCCACTGAAACGAACCTAACTCTGAAACTCGGCCAGCCGTTCATCTTTTCGGTTTTTGGCGACAATTCAAGATACCAAGTGCAGCCAGGTCCTTCTTTACCTGAAATCTCCAGAGGAGGGAAGGTTTTCCTCTTCCTCTGCTTCCACCGGCGGGCACTGGATCGAAAACCGTCGTCGTATATCTCGTACAGTTCAGCGTTCCATCGACTGCGGCCGACTCGCCGTTTTCAATGCGCAATGGTCTCTCATCCAAGGCTGTTGTGTCTTTCTCATTGAGGGTTTTTTTTACGTGGCGGGTCCTAAACCCAGCGTACAACCCCGTGGAGGGATGATTGCCTTCTCAATTTAGCTCGCCTTCAAATGGATGTTTTTTTGGCTACCCAGAGGAGACTTGGACTAAGACCGGAAGTCGGCCGTCAAATGTAAATCGAATCGTTTCTGACCACTCTCAATCGAATGATGCTAAGAAAACTTTCCTAACTTGCGTGAACTTCTAAACATGTCTTTATTCTCCTATCTCTCCAAAGAGAATAGTATAAAAATTACACAGGAATCTCTAACCCATAAGTGGCTCAAATCTCAAGCAACATCTTTTGATAGGTCTTAAACATAAGCGCATAGTTTCAAGTCGGCAACCATAAACAGGTCTTCAAGAATATCGCTGAATAACCATTTAATAAGTTTATCAGATGCCGATAGTTTGGTAAAAACACCATAATATAGAGCGCGTTGCTCATATCAACAAGTGAAACCTACCAATACTCACACTTTACTTGGCCAACTTGAAATCTCTTACAACCTGACCTATGACACATATACAGCGTTATGTTGAGCATTACGACAGCCAATAAAGCTAATCATTTTAATTGATTATTTCACGATTGCCGCAATCACGTGACACAAGTGCCACGAACACATATGCCGCCCTGAGACATAACAATTGTTATACAATATATGAAACTGCCAAGGACAAAGTCTCAGCGAACACAAAGCACAGCTTTAGGCGCCAGCAACATTGGCGCTGTGGCACCAGTTTACGCCGCCAGCGCCCGCAGCCACTGCGAATGATTTGCCTAACCGTCCAAAGCAGCCGACTTGTAAACAATGGAAATTATAATTCTATTAAGATTTTACGCTCGAAGTATTCTTCTACACATGCGCTCGAAACAAATGGAGCGGTGCTGACGATGACGGAAGTGAAAAGTGGAAAAAAGAAAAAAAAAAAAATGGAAAAAAGAAACGTCTTAAGAAAAAACATTGTAGCGAAGGAGTGACTGGCGCAGGATGCAACGCTGTAAGAATCCGTGCAACATTGTCGGCAAACGACGCAAGTGTTAGGCCACCGCACCGCTGTGGATGTGTGCAGCGGGCGGCAGAACGCGCGCATAGCGGCGCATAATATTGACATTCCACTGAATGATTTCATAAGACTGACTTGTGCAAATACACGCATCTATTCAACACACATTCACATATACACATATACAAACTTTACATATGTATCTATGTATGAAGGTAAATATATGTGCGCAAATAGCAGCGGAACACTTCAGCAGTCGTTGCGTCCGCGCGGAGTCTGAGTTGCCTAAGATGTAGACGAGCCAAGACACTGCCATTCAAATGCAAAACAAAAGCTTATGAAAATCGCGTACAAATAGGCGTGGCGCAGGCGGTGGTGGTGGCTGAGCGGTTGGTTAACAGCAGCGCCAAGACATTGTAGACGTTCTCAGTTGAAGTGGTGCATTCATTGATGCTGAAGCATATGAATATATGAGATGTGTGTGGGCTTGCCTCTATCAGGATATATGTAATCATTGGCGTTAGATGAAAGGTATGGGGAGCGCGCACACATTGTTGCCGCGCGCATTAAGCAGATGAAGACTTTTGTTACAACAATGCAAGAATGCCATAGAAAATATAGAAAATCGAGTGATGAGCGCTTAAGCGCCAAGGATAAGCGCGCGAGCAATCATTCTTTTTTTTTTGAAGGATTTTTGAAAGAGTGCGCTCCGCATTTCTTCCAACATTTCTTTCAAATAAATGAGAGTCTCGAAAGAAGAAGTGCCTTTGAATATTGGAGGACGGAAGTGAAATGCCGCAAAGCGTAAGGACAGAAAGGTGTACACACACACATGCGCACATATAAGCTCAAGTAGATTAAGACTCATATATGTACGTACGCGTTTGTGACTTCCCAGCGCTGCAGCGCGTTTTGATTTTCTTACGCTACACTTAATGCGTCACAAATGAAATCAGTCAGGCGGCAGGATATGTGTGTTTGCATGCAGTGCGGATTTGAAAGCACACACAGACTGGCGGTAGTTAAAAAATATGATTTGCGCACCTTGGCGCTCGCACCAAAATCCGCGTGCCTTCCGCGCCTTACTACACGCCGCAGCCACATGCGTCTTCCAGTTCTATTAGTTCGATGATTTCGCCTTGCAGAATGTCTTTGAAAAAGCGAATATATTTGAGTTAACAGGCAGCCAAGCAGCAAAGAGTAGGCGCATAGCTACCAATAACTGCTTTACGCGCCAACAAACACATGCGCGCATACATGTATACAGCCATACAAACAAAAAAATTTGAACGCAAGCAAATAAGCGTGTTCCTGTTTCAATATGAGTATGGGTGTGTGTATGCGTGTGCTTCCAAGTCTGTATGCGCTGGCTTCTTAGCGCTCACCAAGTCATTGCTTTTCAACTTGTAAGTCAGCACCTTCATGTATGTCTTCATATGCCTCCACTTATTTATGCGGTAGTTAGTGGTATTTTTCATACGTCATAACATATCTGCAAACTTACGCGCCTCTACCTCAGCGCATTTCCTTAAAAATTCTTACTTTTTCACATTTCAACATTATTTTTTCTTACAATCCTACCATATTAAGTTTGCGGTACTTCCTTCTGCAGTGGCATGACGTGCATGAAAGGTACACTCATAACAACCCTGCAGGAAATTTTTCAGCCTGAAAATATATCGTTTTCTTCTTTAGCACTACAACCGTGGGTCGGTTTGGGCCGAGACCGGTCGCAATGCACTTAGTCATTCCTTCGGATGCGTAGGCGCGCTTGGTTCCGCTGCACCTTCATGTGGTAATCAGCATATTCGTTGGATTTTTATGCGCTGAACAAAGTCCATGTCGCCGTAGAGCGCATACAATTTGTGGTTCATTTCATTCGATTTCATCTCCCACGCGGACGGATCCAAAGACTTGGCGAAAAGCAGTTCTCCAAGTGCTTTCTCATCTCGCTGCGTCATCGTCCATACTTCTGTGCCGTATAATAGGTTGGGAATGATGAAAGGTTTATTTATAGTATAGTATATAGATACATTTTTTCGTCGAGAGTGCGATCTGAACTGGAAACAGCTTAGCCGGGAACATACGGCTTTTAGCTCCTCATCGCCGGCTTTGAATAGCTTAGCCGGTGATCCAACTGCACCTGGGCTATATTGTTTAAACACCGCGGGTTCTCTTCATCCGTCGCAGCATTGCTTTCACCATTTAGCAATTTTTTTCCTCCGAATTTCGAGTGTTCTGTGAGTGTCTGTTAACAGGTTTCCATTCCAGTCTTTATAGAAGCCGTCCACGAGCTTGAAACCATTTGTTTGCTGCCTTAGGTTAGACAAGGTTAATCTGGTAGATCAATGAGCCACGCATAGACTAGTTTTGGTCCTCTGCGATACTAGATGGAGGTCAATTCCTAGGCTCATAAGGAGTAGTCATCCTTTAAGATGCCTAGGCTTGACTCGAATTTTTACAGACTCCGCGGCCTCACTATGGATATCTCCTCCAGTGTATCAAACCGTGGAGACCCCAGATGCTTACAGCTTAGTCTTGCCTAACTGGGACAAGTGCACACCATTGTTTCCCAGGATCCTTGCACTAGACTTCCGACCAATTTTTCGAACAGAATTCCAAATAGCCAACATCTCAAGTTCTTTACGTTCACGTCTTTCTGCCTCTCTCTTATTTCTGTTGAAAAGACGTCTTCCTTCCTTCCTCTTTTCGCGGTATCGATCTCTCATAGAGATTAAAAGGTATGTAAACGGTTAAAAATTTCCTAACAAGGAAGCAACCAGGGCTTTCTAATTATTATAAATGAACGATCTGCGCCCTCTTCCAGAATATAAGCCATTCTTGAGACTAGTTAGCACATTCAAGGTCGGCAAATTACAAGAAATGTATTTCATTAGGTTTGATATAACTTCATTCGATTGTAGATCATTCTTTCAGTTTTCCAAGAACTATACATCTCTCTCTCGAATGAATTATTAAAAACAGAATGGAAATTTCAACTTAAAGACTATTTCCTACAGGGTCACTACCGTTCATATGCATACCATGCATGTCATACTCGCATTGCATTGCCATATACTACCTCTCTTTGTATGTAGAGAGTTTGTAAATATCTCTTAAGCTCCCCAAGCGGATATTATTAAAATGAATCGCGCCAGCAATAACAACAATAATAACAAATATAAATATAAAATGTTAACGAAAACTGACGACAATTTATAAAGCCTCAAAAGTTTATTGGAACGTACGGTACTACTCATTTGCTAACTGTTGTTTTCTAGTTTTATTGCACTTATTTGATATTTGTGTGTGGATGCGTGGATTGGGAGACGATTTTGCCAAAATATGTCTACCTAAAGCTGAAAAGTTTGCTAAATACCCAAAGAGGGGCTCATACATGCTTTGTGTCTACAGAGCTCCTGCCTCGGAGCTCCTGACATATGAGTGAGTGCTTGTGTCATAGGAAGACAATTTGGTATGGGGGAAAATTAAAGAAATATCTTAATGAATTGAGGAGTCTACTTTGAAGCAGTGCTGATTGATGATATATCAAATTTTAATCACATGCACCCTGTTCGAAAGAATAGGTGAAGTGCTCGAGAAGATACAAGATAAGATTTTGTGGGAAAATGTTGTTCTGTATTATAACAAAACCCTTTAAAATTGTCGAAAACTCTTCTTTCAAAAGTTGCACAACTCCAAATTCCAAAAGCTTTTATTAAAATTGTTGAAAGCTCTTTGATTAGAGTAATTTTCTTAGATTCGAATTCGAAAGTTTTCATTTATCCAAAAACTACACGTATTTACTCTGCCTCCAAAAGCTTTCTGCCACTTAAGGAAGCTTTTACGCTTTTCAAAAGACTTCATTTAAAAATTATTATGTTTTAATTCAGACTCGCACTGCCAAAGTTAAATTTTTTAAAAGCTTTCACTTAAAAATTATTATGTTTTACTTCAGACTTGAACTGCCAAAGCTAAATTTTTTAAAAGCTTTCACTTAGAAATAATTTTGGCTTGAACTGCTACAAATTATAACTCAAATTCTTAAAGCTCTCATTAAAATTTCCGAAAGCTTTCACTTAGAAAAGTTTTGTTTTAATTCGCGCTTCAACTACAAAATCTCACATGCAAATTTCCGTAGGCTTTCGCTAAAATTTTCGAAAGCTTTCATTTATAAATGATTTTTTTTCGTTTGCGTTGAAAGGTTACAACTTACATCTCAATTTCCGACAGCTTTTACTAACATTTTCAAAAGCTTTGGCTTATAAATAATTTTATTTTGATTCAGGTATGAACTGCAGCAAAAACCACTCAATTTCCGAAACTCTCATTAGAATTACCGAAAGCTTTCACCTAGAAATGATTTGGTTTTGTATCTTCGCCTTCCAAAAGCTCCATAAAAAATGCCGTAACTTTCACTTATAAATGATTTTTTTCACCATTTCTGAAAGCTTGCAATAATATTACCAAAAACTTTCACTTATAAATATTTTCTTTTTTACTCACTTCCCGGAAATGATTTTTTTTTTGGACTTAATCTATCCCAACTCTAATAGCAATACCCGAAAGCTTCTAATTTCCAAAATTAATGATTAACTAATAAATAATATTGTTTTTAATCTTCACTTTCCAAAAGCTCTTATAAAAAAACTCCGAAAGCTTTCACTTATCAAGTGATATTTTTTTATGTTTTATCCTCTAATGTCTACAACTCACATCTCAATTTCTCAAAGCTCGCATTAGAATTTCCAAAAGCTTTCGCTTATAAATGTTTTTTATTTTTAATTCAGATTTGAACTGCTACAACTTACATGCTAAACTTCTCATACAAAAATTCCCGAAAACTTTCACTTATAAATTATTTTATTTTGATTCAGAATTGAACTATCCAAAAAGAATGCCAATATCCGAAGGCATCACAATTTTTAAAAGCTTTATTTAAAGTTTCTAAAAGCTTTCACTTATGATTTTCAGTATGCAAAAGCTCTTATTAAAATTACCGAAAGCTCTCCTTTAAAAATCACAAAATAATCTTTCCAGTATTTCTTATTAAACCTTTTTTCTCTAAAATCTTTGAAATCTTCTGAACGCTAGTGTATCTATTTATGATTCGTATATGAACTTGAATAGAAAAATATGTATGTCGTCTCCAATCGCACACAAATCACATTACCATTTTATTCGCAGCACTTGTGAACTTCCTCGATTTATGTCACTCCCTAGAATGCTACCGTTGAGTGACTGTATAGCCGAGTATGTAAATACTCTGATTTTTTCACAATCCATATTTGCCAAACACACTCCCACATCCAACCGAACGCCCACCCGCCGACAATCATATGCACGCGGTAAAGCACACGTGGGCAAATTTGCTTTTTCCGTCGAACAACTTCCAACTTCAACTCTGACTTTTGGAAAAAACCGCAGTGAAGACATCATAAATCGCGGTGCTGCAGAAAAACTATTTCACCTTCGCGAATTGCAGCAACAACGGCACATATGCATGTGTGTCTTTGTTGTTGTACATATGTATGTATATATTGCTATGGTATGTGAGCTTTCATGAAAGCCTGTATCGGCGGCTCACATGAAAGCGCGCTGCCAAAACAGGCAAGTTCGGCTTATTGGTTGGGCGCTGTTGCACTCCTCTGTTTTGCTGTGTATCGATAGGTACGAGTACGTTTTGTATGACTCTGCAACCCATAATCAGCCCCGAGGCAGACAGACAGCCAGCCAGCCCCCAGCTGTTTGCACCTTCGCCGTTGCAATAAATAAATAAATGGAACCACAATTGAATTTATTCTTCAACTGCGAGTTTTTTAAAAACCTCTGTATTTCGAGTGTGGTGTGAGACTGGCGTATGAAAACATGCAATGCAGCCTACCGTGGCAAAGCTAGAGCGTATGGCAGGGGAAATAGTATATTGGGTGAGAAGCGAAAGTAGTGCTACGAAAAACAGTTAGTTTGTCAAATTAACTGCAAATGTGCTGTCAGCTGTCGTTAGCGGTATTATGACAGTTGGCTGGTTGAAAAACTTTTAGCCTAATGACTCTTTTACGCAAAACAGACAGACAGAGTTTCTTTGAACGAATTATAAATGGGTTGTTGTACGAAGAAGTTCAAACGAAAGGTTTAAAGAGTCAGACACAAATAAGTCCTGAGCTAATTCTTAAATACCGATTTTGCGTTTCTTTACAAAATAGTATTATTTTCTAAGATAAGGTTGCTGTAGGTTTATCTGGTAGGCCAATAAGCCACGCATAGACCAGTTTTGGTCCTTTGCGTTACCAGATGGAGTTCAGATGCTAGGTCCAAGAAAATAAGTCATGCTTTAGGTTGCCTGCGCTTGACGCGAATTTTAGAGGACTCAGCGGCCTCTCTATAGATAGTTCCTCCAGTGGATCATACCGTCATTTTTAAGCACATATGTACTCTCTCACCAAAGATGATGTTTTGGCTCTACGAAACCGTAGTCAAGTCAATAATCTTCTGCGGAGTATACGTATTCGTCTGGTGCAAGACGCTCGAGAAGCCCACACAAGCTGAGAAGATTATAAGTGTCAAAAGCACGACTCTCGCAAACATCTGCAAGGAATCCAAACAAGCACACGCCGAAAATCTTTCCTACTTCAACTACATCCCTGAAAACCTGAATTGCTGCATCGCATAGTCTACTCGTAGCGGCTTTTGCTCTGGTCACATACCGACGAGGGATATGTGGATAGGAAGGAGTCGCAATGATCATTTTCACTGGTCGATCGAAGCTAGGAGAAGAAATTTTCTGTAGGGAACTCTTCGTCAATCTTAGCTTTAGGCTACGTAAACACTGTCGTGTTTTTCAGGCAGATATGGCTGCTTTCAAGCTTTTGGTGGACGTATTGCTACGAAGTGCGCCCTCTTTCAGGGAGTTCAGCATTCATTCCGACAGCTGAGTGGCAATACTAGCGCGAAGCTCGTTAACTTTGCGCTCTAAGCTAGTCAATTAGTTTCTACCCTCACTAGAAATGGTATCAAGCTATTTCATCATCATATTTATCTGTGTGCCTGGTCATAGCGAAATTGCTGGCAAATGCTCAGCCGTGGAGCTAGCCAAAGGAATCTCATATACTCCCGCTCCTGTGCGACCGTAAGATCCTTTTGTCTCAGAGTAGATCGCAGGAAATCTTCTGGAACTGAGATCCTGGTGTGATCGATGCTGTCAATAGTAGAAAAAAACGTAAAGAGTTTAAAAAATAATTTAGACAAAATTCCGAAAAATAAAAAAAGCTTTAGCTAAAAGCTTCAGAAATAAAAACGGTTCAAAAAAGCTCAAGCCATAAAAAAGCTTTTGAAATAAAAAAAAGTTCAGATAAAATAGAGCGCTAGAAATAAAAAAAAAGTTTGCACAAATTCTCAAGAAGTAAAAACTGTAGATAAAACCTGAAGAACGTAAAGGTATCAACAAAAGGTTGAGAAATATAAAGCTTAGATAAAAGCTGTACATATAAAAAGTTTAGATAAAAGCTCTGGAAACAGAAAGTTTAGATAAAAGCTTATGAAACATAAAGGGTTTCGACTAAATGGTAAGATGTATAAAGCTTAGATAAAAAGTAAAGGGTTTCGACTAAATGGTAAGATAATAAAGCTTAGATAAAAGCTCTACAAATAAAAAGTTTAGATAAAAGCTTAAGAAACATAAAGGGTTTCGATTAAATGGTAAGATATATAAAGCTTAGATAAAAGCTCTACAAATAAAAAGTTTAGATAAAAGCTCTAGAAACAAAAAGTATAGATAAAAGCTTAAAAAAGTAAAGGTTCCCATATTTAGTATAACAACAAAGTTTAAGTAATAAAACTACAAGTTTCCAATTTTTTTTTTCTTCCTCACGTTTTTTCAGTGTTCGGTTTGGACTCACCACTCGGTCTCTTTCCACCAGGCATTGACCCAGGCAAACTCTATAATCCACTAATGGAAATGTCCGACCCACGTGGCATGCCCAGCGATCATCCGCCGCCCTTTCTCAAAGGCAAGAAAAGTAAGTAAAAAAACAGAAAAATAATTTAACCTTTCTAGCGAATATTTGCAATCACCGTTTGAATTTCAATAAACGTCTTACAAAAACAAGCAATTAACCCCGCAATTGAACCTGAAATAAGACGCTCCAATTATTTTCCAAACTAAATAAATCGAATACAAAGTGCATAACGGTATAATAACGCCACGTCTTCAAATGCTTAGCGTACGCCTGTAAACGAAAAGCGAAAAATTCGTCGGAAAAGTAAAAAAAAACAAAGAACAAAATTCACACCTGAGTAGCGGCTGCCCTTTTGCCACTGCATGTTTACACACTTCTGCGCATGCGCACCCACTTAACTGCCTTGATCTTGTACTTTTGCTCACGTACTTGATCCGTTGGGCTACTGTTGATCAACGATCGTGGCACTGGAGTGTAGGCATGCACATTTCCGTTTTATTTGACTTTCTACCGTTCAATATCTTTCTTTATTTTTTGCTTTTATACGACGATCAGTGATCGATGGCAATCGTTATTTTTTTAAACGATTTAAATATTTTAGTTATAGTTTTACTTTGAATGCAAGTAATTTTAGTTATTTTAAAAAGTTTATAAGAAACGTGTAACTGAAAGTATTTTAATTGGCGGTACTTAAGAGACAACAACGCACTTGAAAGTAAATAACTTTCGCTTGCAAAAAGTGGTAGTGCATAATGACAGTAAAAGTTTCAGGTGAAAGCTCGCAATAAATATATTATGCTGAGGTATTAATTAGGTAATAGCTGAAGCTTACAGTTGTTGCAATATGCTAAAATTTCTAATATTTCCTAAATTTAAAGCTTGGCAAATATTAGTGAAAGCTTATTTCAGTGAAGCTTTCACTTCATTCAAATATTTTACCTTTTATGTTCATATATGAAAGTTTATAGATTTCTACAATTTCAATGTACTCATTTCATTCAAATTTTTGTTGCTTAAACTTTATTTCAATTTTTGTTATTAAACTTTCACTTGCCACTTGAAAAGTCAACAACTCAATAAATTCACTTTATTTTAAGTTCATTTTTCAGAAAGCTTTCATGAAACTCATTTCTTTCAAACTTTCATTCAATTTATTTCCAACTAATTTTTTTGATCAGCAAATTAATTTGTGAATGAAAGTTTATAAAGCTGAAGCTTTCACTTGGTATTTTTCAATATCAAACATCACAGCTTATTAGAACTTTAAAACTGTAACTTTCACAGACAAGTTTTTTTTAATTAAATATCAAGCCAATATACTAAAGCAAAAGCTTTAAGCTTTCACTTGCCAATTATTGTATGTGGAAGTTTCTATATTTGTTTGACATTATTTATGAAAATTTAAAAATTTGTTTTAAAAAGCTTTCAGGAAACTTTATAAATTTAAAGCTTCCACTTGGCTTCTGTTTGGGTACCTAAATTTTTTGTTTTTTTATCATAAGAAAGCTTTCAAGAAAATTTATAAAGCTGAAGCTTTTACTTGGCTTTTTTGTTGAACACTTACATTTTTTAATTCTTTATTATACGTTTTAGATTCTCTCATAAGAAGCTTTAATATCTTTCACCAATTTGTATAAAGCTTTCACTTGACTTTTTTGGTTCATAATTTTAACTTTTTGTTTTTTAATAAATATAAGTTTTCTATGTTAAAAGAAGCTTCATTAATTGTTTTACGTAAGAAAGCTTTCACTTGGCTTGTTTTTGGTTGAGCACTTAAACTTTTTGATTTTTATTATAAATTTAAAGCTTTCATACCGTTTCATTATTAGTTTTACATACGAAAGCTTGCACCAAACTTCATGAAATTGGCATTACTTCATTGTGTTTCAAAATTTATATAGTTGGAGCTATCCTTTGGCTTTTAAGAAGCTTTCACAAAGCCCATATCACCCAAAAGCTTATTTTTCTCATAATTTTAAAATGTATTTTAATCGTGCTTAAAGTGTTTCACGAAAGTTTTTAGAGTTGTAGCTTTCACTTGGCGTTTAGGAGCTTTCACAAGACTCATATTACTCAAAAGCTTTCACCTAAGCTTTTGTTCCAAACGATTATATTGGCATTACTTCATTTTGTTTCAAAATTTATATAGTTGGAGCTATCTTTTGGCTTTTAAGGACCTTTCACAAGGTTCATATCACTCAAAAGCTTTCACCTAAGCTTTCATTCTCAACTATTATATTGGCATTACTTCATTGTGTTTCAAAATTTATATAGTTGAAGCTATCTTTTGGCTTTTAAGGAGCTTTCACAAAGCTCATATCACTCAAAAGCTTATTTTTCTCATAATTTTAAAATGTATTTTAATCGTGCCTAAAGTGTTTCACGAAAATTTTTAGAGTTGCAGCTTTCACTTGGCTTTTTAGGAGCTTTCACAAAGCTCATATTACTCAAAAGCTTTCACCCAAGCTTTAATTCCAAACGATTATATTGGCATTACTTCATTGTGTTTCAAAATTTATATAGTTGGAGCTATCTTTTGGCTTTTAAGGAGCTTTCACAAATCTCATATCACTCAAAAGCTTATTTTTCTCATAATTTTAAAATGTATTTCAATCGTGCTTAAAGTGTTTCACAAAATTTTTAGAGTTTCAGCTTTCACTTGGCTTTTTAGGAGCTTTCACAAGGCTCATATCACTCAAAAGCTTTCACCCAAGCTCTAGTTACAAACGATTATATTGGCATTACTTCTTTGTGTTTCAAAATTTGTATAGTTGGAGCTATCTTTTGGCTTTTAAAGAGCTTTCTCAAAGCTCATATCACTCAAAAGCTTATTTTTCTCATATTTTAAAATGTATTTTAATCGTGCTTAATGTGTTTCTCAAAAATTTTTAGAGTTGCAGCTTTCACTGGGCTTTTTAGGAGCTTTCACAAGGCTCATATCACTCAAAAGCTTTCACCTAAGCTTTCATTCCAAGCGATTATATTGTTATTATTTCAATATTTTTCTCCAATGACCATAAACAACAAATTCATTTACAGCAACAAAGCATTTACTAGTATTTTTATCGATACCTTACCACAAGCATACATATGTACATGCATACAGACGCACATAGGTGTCATGCACTCAATCGTCCAAATGACGTGCCATTATTAGCGTCATTGTCGCTGTCGCCGTCGTTGACGCCGTTCGATATCACATGAGGCGGTAAATTCAATTCTGCGGTTTTCCTGCATCGCTCCAACGAATGCGCATGTGCGCCTAGGCATGTCAGCTGAAGTGAAAAAGCGGCACAAAAACTTAATGCATACATATGCACCTCTTCATGCAGATGCAAATGTGTGTGTGCACTGATTTTATTGCCTCCCAGTAAACGCATCGTTTGCCATAAAAACTGTGCAATTTTTCAATTATTCAAATCGATATTTCGCATTCACTGCACAAAACGCTGCTACGTGTGTGCGTGTGTGTATGTATGTATGTTAAGGCATTACGATGTGATGGGAAATGCTGTGCGTGTATGTGCAACATTCGGAAAACCTCAAATAGTTAATGAGTTTTTTCTGCATATCAACCGCATTACAACTCAATTTCTTTTTTCCTGCTTATGCGCTTGTTGTTTTTGTTTTTTATGTATTTTTTGTCTTCGCTTATTCACCTTTAACATTTATCCATAAACAAGATCAATAGCAAACTATCAGCCAACAAAAACAACACCACCCCATCAAACGAACAATAGAAGAATGACTTTGTTGCACAAACACACACACACACATAGCCAAACAAATATATTTATACAAATAAAAACATTTACAAACATACATATGTACATATAAACTCTCGCATTATGCCTGAAAACCAATTAAAACAATTGAGGCACGCAAAGCAACAACACTGCGCCTATAGCAAGTATATATTTTTCAGTTTGAAAAACTTGCTTAGTCACATGATTGACAGCAGCGAAATAGCCGTGAAGAGAAACGCATCGTTTTTTTGTGAATTAAACACTTACACGCTTCACAAGCAATTATGTGTGCTTTTACTTGGCGCTTAGCATGAACCCCTTGCCCATTATGTTACCATTTACTTACCATACAAACTATACATCTATGCGAGTATGTATGTATGTATGTATATGTGTATGTATGCAAATGTGTCCGTTGTTGATAAGTCAAATCAGCGATTTTTGATTTTTGACAAGCTCATTTTGAGTTCGACAACCGAGCTACTCAACTCTGAGCCGTTAATGTGACAACTTACATGACACTCACTTTGATGAGCAGGGTGAGAAGTACAAGACTATTAAAGGAAACAGTTTTTTTGACATAAAATCGAAGCAGTAAATTGAAACAAGCAGTAAGATAGATTTTGATCGAACAGATTTTCAGATTGATATCTCAAAAGGAGATGAACTAGGTCACATATATTATATAAGGTGTGTTACAAAAATAACGTGAATTTTCGTTTTTTGAAAAAAAAAAATATTTATTCTTTTGTCTACTTTAATCATGTCATCGCCTTTGATCTAGTGTCCATTCGATAGTATGCACTAATGCCAGCGCTTCTTCCAATCGTCGAAACACTTCTCAAACTCGTTTTTCGGAACAGCTCTCAGTGCTTTCAAAGATTTTCATCTTTCTTTTAAAAATCACCCTTTAAGGTTCCAATAAAAAGTCTCACGTATCCATGGTGAATATGGAGGCTGAAGCTAAGTTCAATAATTCAGAACCCTAAGCTTATACTTTGTACTGAAAGTCAATAGAGAACCTCTTAATTCTAGAGCTTTTTTGTTCACTTGAAAAATTAGAGGTTAACTGAATATTTTATTAAAAAGAATATAAATATATCTTAGAGATTTTAGACATATTATTAGCACTAGAGTGAGAGTTCCATTCATTTTCCAAATACTTACATATTAAAGCCATTTTTAGTAAGAAAAAATATATATGCAGAGATCAATATATTATTGAAAAGTAGTGGGCTAAGTGCTGACCTTCATCATGCATCAAAAATGCATCACTCTCACAGACCATTAAAGTAATTATCAGTAGTTCTCACGACATTTAGACGTATAGTAAAAGAAACGGGAACGCATTTTTATCAGACCAAAGACTATCGTACGGTCTCGAAAAGACTGCAGGACGTTTGTTGGCCTAGTCAAGGCAGACACATGTAGAAAATGCAGGGAAGCAGGTACGAAAGAGACGCTGTTTATGTCCGGTCTTATCTAAAACTCGGCTTAAGTATCTAGAAACTTCACAGTTCAAGAGACTGGTTAAGATATCAGAATCAGATATTAAGTCTATATTAAACTTCGCAAAAAGAATTAACGTCCTGCATGACGTTAACTTCAACTGTATTAATAACTCTCCATTTGGCATTACAAAGGACCCGTACGTAGTGCTATGTATGACATGACAGCAAGCCAATGTCACCTCACCTAAAGACTATCAATACAGCAGCATTCTTCCAAATCTGCCGTTACGAATTCAAATGAGTATTCCTTAATCTTCCTGTTAATCCCAGAGATAAATTCTTAGCAAGTTATGAAGATCATTTTCATTTGTCCGAAATTCTTTCCGACCGACCATACAACAAGGAAGCGCGAAACTATTCGTGAAACGAGGCCGGTATTATGAGCAGGCAACTCTTGGTTTTTGCACCACGATTGTGCATCATCGCATACTGCATTGATTCTTTGTGAGTTTTTCGCCAACTTTTGAACCAATATCGTGCTGCAATCACCGTATTCGCCAGAGTTAGCTCCGTGTGACTTCTGGTTATTCAGCAAACTCAAACTACCGCTCCGGGGAAACCGTTTTGAGTCTATTGAAGACATTAAATATGAATCGCTACGCGCATTGAAGGCTATTCCGGAAATTGACAACTGTTTCGAGAATTGGAAAAAGAACATTGGCACAAGTGTATTGGGACCAAGAAGGATTACTTAGAGAAGACGAAATTGATTTTGAAGAATAAATTAAGAATTTTTAAATTATGGACAAAGTCCCTCTCCAATGTTTAAGCAAAAAATAAATTTACTCGGGGTTCACGTGTACAAAACTCTCATTTTTCATCCATTCAGTTTTCTGTCGATTATACTTCTTTCAAGAATTCGAAAGCCAGTCAAGTCTAATATGATACTCCAATTCTTAAGAACATATTTATTAGCCAAAATTAGTATTAAGGGCAACGCCGTCGCAGACCGCCAAATTTCACAATTATACTAGACCACACAGTCCTACATACATAAAACACGTCATACATAGATAAATACTTAATAGAAATCTTAACAAAGGAAGACAGCATTCAGAGAATAGGAATAGGCCACCGATTTCAGATAACAAATATTAAGACAACTAACATATACATACATATACTCATACATATGTATATCCGCTTATTTATTTTCGTATAACTGCGAGAGAAAAGGTAGCACACAATGAAGAAAGTTGAATCGATATTTTATATCGATATACAAACGTACATATGTAGAGTAAATATTGCCAGTACAAAAATTTTAATAGAATAAAGTATGTAAGTCTGGCAGCGCAAATTATATACATACATCATTATGTACATACATAAATGCGAGTATATACTTTATATATACACATTTACTTATAAATATGCCTAACTATATCCACTCCACATTTGCTTTGGCCGGTCATTCGACCAAATCGAATTGTTTTTGCCGAAATCGATTGCAGAATTTCGCGATTTGAAAAGTTATTTGCTGTGACTTACATTACAAATCGCGAATCACGTTTAAACTGTGCGCAAATCGGTCAAGCATACTTGCAACAACATAAATAAATATGTGTAATTTCATATGTTTGTACATATATGTGTATTAGAGTGGGTCAAAAAAACGATTTTTTCGCTTGTTACTCTGAAAATAGGCAGTTTTTTGTTAAGCATTTTTAAACAAAATAAAAAAAAAATCATTATACTATAAGTCGGAAACTTACTGATCTACAATATGGTCTCTTATAAATAATTAATATTTTTTTTGACCACCCTAATGTACATACATATATGCTTTTCTATGGCTAATCAATAAACAAAAATTTTTAAGACACAAAACTAAGCTTTAAGTCTTTGAGTCAAAGTCATGTACAAATATGTTAGGGTGGGTCAATATCAAGCGGTGAGGCATGTGAAACTCCGTTTGTAAAGAATACAAATTCCTACAAATGAATATGAGAGGAGATATTTTCTTTAAAATTAAGAGCTCATAGCTTAAGTTAGGTTATGTAAATAGGCTGATTAAAGTCACCAATAAACCCACTTGGTCTGTTAGAACTTCTAAGTACAGAATCACAAAGACCGCCATACATATATCTCCAAACCCCTAGAGCCAGTCACAAATTTATCGAGACAGCTAATATCTACTCAAGCCAAAAAGTTCGTAAAAAATATGGCGAACAAGATGCTTCAACCTTAGTCTGTCTAGTGTCTAGAAGTTTCCACTTAATCTTCGTTTCTGTATATTATAAAGTTGCGTTCTCCAAAATCTTTAGCTTCATTGTGTGATTGCCACTGGGGCAATGTTCTGTGATAACCCTTGTCATTGCGTTTATGTGCGAGTTTGTCGTTCTGCCTTTCGCAATTTGCCGCCAATTCGAGATACCAAGTGTAGCTAGTTTTTCTCCACCTGATCTGTCCTCTTCCCCTGCTTCCATCGGCAGGTACTGTGTCGAATACTTTCAGAGCTGGAATCTTTTCATCCATGCAGACAACATGACCTAACCAGCGCAGACGCTGTCTCTTGGTTTACTGAACAATGTCATCGACGTTTCATCGTTCCATCGACTGCGGTACTCGTCCTTGTCAATGTGCAAAGAACAATAAATCTTTCGCAAAACCTTTTTCTCGAACACTCGTTACGTCGACACTTCAGAGATTGTGGAGTCCTCCTTGTGGTTGATTGGGCAGGGCCTTTAGATTCTTATTATCGGGCATGCTTCGGTCTGATCATATTTTTCAAAGAAGCTGATGCCTGCATCTTGAAGATCTTCAACGCCGTATTTGAGTAGCCCGGCCCGCAATCCATCGGCTCCCGCCGCTTTGTTTTTCGAACCTCATCATAGTCGGTCAATGGAACATCTATTCCATCGTCATCGATTGAGGAATCGAATTCGCCATCGCCTGGTGTTATGCTTTCATTGCCATTCAGAAGGCTGGAGCAGTTTTCCCTTCATAACTTCAGTTTGCTCTGAACATCAGCCACTAGACCATCACTTTGAAACCTACAAGAGTATGCTTCGGTCTTGAAACTTCAGTTGGTCGCCGCCTCTTACGTGGAAAGAACGTTGTAAGGTAGCTTCGCAAGCTCTTCACCTACATACCTCCATACCATAAAAAAGCTGCACTTCGGAGAAGTGCATCTGCTACTACGTTGATTTCTTGCTTGATACTACTATGGTCTGATAGTCTGAAACATGCGCTGATTGAGAGCTCCCAACAGAAAACTTCCCTTCAACCTTTCTCTTGAGATTCGATCATTTCGCCAAGAAGCTCACTGCACCTCTAGTCCGGTGACTCCGCCCCATTCACATATCCCGCGAAGGTATGTACGTAAACAAGATGGAGTAGGTTCCGCGGTGCAGTGTTCTAGTTACCAGGAACGCAGTCGAAGTAAGAGATGATTTCGTAATGTTCCGGTCTGGACTCTGAATGTGTTCAAAGAGGAGACAAATACATAAATTTAGAGCTAATACTTGTAGACATTTGAGGTATTTACCAACCAATTTTTTAGAGCATAAAGTAAAAAAAGTATTTTGACCCACCCTAATATATTCATACATATACTCGTAGATATGTAACAGTATGCTGCAACAGCTGCTTTCATGAGTAACTACTTCTTCAAGCACATAAGTACGTTTATCTAACAATGAAAGTTAGTATTGTTATATGCATGTATGTATGCAGCCGAGTCATGACTCAACCGTTGATGCGGCTGATGATGTTGGCGGCCGCTCGACTCGTCGAAATCGTCAGAGATTCTTATCACTCTGCAAATATCGTGGCTTATGGCGGCGTTGGCAAGGCTTTTGGCTTTTCTCTTGCAATTTTATTTAATTTTTTTTTTTTGCTTTTATTTGTTTATTGTGTCAGTTTTTCGCATTTTTTCGCCATTTACTTACTTTTTTGTTTAATTTTTATTTTATTTTTCAATATTTAGCATATTTGTGCGATATGCATGCAGGCTTATTGTTGTAGCATTATTGTAGTAGAGCCGGGGTTGCTTACGAAAATGAAACCATGGATCCTGCACATGCGATAAACGGCAGAGCAATTGTTGCAAATATGTAGAAAAAATGGAAATAAATATTTTTTTGTTGAAGAAAAAAACGAAGATTAAAAAAAAATAAATTTAAAAAAATTCAAAAAAAAATTTTTTTAATAAAAAAAAATTTAAAAAAAAAAATTTTAAAAATTCAAAAAAAAAATTTAAAAAAAAATCTTGAAAAACAACAGTAATTTTTTTTTTTGCGAATACCTTGAGTGTAAATTTTTTTTTTGTATTTTTTTTATTGCAAACAATACTTCAACAATGCTTGAGTTCTGATCACGACTTATCAACGGCAATTACTGCGCTTTAATAGTTTATTCGCAAATAACTGCAACGAAATAAAGAAATTAAATGTGCGCATGCGCAATGGCGACAGAGACACGCCAACGTGTGTTGCAGCCTAAGTGAAAATTGTCAAATATGTGAAAGAAGCACAGCAATACACAATTTGGTATGTTTTTTTATTATTGTTGCCATACCATATATGCTATCTTCTACAATTTCTTTTTTTGTAATTCTTCTGAGTGCTTTTCAGTACACAAACGCCGGATTAATATGTTTTATCATTTTATGATTTCTGTTTTGACAATTGATCTTATTGCTGATGACTTCACGCATTAGCTTGGCGCCAACACTTATTGAAAATCAAGCTAATGTCATAATCGTATTTCTGACGTGCTCGGAGCTGTCAAAATTTTCCATAAATGCAGTCAATTACAACAAATGTCATGCTTAAGTGGCGCTTAGCCAACATTAGTCCTCAGTTTTAGTGAAATATGTTATGTTCCATAAGAAAGTTCTGTTATCTGTATCTATTCGTCCACCTAGACATGGTTAATGACATTTCTATTTCCGTATGATAGAGAATGTCAAAAAGTTTACATGAATTTTACTATTTCTCTCTCATCTTTCATGTCACTGACTTAGAAAAAGAATTTCGTAATTACAAAGTGGCCTAGCCAGTGCAGCCGCTGTCTCTTAACTCGCTGAATAATGTCAATATTGTCATATATCTCGTACAGCTTATCGTCCACATCGACTGCGATATTCGCCGCACATATACGTAATGCCTATAGCATCACATGGCTCAACATAAGAAAGTGTCCCTTCCCAGGTGGTGGCGCTCAATGCACATAATACTACTTCGACTCAATGGAGAACGAATGAAAGAAGTGGCATACCTGTATGCTGTAGACATAGTGTGATGGTATCAGGGAAACTTCCTTACGTAATCAGTGAGATTATGAGGCCAAGGAAGGTTATACCTATGAGTCGTGAAGAACAGACTAGATGTAAACCCTAGTTATAGGAATTCGGCACTTAAAGTAAATATAGTTATGTGGCTGTAGGCGACCGCCACTGGACCAATTCTGACATATAGAGCACTGGTTTGGTGGCCAGAGTTAAAGAAATACTATAATGTCGGGAATTAAGGGGAAGTACACCTATGTAGGGATTTCCAGAGCTATTAAGTCGTAACCGACTTACAGAAGAGGTTTACTAGGGAAAAGATAAAAAACTTCTATCTATATCGGCAGGTCCAAAATGATCTTGAGACTTGGGGTGGGTGTATACTTTAATGATCTCAAAATATCCCTCCCTATTCGACTCAGCCGGCATCTCCCAAGCGGAAGTATTAGGTATAGAAAAGGCCAACCAAATACACGGATAGCTTGGCGGCATTGCTGGCCTTGCCGACACCACAGTTTAATTCCAATGTAGTCAACAACTATAGGAATTAAAGCCTTCCAACTATAGAAATTAAAGCCTTCCTATAGTTATGTCAACTTATTTCGTGTCAACTTATTTCACATATCACTTTTGCATTCCGGTCAAAAACAATTTCGGCAACAAAAAAGCGGTTGAGTTGGTCAAGATAGTAACCTCTTTGCAGGCACAGTTAATACCATGCCCGCTACAAACGACAATAAGAGAGCTTCATACTCAATTTGAACAAAGAGCTCAGAGCGAATGGAAATCAATAAACAACTACAAGAAAACGAAGCAGATACGGCCCAAGGACGTTAAAACTAAAACTAAGAACTTATTACATAGGTTCAGGAATAGATTTACAGCCTATAAAGGGGCACTGATCTTTTGGGGAACATGCGCTGAAAATGGGACTGCCCTATAACAACGATGGGATGAGACAACAAGTTTATAAAGGTCCTTAATGAATAATGAATCCAAATAGCGCATTCTCGCCTCGCCCCCAGATAGACCAGACTAAAAATTAGAGATCGAGGTTTTTGACATTTTTGAAGTAAGCAAGCCCAAAAAGTACGGTGTCTACAAACAGAGTCCAAAATATTTTAAAGCAAAACTTTGGGTTCCACTAATATGGCACTAATATATAATTTTATATATTATATATATGGTACATATGTACATATATAGTGTATACCCTCAACTGCGCACCATACTTTACTCCCACGTCAGGCGCTTAAAATCAATCCGTATTAAGAATTTATTTTCATAAAGCTTCGCCATATCACAATGGCACACAAGTATCTCCAAATCTCTTTAAATCAGCACAGCACAACACTCTCACACACTCCCTCAACCTGTGTTGGAGATTATTGCAACTGATATGCAGGAGCCTTTGAGGCGCATACGATAATACATACATACCCAATGCAAATGTTATAATTTGCATATGTAGGAAGCCGACCCGCGCGCAGCTTGATACCGCTCAAGACGAGGTGAGTCTAGAGGCGCTGAGTTGAAGAAACAATGCGCACACCTCAGTGCGGGCTCAAGCGCAGCAGGGCGTGGCTGAATGCTGGGAGTATGTGAAAGACAATGACAACACAATGCCATTGGCACGCGGAGTGACACACATCACTAAATGGCGGGTATAAATAGTATATGCAGGCATAACTTTAGGTGCTGAGGCGAGGTGTGTGTGTACGTTTAGTTTTATTGGAGAGAGGACAAAATTAAAACATTATCCGATTGTGGCAGGTGATAACCTCTTTGTGTGCGGCATGCTGGTGGGCAGGTGGAGCACGTGTTGGTAGAAAACTTTTGACTAAATGTAGAGAATTACGGAGTGTGTGTTCGATTGCGCTGGGATAGTTTGTGTATGGCATTGCTTGCTAGGAATAAAGCTCGTCGCTTGCTACTATTTCTAAAAACTCACTTCTAGTGCTAACATTATCTCTTTCTTTTGCAGTACCACGCCCAAAGGGACAACACTCTGCACCGCGCGGCGGTCCGCCACGTTCGTGGACGAATTCTGAGCTCACCGAGGCACTGCAGCATGTCTGGAACAAGAAAATGACCACCTCACAGGCATCGCGCATTTTCGGCATACCATACAACTCGCTGCTAATGTACGTGCGCGGCAAGTATGGCAAAAGCCTGAAACTGGAACAACTGCGCAAGGACTGCATCAGCGGTCCACCACTTGAATTGCTGCAACTGGGACTTGGCGGCGGTTCGGGTGGCGGTAAAAATAAAGAAGGCAAAGATAAATCAGCACATCGCAACTCAGAGAACTCAACGAAAAATAATAACGAACTCGACTTGGGCATACCGTTGCCGGGTATGGTGCCCGGCGGTAATGGACCAAGCGGGCCGCGCAGCGCCAGTTCCGAACCCGATTTGATTGGCGGACCCAATTCGCTATTTGGTCCATTTCCTGGCGCTTTCTATCCCGACTTCCCCGGCGGCTTTCCTGGCCTGCCACTAAGCATGCTCAATCTACTCCCACCCACGGATCGTCATCAGCCGCACGGCGCTGGCATGACGGCACTACATCATCTCGGCATGGATGAGGACTGCAAATCGGATCGTTCGAAACAATCCTCTTCGCTGGGTGATGACGACTTTGCTGCCAACGCCGCAGCATTAGCCGCCGGCGTACAACCGCTCGCGCTCAATCGCAACGAAAACGAACGACGCAGCGCCAATGATATACTCGCAAATGCCGGCGCGATAGGTGCGCCACAACCACCACCACCACCGCCCATGAGCGCTGCCGTCGGCGTTGGTGGCCAGCAGAACGGCGGTATGCAAGATTGAAATTTCTGGCGGGATTGGGCCGCCAACCCCATGTTTTTCCCGCCGAACGACACATACGATGTGGAAGAGGCTATGAATGGCGGTATTGGTTTAGGTGGCCATCACCAGTATCAGCAGCACCAGCACCAGCAGCAGCAGCAACACCAACACAACGAAGCGTTGTCTGCGGAGCGCAATGCCAACTGCGGCAGCAATGACAACGCCATCGGCAACGTCGTGCGTGCGGCACATCAGTTTCGTGAATTCAATCAAAACCTTTACATGGCAAGACGCAAGCTGAAGCGTCTGCGTCAACGGCAGTATCGGCGCTACGACGCCAGCGTACGCGGCGCCAATAATGCGACGGACAGTGGCAACGCGGGCGCTAACAATTTTATGGCGCTGCAGATGGGACCGCCGCCAACGTCAGCATCCGCGGCGTTAACGCTGCCGCTGCCGCCGGCGGTCATACGCACTTAGTTCATTTTGAACGCATTGTTGTAATATAAATTAAGTTCAATTATTGTACAATATTATAAGCAGCGTTGGTGACATGTGACCGCGGAAAGTAGTGAATAATAAAATTATATAATATGTATGTACGTTAAGTAAATAAATTAGTGAAAATTTGTGGCAGAGGCGCAGGCAAGTTGAGCAGACAATTTTGCATGTACTCGTATAAATTATTATAACTGTGAATCGATGTGAATAAGTATGTAATGAATATGCAATATTTTGACATTTTGTTTAATTATATGTTATACTTAATAAAAATTGGATTATTTTATTACATATGTACATATGTATGTGTGTATATTTTAAAATATGGCTATTTGCTTTATACAACAACAACAATAATACTTCGGTTTTAATTTAAATGTGTTGAAACATATTATTCTAAAACTAAAATTTCAAACGCACAGTGCTAGCAAAAAGTATGCAAAGCAAAAAAATTATACAATTTCCCAAAAAAAAAAAAAAATTTTACAAAATTTAATATAAATTTAAATTTATTAAATATATTTGTTTTTCATAAATCTTACCAAAAATATATTTTTTTTATAATATACCAGCTGATCAAATTTGACCCGGACTGACAAAAAATTTATTTAAGTTTAAAAAATCTTCTTTCGATTCAGTTCGCGTGTACATTTCAAATTTTAAACTTTAAATGGTCCAATACTCCTCAAAATTAATTTTACCAGCTGATCAAATTTGACCCGGACTGGCTTAAAAATTTATTAAGTACAAAAAATATTTATCGATTACATAAATACAAAAAAAAATCGTATCGATTCGGTTTGCCTACACATTTTAAATTTAAGCAATTCACGTACAAACTTAATTATACAAGCTGATCAAATTTGACCCGGACTGACAAAAAAATTTATTAAGTACAAAAAATACTTATCGATTAAGCAAATACAAAAAAATTCGTATCAATTCGGTTTGTACCAGCTGATCAAATATGACCCGGACTGGCAAAAAATTCATTTAAGTACAAAAAAGTTCGTATCGAATAAGTTTGTCTATACATTTTAGACTTTAAATTGACCAATCCACATTATTAAAAATTATTAAATTAATTATACCAGCTGATCAAAATTGACCCGGACTGACAAAAAGTTTCAATGCACAAAAATTATTATTGATACGGTTTGCGCACACAGTTTAAATGTACTAATCGGAGTCAAATTTGATTACACCATTTGATCAAAATTGAATCGGAACCACAAAAAATTAAATCTCATACAAAACTCTCCTCGATTCGGTTTGTCGGTTTCCACGCACACTTTAAATAAACTAATTAGCGTCAATTTTGTTTATAGTATCTTATCAAATTTGACACGTACTAACAAAAATATATACCATCCGATCAAATTTGACCCGGACTGGCAAAATAAATTAATTTTCTTACATACACTTTTTTCGATTCGGTTTGTGCGCTCAGTTCAAAGAAACTAATTCGAGCTAATTTCGATCATACCATCTGATCAAATTTGATCAGGACTGACAATTTTTTTTTTTTTTTGATTATTTGAAAACACAAAATTTTTATCGATTTATTTCGTAGTCAAATTTCATTATACCACCCGATCAAATTTGACCCGGACTGACAAATTACTTTTTTTTTGATTATTTGAAAACACAAAATTTTTATCGATTTATTTCGTAGTCAAATTTCATTATACCACCTGCTCAAATTTGACCCGGACTGTCAAAAAAAAATTAATTTTATTACAAAAAATCTTCTCCAAGCGGTTTGAGCGCATATTAAATAGACCAAACCGTGTGAATTTTAAATATGCCGTCAGATCAAAATTGACCCAAACTGACATTTAAAAAAAAATTATTTTTATACAAAAAAATTTTTATCGATGCTGATCAAATTGGACCCAGACTGACAAAATAAATATTTTAATAAAAAAAAAAAAAAATGAAACGACTCGGTTTCAATTTAAAAGATCCCATCCGCGTCAATTTTGGTTATACCACCTGATCAAATTTGACCCAGACTGACAAAAAAAATGTATTTTTATAAAAGAAAAATATCGATTCTGATCGAATTTGACGCAGACTGGCAAAAGCAAATATTTTAAAACAAAAACTTTCTTATCGACTCTGATCAAATTTGACCCAGACTGACAAAAAAAATCATTTTTATTAAAAAAATCGTATTGATTCTGATAAAATTTTACCCCGACTGACAAAAACAAATATTTTAATACACAAAAAATCTTATCGATTCTGATCAAATTTGACCCGGACTGACAAAAACAAATATTTTAGTACAAAAAACACTCAGCGGTAAGAATTTAGATAAATTTTTATACAAAAAAGTCTTATCGATGCTGATCAAATTTGACCCGGACTGTATTTTTTTTGTTTTTTTTTACAAACAAAAGTTATGGCTTCGGTTTGCGCGTTTAGCTTAAATTACATTTTTATTTAACATTTGCTACAACCATTGCTTTGCGTGCTGTTTTGCTCCACTGTCACCGTTTATTTATAAGCAATTTTAGTTTTTGGTGCTTTTAGTTCCTATTTTACTGAGGCGTAGCAAATATATTTCCAAAAAAATACACAAAACTATTCAATATAAAAATATTTTATGCTTAAAAATAAATACAAATAATTTTTACCCGCTTTTAAAGCAAAACTATTATGTTAAATTTATAATTATTTTATTGTTTAATGTAAATTCCTACTATTATTAGCCTATATTCTATTAAATATTAATACAAAAATTATTATTAAAATTATTTTATGTTGTAATTCAACACTTTTACACACTTCATCATAAATAATCAAAATATTTTTAAATATTTTTTATGGCAATCTATGTAAATATTATATAATATTTATATAACAGCACTAGTATTTACATAACAGTAAGCAAAGAAGTAAAAAAAATATAACAGCTGACCATGATCCGTCTTGCTGTGGAAGAAAAATCATCAAACAAGCGTAATTTAGTTGCCGATGGAGATTATTGTAAAAGCTATAGTATTATGATTGTACCAAAATTTTTAAACAAAAACAAAATTAATATATATTATTGTATAAGCCCATAAGACATAATAAAAATTTGAGTGTAGAAACTCATAATAAATATTCGAAATGCACACAAACTCTTATAAGTTTTTTATAAAATAGCCTAAAGTGACATGAGTGCGAGAGAGAGAGAGAGAGAAAGCGCAAGCGAAGTAATGGTTATTACTAATGTGGGGTATACACGCTGCCAAATTTTTGTTTGGACAAAATTTTCTTGTAATTTTTGTTTTTGTTTTTTAATTTTTTGATGTTGCAATTTTTTTCATACAAACAGACTTCCAAATAAGTTAAGTTAATAAGTTTTTGTTTGTTTAAAAATTTTTTAAAATTTCAAGACGCCAAAGTAAGCAGGCAAGAAACATGATTATTATAATTAATGTGGGATATAGACGATGTCAAAATTTTTGAAAAAATTACCCGTTTGAATTATCATAGAAATAAGCTCAAAGAAATTAAAAAGGGTGTATTTTTTAATAAACTATTTCTAAACGAAACTAAGTAACCAATTTCAGAAATTTTTAAAAAAATGTATCTTCAAAATTGAAATTAATTACTTTGCAAACTCTTTGATCGACTGAAAACGGGTTCCACGGAGCGTCAACTTCAGTTTGGGAACAAAAAAAAATCACACGGAGACAAATCTGGTGAATGAGGTCTTGATCGATGGTATTCATTGCGTTTTTAGCTTTAAATTCGGCCACAATCGTCGCTCGATGCGATGCTGCATTATGATCGTGTAAAATCTATGAATTGTTCTGCCACAATTTCGACCGTTTTCCAGGGATGTTTTCACACAAACGCCTCAATACGACCAAATAGAGCTGCTTATTGACCACTAAACCACGAATATCACATGACCACTCCGAGGACACCGTTTTGACACAATTTAGGATATAAAAGCTGAATCGAAGGAGGCTCTGATGGCCATCACGACGGAGTATTTTTCCAAGTGTTATGATGACTGGACAACTCGTTGGCACAAGTGTATTGCAGCGGGAGGGGAAATGGACACTTACTTTGAAGGAGTTGAAATGGACACTTTTCAATTTGATCACAGTAGTAATGCTCTCCTTGAATGTGCATGTTCAAAGAGACCTGTTTACGTTAGTCTTTTTGAAAAAAATTCAGTTTTATCAGGGCGAGTCGAACAAGAACGCATTTCATACCCAAAATATCTACCAATAAAATTTTCATGATTTTTGTTAAAACTTTTGCGATTTTTGTTAAAATATTTATAATTTTTGTTAATATTTACGTTTGACGTGTGAATTTTTGATTTTTGATTGCATATTAAATTTTTCTGATTTTAAATCGAAATAGGATTTCTCTCTTAATATTTTTAATAAAAAAAAAAACACAATCAGTTTGGTACATCACAATATAAATTTCTCAGAAAAAAAAATTTTACAATATAATATGTATTAAAAGTCTCAAAATTTTGAATATTTGAATTTTCACCATAATTTTTGAGGTTATGTAAAATAGGTGTATTGATTCCGATCAAATTTTGCCCAGATTGACAAAAACAAATATTTTAATACACAAAAATTCGTATCGATTCTGATCAAATTTGACCCGGACTGACAAAAACCAATATTTTAGTACAAAAAAAATTCTTATCGCTGACATAAAAATAAATTTTTATACAAAAAAGTCCTATCGATGCTGATCAAATTTGACACGGACTGTAATTTTTTTTTTTTGCATAGAAAAGTTATAGCTCTTTTCATTGCCTACAACTTGGCCATATCACTTTTTTCTATGGAACTCACAGTTTGGACGAAAATGAAGATAAGCCATTTTTAACCTCAAACAAACAAATTCATCCTTCTCATTTTTCCGAACTCAAATCGTTCTTAAAATATTTTTATTGTTATTTTTGTCAATATAACTTTCGGTTGCAATGAGTTTCATCGTACCATGATTTATTTTGTTTTCAAAAATTTGCTTCGCTGGTCTATAGAATCAAAGGAGTCATAACTTTTTGTGATTTTGAGTTTGTGGACTTACTATTGGTGCGAAAATTATTAGGAAATAGCAAAGAAACATCATTTCATATCATCACGTAAAATGCAAAACAACGTATCAATAAAAAAAATGGAAAATGAGTTTCAATAGCTGACGATTCCCTAGAGCATGTTACATTCATACATACATACTTATATGTAGCATAAAATTTTCAGCTGCCGCTGTCAAATGTAACCTATATATAACCAATACATAAACATTTTATAACCAAAACTCAAATTTTGTTTCAATGAAAAAATTTTCTTTCCTTGCTTTACTTATCAAAACTCAAATTTTATTTTAATATGAGTGGTTTCTATTATATCGTTTTTCCTTCGACTATAAACTTATAAAAAGTGATAAGTGATGTTACGTTATTTTTCATTTTAGGTGACGACAGAGTAAAATGAATATATAAACAATAAAAAGAAGATTCTTTCCTTGCTTTACTTATTTTCTTTCCTTTCACATTTTCTGCACTCAAATTTAATAATAACTCCAATGCTTACGAGCATAAGTATCACCCTAAAGGATCCATTGAAATAAATAAAAAACGTGGACTAAATAAAATTTTTGTATACGCTCAAAATAAAAACCCAAATGTACAAAAACAAAAACTGCAACGTTTTTAGAATTACAAAACAAAAAAATAATAAAAAATACAAATAAACAAAAAAATCATAAAACAACAAAACCAATACATACAAAGGACAACAGAATTTATAACTTCAAATTTGAAACAGGTTCATTAGAGTAGAAAAGTAGAATGCGAAAATGTGCAGAAACAACGTAAAATATATAGAGTTATATATAAAATATATGTATAATTAGCAGTTAGTATAAAGAAATATTAGTATTAACACGAAAGTATGGCATTTAATTACAACAAAGACATGCATCTAAAAAAGTTATTAAATTAATCAAAGAAACATAAAACAAAATAATATTTAGTAATGCAAACAGGGTAAAACAACAACAAAGTGTGAAAATAAAAACAAAACGACAAAAATTAAATAGAAATTAAAACAGAAAAACAGTGATTACTATAGAATTTTATACCGATATGTATGTACATTAACTGTAAAATAAAACAAGAAATCGGAAATAGAATAAGTGTAGACAAATAATCGCGTTTAAAATTTATAATTTCAGTAAAAAATATAATTTTCATTAGTTCCAAAAATCACCTGGGCATGTGTAGGTGTACATAAATGGCGATCCATTTCGAGTTTCCCTACTTTTTTAAAGAAAACCCACAAACACTTCAAATTTTATGGGTAATGTTTATTATCATTCGAAAGAACATTTCTTGGCTTTCATTTTTTGAAAATTATTTCTTTCAAATGTTGGCCGTGGCTATGTCTTAGATGGTCCATCCGTTGAATACAATTTTCGATGACTCGTTCGAGCATTTCCACTGATAACTGGCGAATAACGCGCATGAAGCTTTGCTCCAAAGCCTGAATCGATGCGGTCAGTATAGAACTTAGACTTCATATATCCCGACAGGAATAAGTTTAACGAGATGATATCACACGATCTTGGTGGCCAATCGAACGCCGCAAAACGTAAAATTATGTGCTCACTAAGTGATTTATTGAGAATCCAATGATTGATGCGATGTATCGAAAGTGGTGTCGCCAAGATCGCAAGCTTCAATTTCAGGCTTCAAATAGTCGGTTATCATAGCCAAATAATGGTCGCAATTGACAGTTACGTTCTCACCCGCATCATATTTAAAAAAGTATGAACTAATGATTCCACCAGCCCACAAACCATACCAAACCGTTGTCTTTTCAAGATGAAATGGCAGCTCTTGAATCTTTTCAGTTTGCTCTTCGTACCGAATGCAGCAATTTTGCTTGATTACATACCCATTGAGCTACAAATATCGCTGAACCAAATTCGGCTCAAAAACGTCGTATCTTCTTTGAACTTTTCAAAAGCCCATAGAGCGGTTCGATGTCGCTTGGAAAGGTCGAACAGCTTCAGTTCTTGCACAAGCTGTATGTCGTACTATTTTAATATATGATGTCGACGTAAAATGCGCCAAGTTGTTCCATACGTCAGTCCGAGTTGCTACGAAAGGCGCCGAACGGTCTGCTATATTGCCTTCACTGCGTGCTAAACGTGGACTACTCGTCGAATATTATCCAACAATGCGTCAAAAAATGGGTGAGGGTAATTATGTTCAAACAATATTGAACAAAAATAGCATGACAGCTAGACACGACACGTGAAAAAGCTATTGGAAAAGGACCCTTTTTTAGATCAACCTTGGATCATAAAAATTTTCATAAAAAATTGCGAGACTATATTCTTGAAAATCAACCAAATAAACATATAAATACGTATGTGTGTGTATGTATGATATTGTTAATTAGATGAATAACTGTAATTATTTCAGTTGTGCGCTGAAAATATTAAGAAGTTGTATAGATTATATTTAATAAATTATATAATGACAGAAAAACCGTTATGTATAAGTGCATATAAACATATGTATAACATTAATAAATAATTAATTAATATGTATTTATTTAATAGTAAGCTGGAAGACGGAAGAATATATTGTATAAGTGATTTAAATAAATTTAAATAAATAAACAAAACTTTAAATAGAAATAAAAATAACGTTCATTTCGGTTGCCTGTAGCTGTAATAACCTTCACAGCACAAAAGGGTATAAAAATATCTTTTTCCTTGAATTTGATCAGAATAATTTGTTTGGAGATTGTAGCGCTGCTTTGGACAGTAAAAAGTTGTCTAAACAAGGACTTGAAGTTGATCGAACAGTTTATATGGCAGCTACATATGTATATTGGAAATTTGTTCGGAGATTGTACTGAGTATTTGTATAATAATCTGTCCTTAACTTCGTGAAGATATCTTATCAAATAAAAATAGTTTTCCATACAAGAGATTGATTTAGATTGACTATTATATATATGTATGTATATACTATATATTATCCATTATACGAGGGCTGCTATATATATTTCTGGCCTAATAATGAAAATAGGCATATTTATCAACGAAAATTTTTTTTTTTTTTTTTCGTTGGATTTGGCTCGTCTTGGAAGACCCACACGGTCGATTGCTGTTTTGTTTCGGGCTCATAGGCATAGATCCATGATTCGTCACCTGTGACGATCTTATAAACGTCTTCTGAAGCACCGCGATCGTATTTTTTCAGCATTTCTTTACACCAATCCACACGAGCCTTTTTTTGAGCGATTGCCAAATTGTGCGAGATCCAACGAGAACAAACTTTTTTTACGGCCAGGTGCTCATGCAATATCGAATGTATGGTGGGAGATATGCATAGGTATGCCTCTATCTGAAGGTATTTTACATGACGGTCTTGCATTATCAGTTCACGTACGACATCGATGTTTCCTGGCACAACGGCTGTTTTTGGACGACCTTCACGGAATTCGTTTTTGAGCGAGCGTTGGCCACGATTGAATTCGTTGTACCAGTTTTTCACAGTGCTATAGGATGCTGCTTCATTGCCATAAAAAGATTTTAGTGCATCGATGCATTCTTGTCGTGATAATCCACGTCGAAAGTTGTGAAAAATGATCGCACGAGAATGTTCACGAGTTAATTCCATTTTTTGGCCGAGAAGCATTTTTTAATTCCCTGTAAATACACTTCACGATTAAATGACATAACGTTCTGAGTAATGTTATGCTAAAAAATGTCAAATTTTCCAATGGAAATGTCAGATTGTACCTGGCAACGCTTAGTGTTGCCTAGTCCAGAAATATATATAGCAACCTACGTATTAGATAATGGTCCCATCCAAATAATTTCTAAGAAGTATATAGCGCCCTTTTGGGTAATAATCTGTGGCAAATTTCGAGAAGAGATCTCTAAAAATAAAAAAAATATACAAGTACTTTATTTTGATTGTTCAGTTTGTATGACAGCTATGTAAAGGCTATATTTGTCCAACTTCGGCGGTTCCATAAAATGAATAGCTTCTTGGTTCGATAAGGAAAACCAAGAGGAAATGCCGTAATTTCGACAGCTCGTGGCGACCATTAAAAATTTTATCAATGTGTTCAGTAAGGTTTGCCATTATAACTTGGTTATAATCTCCACGATAGTGTGCCACCTTTCCGGCGGAAAATAGCCAAAGGGAATCAAATATTGCTGCCTTGTAGGCCAATCCGAATCTGTCGTTTCAACGTCATTTTGCAGATGGAGTCTCTTTCCGATAAGCATCGTAGCCGACAGGTCATTTGAAGCGCCGTAGCTTTGCCGATTGGGCGTTAGACGTGATTGAGGCCAGCGACGATTTTCATCCAAAAATCATTTTCTCACTTGATGCCCATTTCTAGCTGAATGCCTTCGTTAACATACAAATATGTCGCTATTGCGGTAAGTCAAATACTAGTGTGGTTTCGGAAACAATTGCATCTTCAATTACCATTTCGTGCGGACTGTGGTATGACGGCATCAACGGCTCTTTTTTTTTAAAATTACCAGCAATAATAGTGAGCGTTATAATTTTATGTTGACCGACTTTTTTGATTAAATCGACGTGAATGATCTCTGTTTCCAAGAAGTCGGTGCGCAGTCAAATGGCTACTAAGATCAGGTGATTTAAATCCTCCGTTGCGTCGCCATATTGTCTTATGTCGTCGATGTAGTTAAGGAAGGACCTCTTAATGCTCCTAGGAGGCGGTTTCACTTCAAGCAGGTGACTGCAGGGATAATTTTTACGAAAACACCCTAGCAGAAACTACTTGGAGAGGAGTTCAGTTATTCGATAAGAGACAACCCATTATAGTCTGCAATATAGTGTTCTGACATTTCTGAAGCTTCCTTATCTGTGTTTCACTACATCCAGGCGCCCATATTAGTGCGCAGAGTTGAGGACCGGCCAGCCGATTGTCTTGTGTTTTGCCAACAACGTTTCTTTGGCTTCTCCCCACGTGCTTCCGCCTAGTGACTTGTATATTTTTTGTTACGGCTCTGTACATTGGCAATAATCGTGGTCGTTTGATGACTGAATGAGTACAGGCTGTCAAATGTCACACCTAAAATCTTAGCGTTAGGACAGTCAAAATTGATCAGAATGGTGGTCATGCTGCCTGTTTGAGCTCCTATGGACCGGACCGTGGGGGTACTTCGCTGGCCACTACGGAGTATTGGCGGCTCAGTGCGCGAACTTGGTGCAGATTGTACAGCCGTAGAGGCTAAGGTCGCTGTAGTGCATTGACTCGCGGTCCTCTCCCGGTGTAACTTAAGGCCTGAGCAGGGCTTTAGATAGCCCCATCCATTGCATGTATTATATCTAACCGAGTTGGAGTTTGGATGGAGCCTTCACCACAGACGCAGCAGTTGGACTTAATGCCAACACAAGTCAACTACCGTATGTATCAGTTAGTCTTACCATATAGCTTCTTGACTAAAATTGACTACAACTCAAATGTAAATGGCAGAAGAAAACTAAGACAAACCTCATTAAAATAAAGTTTAACAGAAGTTGTGTTACCCTGCACGCTGATACACCCTGTGTGGTTTTTGGTATGTACTAAAAATGTCCATTGTTAAATTAATAGCTGCAGAGCGCCATCTGTGGAAAAAATTAAGCAACACAGAGGTTCACAAATTTGCTTAGGTTCGAAGATAGGCAGATAAATTTAACACTCGTGGTGATTTTTGAATATGGATGCGGCACATAAATATGAAAATTTGTGGAATATAATTTTTATGAATTCATTAAGGGGGTATTCTAGTCTAGAAGCATGAATTTCAGGTAATTTTTAAAGTGTCGTAAAAAAAAGCAAATATTATTTTTACCATCCATTTTTTACTAGTTATTTATTAATTTTTGAAGAGTACAGAAAAAAATTGAAAACTAAAAAAAGTAAAAAATTTCAAATATTATGAGCTGACGAAGTGGGGGGTCTCTAAAAATTTCCACGTGACCATGACCATGATTTCAACCCTCCTAGTTATCTGAAACCAAAAAAAAAAGATTGTTAATCTAGAATATTGTCGCAATGGTCGGAACTACGCAAAAGTGGGAAACATTTTTTTTCACAAAATGGCGACTTTCTAAAAAAAATTTTTTTTTATCACTTTTTCTGACTATTTCGAATTTTTAAAAAATAATAAAAATAAAAATTTGGGATGGGGCTAGTTCCAACCAAAGACAAGCCTATAAAGAAGACTCCATAAAAATTTCAAGTAAATCGGTCTAGTAGAACCTGAGAAATCGTGGGCATCGTTCCGAAAAAGTTAGTTTTGAGAAAAACGCGTTTCAAGTTTTGCGTTCCGGCCGAACCAGTTTGGATGCCGGGTCAGAAAAATGCCTATATCTCCGAAAATAATTTAAATTTTTGAAAAATCCTCTTGTACACATATTCTTGAATAGTTAAACTTTGAAAATAAAAAAAATTCGATTTTTTTAAATTTCTAGACTAGAACACCCCCTTAAGCATGTGGATAACGCAACTGACTGTGCACACAGGGATATACATATAAAGGGTCTCTTTTTGGATATGTGGTTTTAAAGAAAAATTAAGAGGCATATAATAATATTGTTATAGCTAAGAGCTTAGCTTTAAGGGATAAGGGTTTGCCATTATGTTTTAAAAATTATTTCGGGCAAGTCGTCGTATAAATTCCAGCCTAGACGACTAAGACAGCAACAACGCCCCGAATATTTTCAAACAAGGCATCAATCGTCTCGGGTTTATCTGCGTGGACAAAAAACTTCACATTACCCCACAAAAAATAGTACAGTGGTGTTACATCGCACGATCTTGGAAGCCACCCTACAGGTTTACGGCGGAGACAATGCACTAAATTCACTAAATGACATTTAGCGCCGTATTTTCGGAACCAAAACTCGTACACATCAACATTCTCCAATTCCTGATCATTCATTAATCATGACTCTATAGCGTTGCCCATTAACTGTAACATTATGACCGACTGAAATTATGAAGAAGCAAGGACCAATAGTTCCTTCTGCTCAAAAAGCACATCACAAAGTGATTTTTTGAGGATTTAACGGCGTTTCAAGAATCACTCGAAATTAATTATTGTCCAAATCGGGATAGGTGGCCATCTCGTTTTGGGACCATTGACGCTAAAAGCACTTAAGAAAATCAAAAACACCAAACCGACCGAAAAAAATACTGCTTCACAAAAAGCCACTCGTCTAAGAAAAACACCCTCTACATAAATTTTAATCTTGAATTGTACCAAATTGCAATCGAAGCAATAACTTTTCCCCAAATAGCCAGCTGATAAGCGGGGAGGTTTGCTTGTGGGAATACAAAATACTCAAACAATAAGTATCTCAACACATGCCCAGTCTTAAAGATTACAAGTCCACTGATGTCAATACACTTACTAAATTAATTGCCGATTATTTAGCGTCTATCAGTTAATAACAGAAACCTGATAATTTAGTACTTCGGACATTGTCGTTAAGTGTACAACTGAGACAAGTTAAAGCAGCTGCCTGGAAATGCGTATCGCGGTTATTGGTGGCGGCGTAAACGGCATTTGTTCAGCCGTGCAGATCTTGGAGTATTTGAAATCCATCGACTCACCCGTGGAAGTAACAGTGCTCTCTGAGGTTTTCTCGCCGAATACTACCGGCGATGGCTCAGCTGGTCTGTGGGGCCCTTTTCTGCTGGGCGGCACGCCCACAGCGCGAGTACAGTGAGTTGAGAAATATCAATTGAAGCACCAAAATAAGATGTATATAAGTAATTTATGAACTCAAATACCTACATATAAGTATGTATATGAATACTAATGTAGTACAAATGCAGCAGATAAGACACTTTGTAGATACTCGAGACAACTCGCTAATTGTATGCATTGGCCGAACTGATAAGGAGAAATTATATAAAATTTAAATACTAAAAATAAAGTAAATATTTCTTAAATCGCCGACTCTGCCTCTATATTGCCACCCCTTCCCCACCGAGACTAAGCAGATAAATCCGTGATGTTTATGGCGATTCGAACAACACTTTAACAAGTACCAAAGTTTGAAACGAAAAAGGTATGAAAAACATATTATTTTTTCAAAAGAAATAAGAAACTAAATCTACCTTTACGGGTATATATATACATATAAGTTCTATTACAACTGAACGTTGCTATAGCGAACTTTCAACTTTTCGAGACCAGTTTTGTGGTTGCAGCATACCCATTGGCTTCAAAATAGACCTTAGCCTTGAGGGCGGAAAATCGATTTTTTGAGGATTTTTTTGAAAGGAAAGAAATAAGTGATTAAAGCTAAATTTCTAGGGTTTATAGTTATATATTTAAACATTATTCACAAATTTTTTGGATACGATATCTTTGATATTCTGCCTTTGGGAAGCAATTGCCCGATGCATCTCGCATATGAGTTTGTCGGACGGCGGGCAGGACGCAGGTCGCAATTTGTATCGGAAACAAAAAATTCAAAGAGATTAATATCTTCTAATAATTTATCTTCTAGTTAAACTAAAAAGAATTCCAAAAACAAGTGTAAAATTTCCGAAATTTTTAAAAATTAAAAAAAAGGGATTTTTGACCAAAAAAAATTATACTTTATGTTGTTCAAACTTGACTTTTCTTAGTTTTTTTTTTTAGTATAAATAGAAGATTATTGAATGCCAAAGATAATAAACTTTGCCCCAATTCCATACGACGTTTAGTTTTTTTCTATCCTGCCAATTAAGAAAAATCGTAAAAATGAAAAACCGAGAAATCGCGCGTCAAAGTTTTCGCTTTCTGCCCGATCGCTCATATATCTACTAGACGCTCGGTCACTACTTTCCTACTAGCTTCGAAAACATGGGAATTTTCCCATTTAAAACTTTGGGCACATATACTTAGGTTATTTTTAAAGAGATATAAGCAAAAAAATTGATATTTTGAAGCTTTTTAATCAGACTACCCACTGAACGTTTAACTCTTTATCGTCGTTAAAATTTTTCCAGCAAGCATTTTCTTGAGCTCTGGAATAGATAACAATCATGCGGATCAGATGTGAAAATACGGTGACATATTTGTTAAAAAAAATACAGGGTTTTCTAATACCTCTATTTTGGCGATAGCCTCTCCATCGCCGTTAAACTTTTTTCCAACCAGTATGCTGAGAGCAGAAAAAATTGGTGGACTTCGGATTCGCAGAGTGCAGTGGATGTGGAAAATAATGGAAGTCCAACTCATGCAGTTTTGATGAACAACATACGGATTGTAAGCTGGAACCACTTAGCATAAAGTTTTCATATATCCAAAATTCTTAAGAATACACAGAACTCATTTCTTTTTGTAACCTAAAATTGCAACTACAGGTATTACATTCAACTTATTTTTACTTATATAAATAGTTTTGTGGACCTTTTTCATGTTTACTTTCGTAAGAGCCTTTTTCAGACATTCGTTATGATCAATAAATATGTAGTAGTCCTCGGACATTTTTCAGACATTCGTTATGATCAATAAATACGTAGTAGTCCTCGGTGCGCATAGGAGTTTTCTCGTATATAGGAAACCAGTTACGAATTCTTGCTGCGTCTGGAGCTCATGAAGCCACTTTTTCAACACATAAATTTCTTCAGAGTTCAACCTGGCTAACGGGAAACTTTCTAGTTGGCTCCTATGGACTTCTCTGGAGTCTTGGCTCGGTTGTCTTATATTTTTTAAACCGATTATACCCTTTCAGACGGCAGTTTTGAATACTCCTTCATCTCAGCTATGATATTTAGATCATATTTTATCTAACGAGTTTTTCAATAGGAACGCTTTAAAAGTAGACCGATAGGCACACCAAAGGATGCCATATTTTCCCGCTCTTTTTACATTAAGGTTTGCCATTTCATCATGGAAAGATATACGATACATCGTCGATATTAAAATTTACTACCGAAATTCGGAGTCAGTGGTCTCAACTTTAAGTGCGCTACGTCCAATCTTATGCTGTTATGATGGGCTAATGAACTTCAGATCAACAATTGAGCGTCT
>CM050327.1:63288894-63494099 GCA_027475135.1 Bactrocera correcta | reverse complement strand
CGGAATTCTTCCAAGTGTACTGTCATTATGCCGCCAAGGCTTTGTACCAACTTCAATACGTTAAAGAAGGTTAATTATTTTAAATATGTTAAACTAATGGTTTGAAGCATTTTGATATCTCTAGCTAAATGAATATATACAAGAAAGTCAAATTTTATACCTAAATATAAGATAACGGAATTCTTCTAAAAGCAGTGCTGTTATACCGTTAAGGCTTTATGTAGACTTCCTTGCGTTAAAGAAGGTTTATTTACTTAAATATGTTAAACTAATGACTTGAAGCATTTCGATATCGATTGCTAAATGTGTATATACAAGAAAATCGACTTTATACCTAAATAAAAGATTACGGAATTCTTCCAAATGAACTGTCGTTATGCCACCATGGCTTTGTATAAACTGCAGTTCGTTAAAGAAGGTTTATTAACTTAAATATGTTAAACCAGTTATTTGAAGCATTTCGATATCGACTGCTAAATGTGTAAATACAAGAAAATCGACTTTATACCTAACTAAAACATTACGGAATTCTTCCAAATGTACTGTGATATGCCGCCAAGGCTTTGTACCAACTTCAATACGTTAAAGAAGGTTAATTATTTTAAATATGTTAAACTAATGGTCTGAAGCATTTTGATATCGCTAGCTAAATGAATATATACAAGAAAGCCGAATTTATACCTAAATATAAGATAACGGAATTCTTCTAAATGCACTGCCGTTATGCCATTAGGGCCTTATGTAGACTTTAGTGCGCTAAAGAAGGTTTATTAACTTAAATATGTTAAACTAATGATTTGAAGCATTTCGATATCGATTGCTAAATGAGTATATACAAGAAAATCGACTTTGTACCTAAATATAAGATTATGGAATTCTTCTAAATGCACTGCCGTTATGCCGCCATGGCTTCATGTCACCTTCGGTAGGTTAAAGAAAGTAATTTAACTTAAATATGTTAAACTAATGATTTGAAGCATTTCGATATCGATTGCTAAATGTGCTAGTACAAGAAACTTGACTTTATACCCAAACATAGGATAACGGAATTCTTCCAAATGCACTGCCGTTAATCCGCCATGGCTTTATGTCAACTGCAGTTCTTTAAAGAAGGTTTGTTAACTTAAATATGTTAAACTAATGATTTTAAGCATTTCGACATCGATTTCTAAATGCATATATACAAGCAAATCGGCCTTATACCTAAATACAAGATTACGGAATTCTTCCAAATTACTGTCGTTATGCCGCCATGGCTTTATTTCACCTTCAATACGTTAAAGATGGTTAATTAACTTAAATATGTTAAACTAATGATTTGAAGCATTTCGATATCGATTGCTAAATGTGTAAATATGTACAAGAAAATCGACTTTATACCTTAATATAAGATTACGGAATTCTTCTAAATGCACTGCAGTTATCCCGTTAAGGCTTTATGTAGGACTTAAGTGCGTTAAAGAAGGTTTATTAACTTTAGTATGTTAAACTAATGATTTGAAGCATTTCGATATCGATTACTAAATGTGTATATACAAGAAAATCGACTTTACATATACCTAAATATAAGATTACGGAATTCTTCCAAATGTACTGTCGTTATGCCGCCATGGTTTGTATCAACTACAATACGTTAAAGAAGGTTAATTATTTTAAATATGTTAAACTAATGGTTTGAAGCATTTCGATATCGACTGCTAAATGTGTAAATACAACAAAATCGACTTTATTCCTAAATATAAGATTACGTAATTCTTCTAAATGCACTGCCGTTATGCCGTTAAGGCTTTATGTAGACTTCAAGAAGATAAATAGGGTGAATTAACTGAAATATGTTAAACTAATGATTTGAAGCATTTCGATATCGATTGCTAAATGCGTATATTGAACAAAATCGACTTTATACCTAAATATAAGATTACGGAACCCTTCCAAATGCACTGCCGTTATGCCGTTAGGGCTTTTGTAGACTGCAGTAAGATAAAGAGGATTAATTAACTTAAATCTGTTAAACTTATGATTTGAAGCATTTCGATATCGATTGCTAAATGTGTGTATACAAGAAAATCGACTTTATACCTAAATATAAGATTACGGAATTGTCCCAAATGTACTGTCGTTATACCGCCATGGCTTTGTATCACCTTCAATACGTTAAAGAATGTTTATTAACTTAAATATGTTAAACTAATGATTTGAAGCATTTCGATATCGATTGCTAAATGTGTATATACAAGAAAATTGACTTTATACCTAAATATAAGATTACGGAATTCTTCTACATCCACTACCGTTATGCCAAATTTAGATCGTTAAAGAAGGTTTGTTTACTTAAATATGTTAAACTAATGAGTTGAAGCATTTCGATATCGATTGCTAAATGTGTATATACAAGAAAATCGAATTCATACCAAAATATAAGATAACGTAATTCTTCTAAATGCACTGCCGTTATGCCGTTAAGGCTTTTGCAGACTTCAGTAATAAAAAGAGGGTTGAGTAACTTAAATATGTTTAACTAATGATTTGAAGCATTTCGATATCGATTGCTAAATTTGTATCTACTACAATACGTTAGAGAAGGTTAATTAACTTAAATATGTTAAACTAATGATTTGAAGCATTTCGATATCGCTTGACAAATATGTATATACAAGAAAATCGAATTTATACCTAAATATAAGATAACGGAATTCTTCTACTTTCACTGCCGTTATGCCGTTAACGCTTTATGTAGACTTCAGTGCGTTAAAGAGGGTTTATTAACTTAAATATGTTAAACTAATGATTTAAAGCATTTCGATATCGATTGCTAAATGTGTATATATAAGAAAATTGACTTTATACCTAAATATAACATTACGGAATTCTTCCAATCCTACTGTCATTATGCCGCTATGGCTTTGTATCAACTTCAATACGTTAAAGAAGGTTAATTATTTTAAATATGTTAAACTAATGGTTTGAAGCATTTCGATATCGATTGCTAAATGTGCAAATACAAGAAAATCGACTTTATACCTAAATATAAAATTATAACATTACGGAATTCTTTTAAATGCACTGCCGTTATACCGTTGAGGCTTTATGTAGACTTTAGTAAGCTAAAAAATGTTTATTAATTTAATATGTTAAACAAATGATTTGAAGCATATCTATATCGATAGCTAGATATGTATATACAAGAAAATCGACTTTATACCTAAATATAAGATTACGGAATTCCTCTACATCCACTGCCGTTATGCCAAATTTAGATCGTTAAAGAAGTTTTATTTACTTAAATATGTTAAACTAATGAGTTGAAGCATTTCGATATCGATTGCTAAATGTGTATATACAAGAAAATCGATTTTATACCTAAATAAAAGATTACGGAATTCACTCAAATATACTGCCGTTAAGCCGTTATGGCTTTATTTAAACTTCAGTAAGATAAAGAAGGTTAATTAACCTAAATATGCTAAACCAGTTATTTGAAGATTTTCGATATCGATTGCTAAATGTGTAAATCCAAGAAACTCGACTACATACCTAAATATAAGATTACGGAATTCTTCTAAATGCACTGCCGTTATGACTTTATATCAACTTCAATACGCTAAAGAAGGTTAATTAACTTAAATATGTTAAACTAATGATTTGAAGCATTTCGATATCGCTTGCCAAATATGTATATACAAGAAAATCGAATTCATACCTAAATATAAGACTACGGAATTCTTCCAAATGTACTGTCGTTATGCCGTTAACACTTTATGTAGACTTCAGTGCGTTAAAAAAGGTTTAATAACTTAAATATGTTAAACTAGTGATTTGAAGCATTTCGATATCGATTGCTAAATGTGTATATACAAGAAAATCGACTTTATACCTAACTAAAAGATTACGGAATTCTTCCAAATGTACTGTCATTATGCCGCCAAGGCTTTGTACCAACTTCAATACGTTAAAGAAGGTTAATTATTTTAAATATGTTAAACTAATGGTTTGAAGTATTTTGATATCGGTAGCTAAATGAATATATACAAGAAAGTCGAATTTATACCTAAATATAAGATAACGGAATTCTTCTAAATGCAGTGCTGTTATACCGTTAACACTTTATGTAGACTTCAGTGCGTTAAAGAAGGTTTATTAACTTAAATATGTTAAACCAGTTATTTGAAGCATTTCGATATCGACTGCTAAATGTGTAAATACAAGAAAATCGACTTTACACCTAAATATAAAATTATAACATTACGGAATTCTTCTAAATGCACTGCCGTTATGCCGTTAAGGCTTTATGTAGACTTCAGTAAGCTAAAAAATGTTTATTAACTTAATATGTTAAACTAATGATTTGAAGAATTTCGATATCGATAGCTAAATATGTATATACAAGAAAATCGACTTTATACCTAAATATAAGATAAAGGATTTCTTCTGCGTGCACTGCAGTTATGAAAGTTAAAGAAGGTTTTTTAACTTAAATATGTTAAACTAATGAGCTGAAGCATTTAGATATCGATTGCTAAATGTGTATATACAAGAAAATCGATTTTATACCTAAATATAAAATTATAACATTATGGAATTCTTCTAAATGCACTGCCGTTATGCCGTTATGGCTTCTGTAAAGAAGGTTAATTATTTAAATATGATAAGCTAATGGTTTGAAGCATTTCGATATCGATTGCTAAATATGTAAATACAAGAAAATCGACTTTATACCTAAATATAAAATTATAACATTATGGAATTCTTCTAAATGCACTGCCGTTATGCCATTAGGGCCTTATGTAGACTTTAGTGCGCTAAAGAAGGTTTATTAACTTAAATATGTTAAGCTAATGATTTGAAGCATTTCGATATCGCTTGCCAAATATGTATATACAAAAAAATCGAATTTATACCTAAATATAAGATAACGGAATTCTTCTAAATGCAGTGCTGTTATACCGTTAAGGCTTTGTGTAGATTTCAGTGCGTTAAAGAAGGTTTAATAACTTAAATATGTTAAACTAGTGATTTGAAGCATTTCGATATCGATTGCTTAATGTGTATATACAAGAAAATCGACTTTATACCTAACTAAAAGATTACGGAATTCTTCCAAATGTACTGTCATTATGCCGCCAAGGCTTTGTACCAACTTCAATACGTTAAAGAAGGTTAATTATTTTAAATATGTTAAACTAATGGTTTGAAGTATTTTGATATCGGTAGCTAAATGAATATATACAAGAAAGTCGAATTTATACCTAAATATAAGATAACGGTATTCTTCTAAATGCAGTGCTGTTATACCGTTAAGGCTTTATGTAGACTTCAGTGCGTTAAAGAAGGTTTATTAACTTAAATATGTTAAACCAGTTATTTGAAGCATTTCGATATCGACTGCTAAATGTGTAAATGCAAGAAAATCGACTTTACACCTAAATATAAAATTATAACATTACGGAATTCTTTTAAATGCACTGCCGTTATGCCGTTAAGGCTTTATGTAGACTTCAGTAAGCTAAAAAATGTTTATTAACTTAATATGTAAAACTAATGATTTGAAGCATTTCGATATCGATAGCTAAATATGTATATACAAGAAAATCGACTTTATACCTAAATATAAGATTATGGATTTCTTCTGCGTCCACTGCAGTTAGGAAAGTTAAAGAAGGTTTTTTAACTTAAATATGTTAAACTAATGAGCTGAAGCATTTAGATATCGATTGCTAAATGTGTATATACAAGAAAATCGATTTTATACCTAAATATAAAATTATAACATTATGGAATTCTTCTAAATGCACTGCCGTTACGCCGTTATGTCTTCTGTAAAGAAGGTTAATTATTTAAATATGATAAGCTAATGGTTTGAAGCATGTAAATACAAGAAAATCGACTTTATACCTAAATATAAAATTATAACATTATGGAATTCTTCTAAATGCACTGCCGTTATGCCATTAGGGCCTTATGTAGACTTTAGTGCGCTAAAGAAGGTTTATTAACTTAAATATGTTAAGCTAATGATTTGAAGCATTTCGATATCGATTGCTAAATGTGTATATACAAGAAAATCGAATTTATACCTAAATATAAGATAACATAATTCTTCTTAATGCACTGCCGTTATGCCGTTAAGGCTTTATGTAGACTTCAGTGAGTTAAAGAAGGTTTATTAACTTAAATATGTTAAACTAGTGATTTGAAGCATTTCGATATCGATTGCTAAATGTGTATATACAAGAAAATCGACCTTATACCTAAATATAAGATTACGGAATTCTTCCAAATGTACTGTCGTTATGCCGACATGGCTTTATGTCAACTTCAATTCGTTAAAGAAGGTTAATTAACTTAAAAAAGTTAAACTAATGATTTGAAGCATTTTGATATCGCTTGCTAAATGAGTATATACAAGAAAGTCGAATTTATACCTAAATATAAGATAACGGAATTCTTCTAAATGCAGTGCAGTTATACCGTTAAGGCTTTATGTAGACTTCAGTGCGTTAAAGAAGGTTTATTATCTTAAATATGTTAAACTAATGATTTGAAGCATTTCGATATCGATTGCTAAATGCGCATATATAACAAAATCGACTTTATACCTAAATATAAGATTACGGAACTCTTCCAAATGCACTGCCGTTATGCCGTTAAGGCTTTTGTAGACTTCAGTAAGATAAAGAGGATTAATTAGCTTAAATCTGTTAAACTTATGATGTGAAGCATATCGGCATCGATTGCTAAATGTGTATATACAAGAAAATCGACTTTATACCTAAATATAAGATTACGGAATTGTCCCAAATATACTGTCGTTATGCCGCCATGGCTTTTTATCACCTTCAATACGTTAAAGAAGGTTAATTAACTTAAATATGTTAAACTAATGATTTGAAGCATTTCGATATCGATTGCTAAATGAGTATGTACAAGAAAATCGAATTCATACCTAAATATAATGTTACGTAATTCTTCTAAATGCACTGCCGTTATGCCGTTAAGGCTTTTGCAGACTTCAGTAAGAAAAAGAGGGTTAAGTAACTTAAATATGTTTAACTAATGATTTGAAGCATTTCGATATCGATTGCTAAATATGTAAATACAGGAAAATCGACTTTATACCTTAATATAAGATTACGGAATTCTTCTAAATGCACTGCAGTTATACCGTTAAGGCTTTATGTATACTTCAGTGTGTTAAAGAAGGTTTATTATAAATAACTTGAAAATGAAAAACTAATGATTTGAAGCATTTCGATATCGATTACTAAATGTGTATATACAAGAAAATCGACTTTACATATACCTAAATATAAGATTACGGAATTCTTCCAAATGTACTGTCGATATGCCGCCATGGTTTGTATCAACTACAATACGTTAAAGAAGGTTAATTATTTTAAATATGTTAAACTAATGGTTTGAAGCATTTCGATATCGACTGCTAAATGTGTAAATACAACAAAATCGACTTTATACCTAAATATAAAATTATAACATTACGGATTTCTTCTAAATGCACTGCCGTTATACCGTTAAGGCTTCATGTAGACCTCATTAAGCTAAAAAATGTTTATTAACTTAATATGTTAAACTAATGATTTGAAGCATTTCGATATCGATTGCTAAATGTGTATATATAAGAAAATCGACTTTATACCTGAATATAAGATTACGGAATTCTTCTACATGCACTGCCGTTATGCCGCCATGGCTTTATATCAACTTCAATATGTTAAAGAAGGTTAACTAACTTAAATATGTTAAACTAATGATTTGAAACATTTCGATATCGCTTGCTAAATGTGTATATACAGGAAAATCGAATTTACACCTAAATATAAGATAACGGAATTCTTCTAGACGCACTGCCGTTATGCCGTTAAGGCTTTATGTAGACTTCAGTAAGATAGAGGGAAATAATTAACTTAAATATGTTAAACTTATGATTTGAAGCATTTCGATTTCGATTCCTAAATATGTAAGTACAAGAAAATCGACTTTGTACCTAAATATAAGATTACGGAATTCTTTTAAATGTACTGCAGTTATACCGTTAAGGCTTTATGTAAACTTCAGTGCGTTAGAGAAAGTTTATTATAAATAACTTAAAAATGAAAAACTAATGATTTGAAGCATTTCGATATCGATTACTAAATGTGTATATACAAGGAAATCGACTTTATACCTTAATATAAGATTACGAAATTCTTCTAAATGCACTGCAGTTATACCGTTAAGGCTTTATGTAGACTTCAGTGCGTTAAAGAAGGTTTATTAACTTTAATATGTTAAACTAATGATTTGAAGCATTTCGATATCGATTACTAAATGTGTATATACAAGGAAATCGACTTTATACCTAAATATAAGATAACGGAATACTTCTACATGCACTGCCGTTATGCGGCCATGATTTTATGCCAACTTCAGTTCTTCGAAGAAAGTTTAGTAACTAAAATAAGTTAAACTAATGAGTTGAAGCATCTCGATATCGATTGCTAAATGTGTATATACAACAAAATCGAATTTATACCTAAACATAAGATTACGGAATTCTTCTACATGCACCGCCGTTATGCCGCCATGGCTTCATGTCACTTTCGGTAGGTTAAAGAAGGTAATTTAACTTAAATATGTTAAACTAATGATTTGAAGCATTTCGATATAAATTGCTAAATGTGCTAGTACAAGAAATTTGACTTTATACCTAAACATAGGAAAACGGAATTCTTCCAAATGCACTGCCGTTAATCCGCCATGGCTTTATGTGAACTTCAGTTCGTTAAAGTAAGTTTGTTAACTTAAATATGTTAAACTAATGATTTGAAGCATTTCGATATCGATTTCTAAATGCATATATACAAGAAAATCGACTTTATACCTAAACATAAGATTACGGAATTCTTCCAAATTACTGTCGTAATGCCGCCATGGCTTTATTTCACCTTCAATACGTTAAAGTTGGTTAATTAACATAAATATGTTAAACTAATGATTTGAAGCATTTCGATATCGATCGCTAAATACGCAAATACAAGAAAATCGACTTTATACCTTAATATTAGATTACGGAATTTTTCTCAATGCACTGCAGTTATACCGCTAAGGCTTTATGTAGACTTCAGTGTGTTAAAGAAGGTTTATTATAAATAACTTGAAAATGTAAAACTAATGATTTGAAGCATTTCGATATCGATTGCTAAATGTGTATATACAAGAAAATCGACTTTACATATACGTAAATATAAGATTACGGAATTCTTCCAAATGTACTGTCGTTATGCCAATGGTTTGTATCAACTACAATACGTTAAAGAAGGTTAATTATTTTAAATATGTTAAACTAATGGTTTGAAGCATTTCGATATCGACTGCTAAATGTGTAAATACAACAAAATCGACTTTGTACCTAAATATAAAATTATAACATTACGGATTTCTTCTAAATGCACTGCCGTTATACCGTTAAGGCTTTATGTAGACCTCATTAAGCTAAAAAATGTTTATTAACCTAATATGTTAAACTTATGATTTGAAGCATTTCGATATCGATAGCTAAATGTGTATATACAAGAAAATCGGTTTAATACCTGAATATAAGATTACGGAATTCTTCTGCATGCACTGCCGTTATGCCGCCATGGCTTTATATCAACTTCAATATGTTAAAGAAGGTTAACTAACTTAAATATGTTAAACTAATGATTTGAAATATTTCGATATCCCTTGCTAAATGTGTTTATACAATTTATACCTAAATATAAGATAACGGAATTCTTCTAAACGCACTGCCGTTATGCCGTTAAGGCTTTATGTAGACTTCAGTAAGATAGAAGGGAATAATTAACTTAAATATGTTAAACTTATGATTTGAAGCATTTCGATTTCGATTGCTAAATATGTAAATACAAGAAAATCGACTTTGTACCTAAATATAAGATTACGGAATTCTTTTAAATGCACTGCAGTTATACCGTTAAGGCTTTATGTAAACTTCAGTGCGTTAGAGAAAGTTTATTATAAATAACTTAAAAATGTAAAACTAATGATTTGAAGCATTTCGATATCGATTGCTAAATATGTAAATACAAGAAAATCGACTTTATACCTAAATATAAGATAACGGAATTTTTCTAAATGCACTGCCGTTATGCCGTTAACACTTTACGTAGACTTCAGTGCTTTAAAGAAGGTTTAATAACTTAAATATGTTAAACTAATGATTTGAAGCATTTCGATATCGATTGCTAAATGTATATATACAAGAAAATCGACTTTATACCTAACTAAAAGATTACGGAATTCTTCCAAATGTACTGTCATTATGCCGCCAAGTCTTTGTTCCAACTTCAATGCGTTAAAGAAGGTTAATTATTTTAAATATGTTTAACTAATGGTTTGAAGCATTTTGATATCGCTAGCTAAATGAATATATACAAGAAAGTCGAATTTATACCTAAATATAAGGTAACGGAATTCTTCTAAAAGCAGTGCTGTTATACCGTTAAGGCTTTATGTAGACTTGAGTGCGTTAAAGAAGGTTTATTAACTTAAATATGTTAAACTAATGTTTTGAAGCATTTCGATATAGATTGCTAAATGTGTATATACAAGAAAATCGACTTTATACCTAAATAAAAGGTTACGGAATTCTTCCAAATGAACTGTCGTTATGCCACCATGGCGTTGTATAAACTGCAGTTCGTTAAAGAAGGTTTATTAACTTAAATATATTAAACCAGTTATCTGAAGCATTTCGAAATCGACTGCTAAATGTGTAAATACAAGAAAATCGACTTTACACCTAAATATAAAATTATAACATTACGGAATTCTTCTAAATGCACTGCCGTTATACCGTTAAGGCTTTATGTAGACTTCAGTAAGCTAAAAAATGTTTATTAACTTAATATGTTAAACTAATGATTTGAAGCATTTCGATATCGATAGCTAAATATGCATATACAAGAAAATCGACTTTATACCTAAATATAAGATTATGGAATTCTTCTGCGTGCACTGCAGTTAGGAAAGTTAAAGAAGGTTTATTAACTTAAATATGTTAAACTAATGAGCTGAAGCATTTAGATATCGATTGCTAAATGTGTATATACAAGAAAATCGATTTTATACCTAAATAAAAGATTACGGAAATTACCCAAATATACTGCCGTTATGCCGTTATGGCTTCTGTAAAGAAGGTTAATTATTTAAATATGATAAGCTAATGGTTTGAAGCATTTCGATATCGATTGCTAAATATGTAAATACAAGAAAATCGACTTATATGCAAAATAAAATATTTATATAAATATCTATATATATATATATATAAAATCCGTTGAGGAATATACCGGCATATACATATATATACATCAGGTACAACTTGAGTATAACATAAAACATTTTTTTTTTTAACATACTTAAATATTTTTACATACATACGTGTATTGTCACATATGTAGATACGCTCATTGCTTCAAAGTCCACATTGGCATATATTCCGCGATACCCCTTGGGTTTTGGCTAACAAAACCAAGCAGGATTGCGTACAAAATATATTCAAAGTCCACATTGGCATATTTCCCGCAATACCCCTTGATTTTTGATTAACAAAAACAAGCAGGATTGTGTAAAAAACCAAAGCGTAATACATATGTACATACATGCATATGTACAAAGTGCAGTGACCTCTAATACGAGCGCTAATTAGCACATAATAAAATATCCACCTATAGGTATACCCTATAGGACATTTGGGCATAAAGAATAAAAAAAAAAAAGAGGAATATACTTAGGAAAATAAAATACTAAACATAATTTCCGGTTATAAAAAAAATTAATAATTAAATCCAATCTAAGCGATTAATTGTTGATTCCACTTTAAAACTCTTATTAACTTAAAAGAGTTCGCGATCGCGCATATTATAAAATACGTTAAGCGTTATCTTATATTTCAATTTCGTTCAAAACTCTTATTTATCTAAAAGAGTTCTCGTCTAATCAAATACATATATAAACGAAAATATATTTTGAAATCTCGCTTTATCCAAAAGCCATTGGTTTTATTGATTTTTTTTGAAACTCTTGCATACAAAAGAGTCCTCTATTGAACAATTTATACGAAACTTTTCTAAACATCTACAAGTCTAGTTTTCACTAAGACGTTTTGATTAATTCTATATCATTATAAATGAGCTCAGACTCAAAGGAATCTAAAACAACTCAGTTGCTAAAAGTTCCAAAAATGATTTCAGACGAAAAAAGTCCGTGTACACCGGCTGAAGCTACACGCTCAAAGCAAGGTGGTACAAAACTAAAGAGGGGTAAAGACATTACTTATACAAAATTCATTGCTGAGAGTGACAGTTTGATACGATACTGCACTCGATTTTCATCTTCACCGATTCAAGACAATTCTGAATCGGTCTTAGAAATTAAAAAGGACAATTTAGACAATTTTTGGTCACGTCTCCAAGCGGCATATGACGCAATCGTAGAATCTGACGACTCAGATCTACCCGAAAATTTTAAATCATCAGCTTACACCAAGTATGAACACTGCCTAGACCAGTTCGAAGACACAAAAGCAATGATTTCTGATCAACTAAAGCTATTAAGAGCAATTGCACCTACTCCACAACCGAGAGTAGAGCTGCCACAAAGACAAGCCCAAGAGGCAAGTTCAGGTATTCACCTTAAAGTGCCAGTATGCGACACAGATATATTTCATGGTGGTTATGAACAGTGGCCGTCCTTCCGGGACATGTTTACAGCTGTGTACATCAACCATCCTAAATTATCACAAGCACAGAAATTGTATCATCTCAGATACAAAACCAAAGGTCAGGCAGGCGTAATAGTCAAACAGTTCGCTTTGAATGACGAAAATTTTAATTTTGCTTGGGAAGCTCTAAAAGCACGTTATGAAAACGAGAGAATATTGGTCGACAAGCAAGTGACGATACTAATGAATTTACCAAAAATTCAGAAAGAAACCAGTGAAGAGTTCATAAAGCTTCAATCCACGGTTTCAAATTGTTTGTCGATTTTATCGACACAGAATATTCCCACAGATAATTGGGACCCCATTCTGGTAAATATATGCACAGCTGCATTACCAGAAAAATCGTTACTTTTATGGGAGCAATCGCTCTCATCGCGAAGAAAGTGCCCAACGTGGCAGCAAATGAAAGAATTTCTTACTACCCAATACGAAATTGCAGAAAGGGTAGATAAAAAACTAGTAAGAACGAAAAACGTTCAAAACGACCTCAATAGAAGCTTCAATAGACCCCAAGCAAGTAGCCACAATAATTCAAATAGAAACTTTTTCAAAAATCAATCGTTCTCTTCCGAACAATATAAACAAACGTCATGCGAACTGTGCAGAGGAGGTCACAAATTAAAATTATGCGAAAAATTCAAAAAAATGAATGTTAGCGATCGAAACAATTTCGTAAGATCGAAAAAATTATGTACCAACTGTATGTCACATGCGCATACGCTTAAAGATTGCGAAAGCAAATTTAATTGCGTTTATTGCCATAAAAGACATCATTCTATGTTACATATAACAAATTTTTTCAGCTCACCCCCAAACAATGCAAACGTTAAACGAGCAACAGGATTAGTTGCCACAACAAATTCAGAAAACTGCCAAGAAGCACCATGCTGCTCAAAGGCGTTAAAAACCCAATCGCTACATAGCGAAAATCACAGTAGGGTACTTTTACCCACAGCAGTTGTCTCCATTGAGCACCGAGGAGAACTATTTAAACTCCGAGCCTTAATAGACCAAGGATCACAACGATCCTTTATAGCGTCTAGGGCACAAAACAGGCTACAGTTACCAACAAAACTGGCCAACTTTGAAATCACGGGAATGGGCGGAAGAGTTGTTCAAAACTCAAATAAAATCTGCCCCATTACCCTCTTTTCCCCCAAAGCAGATAAGCGCATACAGGCAGAAGCTATTGTCTTACCGCAATTAACCAATATGTTACCTAGCTATCACATAAATAGCCAACATTGGCAAAAGGTTTCACACCTAAAGCTAGCAGACTCCAACTGCAACACCCCCGCTCAAATAGATCTACTATTAGGCAGCGATCTAATACCACAAATTATTCTCGAAGGTATTGAGAAAATTACCGAAACACTTCTGGCGCAAAATACCATTTTCGGATGGGTCCTAAGCGGACTAGTTGCGGAACCAGTTACAACATTAACAACTCAAGTTGAGGAAGTCTCAAACGAGTACCTCAATTCACAATTGAAAAAATTTTGGGAACTAGAAGAACTCCCCCCCATATCAGTCACAACCCCTGAAGATCAGTATTGTGAGGATTTTTACAAAGCCACAACTACTAGATCAGAAAATGGTCGGTACGTCGTACGACTACCACTTAAGCAACAATTTCCTAACACACTCGCCTTAGGTCACTCTCGCACCTCTGCAATTCAGCAGTTTCTAAGTATTGAAAGAAACCTACTTAAAAAAGGCGAACTCAAATCTGAATATGATGGTGTGTTAGAAGAATACCTCCATTTAGATCACATGGAGGAAATAAGCCCAGGGGAGAAAATCGTCAACGGCAAATACTACTCCTTTTATCTGCCACATCACGCAGTAGTGAAGCCAGACAAAAAAACAACAAAAGTAAGAGTTGTTTTTAATGCCTCGAAAACCACTAGCTCAGGGAATTCCCTAAATGATATCCTATTTACGGGACCCACTCTACAACCAGATTTAATGCTTCTGATATTAAATTGGCGTATATACAAATACGTATTCAATGGGGACGTTGAAAAAATGTATCGGCAAATAGGCGTACATAAAAACGACCAAGATTTTCAACGTATTATGTTCCGAAGATCCCCCACCAGTCCTTTACGCGACTTCAAATTAAAAACAGTTACATTTGGCGTTAACTGTGCACCATATTTAGCCATTCGAACTCTCCACGAATTGGCAGACAACACAAAGTCAGAATTTCCTCTGGCAACTGAAGTGTTGAAAACTCAAACGTATGTGGACGATATTCTGTCTGGAAGTCACACCCTTCCACAAGCATACGAGGCCTTATCACAGGTAATAAAAGCCCTCAAATCCGCAGGGTTTCCTTTAAAAAAGATTACGGCAAATCACCCGAATATACTCAAAAATATTCCAAACGAAAATTTGTTGGACACTAATTTCCTTATATTCGAAAAGGAAAGTACAACAAAAACGCTAGGCATCCAATGGAATGCGATATCGGACCAGTTCTCATACACGACAGAGTCCATATCCGCATTATCAGCCATAACGAAAAGACAGATTTTATCCTCGGTGGCAAAACTTTTCGACCCCGCAGGATGGCTTTCGCCAATTATGATCCAAGCGAAAATCTTAATACAAGAATTATGGCTAGATGGAATCGACTGTGACGGACAAGTGAAACCTCTTCGCTTAGAAAAATGGTCCCAGTTCGCAAAAAATCTGAATGACATTTCTCAGATACAAATTCCACGATGGGTAAACTACTCCCCCGAACACAAAGTCGAATTACATGGCTTTTGTGACGCCTCAGAAAAGGCATATTGCGCTACTATCTATGTGCGCACGCAAAGTGATGCCACGACCACAAGCCACTTATTAGTAGCAAAAGCAAAGGTGGCCCCTTTAAAAACTATAAGTCTCCCACGACTTGAGTTATGTGGCGCACTACTACTTTCAAAATTAGTAGCCATGGTGCAAATGCATTTAAATATGATAAAATGCAAACTATATATGTGGTCCGATTCAGAAATTGTACTAGCCTGTTTGGAAAAACCACCACATGCATGGAAGACGTATATTTCTAACCGAACGTCTCAAATTCTTGACCTAGTGGGATCAGCCACTTGGCGGCACGTAGCCAGTGCTGACAATCCTGCCGATCTAGGTACAAGAGGGTGCAAGCCACTGCACCTTGCCACTACCACCCTCTGGTGGAATGGCCCCCGATGGTTGATAGAATCTCCTGATTCTTGGCCACAATCCCCCATGCGCAACATTATCGCCCCAGAAGGTCGAAAAATCGCCACCTTTCACACATTATTGGATGATGCCGACATCCTTGAACGATTTTCCTTGTTTCCAAAAGCGCTCAGAGTAGTCGCTTATATGTTCAAATTCATAGAACAACTCAAAAGCAAAGTTAAGGGATCACATAATTTCCCATGCAACACAGTGACGCACCAAGAGTTACAAAAGGCAAAAGTCGCACTAATAACATATACACAAACGCGCTATTTCAGCCGCGATGTATCACTACTAAGAGAATCGAAGCCGATTGATAAAAAGAGCTCACTCTTAGTCCTCAACCCATTTCTGGACACGAAAGGTCTGCTTCGTGCCAATGGTCGGCTTGCTAATTCGAGCCTAACATATAATGAACGCCATCCCATAATAATCCCAGAGAGGTCATCATTTGCCACACTGTTCCTCCACTACATCCACATCTTAATGCTACACGCCGAACATCGTCTCATGCAACAGATGGTACGCCAGGAGTATTATATCCCCCGTCTTAAGCCGCAAATCAAGAAGTGCATCTTCACATGCAAGATTTGCACTATGCACAAACAGAAGATGCGAACGCAGATTATGGCAGCACTTCCACCGGAACGCTGCAATTACGCTCTGCCTTTCACCACAACAGGTGTTGATTTTGCTGGGCCTTTCCAAGTAAAGGCGTCCATGTTAAGGTCTCCCACTCTCATGAAAGGCTATGTGGCTGTCTTTGTATGTTTCACGACAAAGGCAGTACATCTTGAGCTATGTAGTAATCTGACGACGGATGCTTTTCTCGCGGCATTTGCTCGCTTCGTCGCTCGACGTGGCTACCCATCAAAGATCATGAGCGACAATGGCAAAACGTTCATTGGAGCTCAACGAGCCACAGAAAAGCAATTTGGGGATTTTTTAAAACAAGTGTCACCCGACATCGTACAAAAGTACGCCCCTCAAGGTATCAACTGGCAATTTATACCCCCAAGCGCTCCTCATATGGGCGGTTTATGGGAATCCGCTGTAAAAAGCTTCAAATCCCATTTCAAACGGGTAGCTGGAAATTATAAATTCAATTACGAAGAGTTCACGACGTTATTAAATCGAATTGAAGCCGTTCTCAATTCACGGCCACTCACAGTACTATCACAAGACCCCTTTGCTTTTTGCCAACTTCCGATGATCGCGAATCTGAAAAACCGCAAAAACAAACCGATATTATCGTGTCACAATACGCTAATCAAATGAAAACGAGAAATACGCCAATACCAACCGTTAAAAAAATACCAACCGTCAGAAAATAACAAACCGCAAATAAAAATAACAAACCGTACATAAAAATAACAAACCGTAAAGAAAACTAACAAATCATGGTCGATCCGTACGACGGCCCATTCATGCCACATATCGTGGCACGATTGCCAAGATCTAATTGTATGACAGATTTCTAATTAACAATCTCCTTTATACATAGATTATCATGGACGTAGATACGCCAGTACTAGCCACGCCATCCGTTCGTTCGGCTACCAGCGTGCAACGCACCGGGCCAACCCCAGCGCCCCGAGCTGCCGTTGCAACAGCGCCGATAACAGCACCGGCAACAACACCGGCAACAGCACCGGCAACCGCACCTGCAACCGGCAACCGCTCAACACGGGTCCCCCTATGTCGACGCCCCCATCGCTTGCATCACTGTGGGATTTTTAGAGGTATGCGACCGTTACAACGGCAGCAAGTTGCCCAAGCACACGGGCACTGTGTGAACTGCCTATCGCAGACGCATAGGTTGCAAGAGTGTGAGTCGAGGGGTCTGTGCCAAATCTGCAACCGGCCGCATCACACGCTGCTGCATCGCACCGCGATGCGCGACGATCATAGGCCAGCTACACCTCGCAGCCACGTAACAAGACATCAACCCGTAACGCGAGTGCATCAGTGGGTTGGAATGTCTACTCGGCGTCGTCAGCCTCGACCCCAACCACGGCGATCCACGGGTCTTAGCAGCGTCGTGGCAACGCTGCAACAGCTGCAGCGACTCCTAGGCTAATCATTTGCCTAGGGGGGCCGGGATGGCTAAATGAGTCTCAGCCCCCCCTCACAACATTACACTTCTACACCACACACATTACATTCACCACATCATCATTCTACACCACATCTTCATTTCACACCACATCATCATCACATTTCACATCACACGCACACAATATCAACACCACGAATTTAACACACATGAGGACACCGCACAAAAAGAAACAAAAGGGACCGACAGACAAGGCACCAGCCTCTTTTTGATTTCGACCGCGAACTCAGACAGTCACCTTGCGTTCCTTTGTACTTTTTCAGCGTTTTTCGTTTGTGCATCTTAACTCTACATTGCGAGGTAAGTGCCGCGAGTTTTGTACAAATATCTACGACTTTATACCTAAATATAAAATTATAACATTATGGAATTCTTCTAAATGCACTGCCGTTATGCCATTAGGGCCTTATGTAGACTTCAATTCGTTAAAGAAGGTTAATTAACTTAAAAAAGTTAAACTAATGATTTGAAGCATTTTGATATCGCTTGCTAAATGAGTATGTACAAGAAAAACGAATTTATACCTAAATATAAGATAACGGAATTCTTCTAAATGCACTGCCGTTATGCCGTTAAGGCTTTATGTAGACTTCAGTGATTTAAAGAAGGTTTATTAACTTAAATATGTTAAACTAATGGTTTGAAGCATTTCGACATCGATTACTAAATGTGTATATACAAGAAAATCGACTTTATATCTAAATATAAGATTACGGAATTCTTCCAAATGTACTGTCGATATGCCGCCATGGCCTTATGTCAACTTCAATTCGTTAAAGAAGGTTAATTAACTTAAAGAAGTTAAACTAATGATTTGAAGCATTTTGATATCGCTTGCTAAATAAGTATGTACAAGAAAAACGAATTTATACCTAAATATAAGATAACGGAATTCTTCTAAATGCAGTGCAGTTATACCGTTAAGGCTTTATGTAGACTTCAGTGATTTAAAGAAGGTTTATTAACTTAAATATGTTAAGCTAATGATTTGAAGCATTTCGATATCGATTGCTAAATGTGTATATACAAGAAAATCGAATTTATACCTAAATATAAGATAACATAATTCTTCTAAATGCACTGCCGTTATGCCGTTAAGGCTTTATGTAGACTTCAGTGATTTAAAGAAGGTTTATTAACTTAAATATGTTAAGCTAATGATTTGAAGCATTTCGATATCGATTGCTAAATGTGTATATACAAGAAAATCGAATTCATACCTAAATATAAGATTACGTAATTCTTCTAAATGCACTGCCGTTATGCCGTTAAGGCTTTTGCAGACTTCAGTAAGAAAAAGAGGGTTAAGTAACTTAAATATGTTTAACTAATGATTTGAAGCATTTCGATATCGATTGCTAAATATGTAAATACAAGAAAATCGACTTTATACCTTAATATAAGATTACGGAATTCTTCTAAATGCACTGCAGTTATACCGTTAAGGCTTTATGTAGACTTCAGTGTGTTAAAGAAGGTTTATTATAAATAACTTGAAAATGTAAAACTAATGATTTGAAGCATTTCGATATCGATTGCTAAATGTGTATATACAAGAAAATCGACTTTACATATACCTAAATATAAGATTACGGAATTCTTCCAAATGTACTGTCGATATGCCGCCATGGTTTGTATCAACTACAATACGTTGAAGAAGGTTAATTATTTTAAATATGTTAAACTAATGGTTTGAAGCATTTCGATATCGACTGCTAAATGTGAAAATACAACAAAATCGACTTTATACCTAAATATAAAATTATAACATTACGGATTTCTTCTAAATGCACTGCCGTTATACCGTTAAGGCTTTATGTAGACCTCATTAAGCTAAAAAATGTTTATTAACTTAATATGTTAAACTAATGATTTGAAGCATTTCGATATCGATTGCTAAATATGTATATATAAGAAAATCGACTTTATACCTGAATATAAGATTACGGAATTCTTCTACATGCACTGCCGTTATGCCGCCATGGCTTTATATCAACTTCAATATATTAAAGAAGGTTAACTAACTTAAATATGTTAAACTAATGATTTGAAACATTTCGATATCGCTTGCTAAATGTGTATATACAGGAAAATCGGATTTATACCTAAATGTAAGATAACGGAATTCTTCTAAACGCACTGCCGTTATGCCGTTAAGGCTTTATGTAGACTTCAGTAAGATAGAGGGGAATAATTAACTTAAATATGTTAAACTTATGATTTGAAGCATTTCGATTTCGATTGCTAAATATGTAAGTACAAGAAAATCGACTTTGTACCTAAATATAAGATTACGGAATTCTTTTAAATGCACTGCAGTTATACCGTTAAGGCTTTATGTAAACTTCAGTGCGTTAGAGAAAGTTTATTATAAATAACTTAAAAATGTAAAACTAATGATTTGAAGCATTTCGATATCGATTGCTAAATATGTAAATACAAGCAAATCGACTTTATACCTTAATATAAGATTACGGAATTCTTCTAAATGCACTGCAGTTATACCGTTAAGGCTTTATGTAGACTTCAGTGCGTTAAAGAAGGTTTATTAACTTTAATATGTTAAACTAATGATTTGAAGCATTTCGATATCGATTACTAAATGTGTATATACAAGGAAATCGACTTTATACCTAAATATAAGATAACGGAATACTTCTACATGCACTGCCGTTATGCGGCCATGATTTTATGCCAACTTCAGTTCTTCGAAGAAAGTTTATTAACTTAAATAAGTTAAACTAATGAGTTGAAGCATCTCGATATCGATTGCTAAATGTGTATATACAACAAAATCGAATTTATACCTAAATATAAAATTACGGAATTCTTCTACATGTCGCCGTTATGCCGCCATGGCTTCATGTCTCTTTCGGTAGGTTAAAGAAGGTAATTTAACTTAAATATGTTAAACTAATGATTTGAAGCATTTCGATATCGATTGCTAAATGTGCTAGTACAAGAAATTTGACTTTATACCTAAACATAGGATAACGGAATTCTTCCAAATGCACTGCCGTTAATCCGCCATGGCTTTATGTCAACTTCAGTTCGCTAAAGTAGGTTTGTTAACTTAAATATGTTAAACTAATGATTTGAAGCATTTCGATATCGATTTCTAAATGCATATATACAAGAAAATCGACTTTATACCTAAATATAAGATTACGGAATTCTTCCAAATTACTGTCGTTATGCCGCCATGGCTTTATTTCACCTTCAATACGTTAAAGTTGGTTAATTAACATAAATATGTTAAACTAATGATTTGAAGCATTTCGATATCGATTGCTAAATACGCAAATACAAGAAAATCGACTTTATACCTTAATATAAGATTAAGGAATTCTTCTAAATGCACTGCAGTTATACCGGTAAGGCTTTATGTAGACTTCAGTGTGTTAAAGAAGGTTTATTATAAATAACTTGAAAATGTAAAACTAATGATTTGAAGCATTTCGATATCGATTGCTAAATGTGTATATACAAGAAAATCTACTTTACATATACCTAAATATAAGATTACGGAATTCTTCCAAATGTACTCTCGTTATGCCGCAATGCTTTGTATCAACTACAATACGTTAAAGAAGGTTAATTATTTTAAATATGTTAAACTAATGGTTTGAAGCATTTCGATATCGACTGCTAAATGTGTAAATACAACAAAATCGACTTTATACCTAAATATAAAATTATAACATTACGGATTTCTTCTAAATGCACTGCCGTTATACCGTTAAGGCTTTATGTAGACCTCATTAAGCTAAAAAATGTTTATTAACTTAATATGTTAAACTTATGATTTGAAGCATTTCGATATCGATAGCTAAATGTGTATATACAAGAAAATCGGTTTTATACCTGAATATAAAATTACGGAATTCTTCTACATGCACTGCCGTTATGCCGCCATGGCTTTATATCAACTTCAATATGTTAAAGAAGGTTAACTAACTTAAATATGTTAAACTAATGATTTGAAATATTTCGATATCGCTTGCTAAATGTGTATATACAATTTATACCTAAATATAAGATAACGGAATTCTTCTAAAAGCACTGCCGTTATGCCGTTAAAGCTTTATGTAGACTTCAGTAAGATAGAGGGGAATAATTAACTTAAATATGTTAAACTTATGATTTGAAGCATTTCGATTTCGATTGCTAAATATGTAAATACAAGAAAACATCCCCAAATGGGCTGAGGCTGATCGACTTCGCCGGGGCCCGAAATGTTATCTGTAGTACTAGATTCCAGCATAAGAAGATACATCGAGCTACCTGGCTGTCTCCTGATCGAAAAACCACCAACCAGATCGATCATGTTGTGATAGACGGAAGACACGTCTCCAGTGTTTTAGATGTGCGTGCGCTCCGAGGTCCTAACATCGACTCGGACCACTATATTGTTGCAGCCAAAATTCGCACTCGCCTCTGTGCAGCAAAAAACGCACGCCAACAAACACAAGGATGGTTCGACGTCGAGAAGCTGCAATCACAACAGACAGCCGAAGGTTTTTCTACTCGGCTTGCACTCCTGCTCTCTGAGAGCACTCGTCAACAACTCGGTATAAGGGAACTGTGGGACGGCATTTTAAACTCCTTACGTACAGCTGCAACCGAAACCATTGGTTTTCGGAAAGTGCAGAAGAACAGCTGGTACGACGAGGAGTACCGTGTCGCAGCGGAGAGAAAACAGGCTGCCTACCTCGCAACGTTACGATCGACCACAACACGTGCGGGATGGGATAGATACCGAGAGTTGAAGAGGGAAGCGAGACGCATTTGTAGACAGAAAAAGAAAGAGGCCGAAATGCGTGAGTACGAAGAGCTTGATAAGCTGGCCGACAGGGGTAATGCTCGAAAATTCTACGAAAAGATGCGGCGGCTTACAGAAGATTTCAAGACCGGAGCATACTCTTGTAGAACCCCCAAAGGTGATCTAGTTACCGATGCCCAGAGCATACTTAAATTATGGAGGGAACACTTCTCCAGCCTGCTGAATGGCAGTGAACACACAACACCAGGAGAAAGCGAACCCGATACCCCAATCGATGACGATGGAGCAGACGTTCCATTGCCCGACCATGAAGAAGTTCGAATAGCAATTGCCCGCCTGAAAAACAACAAAGCGGCAGGGGCCGATGGATTGCCGGCCGAGCTATTCAAACACGGCGGCGAAGAGCTGATAAGGTGCATGCATCAGCTTCTTTGCAAAATATGGTCGGACGAAAGTATGCCCAACGATTGGAATTTAAGTGTGCTATGCCCAATCCACAAAAAAGGAGACCCCACAATCTGCGCCAACTACCGTGGGATTAGCCTCCTCAATATCGCATATAAGGTTCTGTCGAGCGTATTGTGTGAAAGATTAAAGCCCACCGTCAACAAACTGATTGGACCTTATCAGTGTGGCTTTAGACCTGGTAAATCAACAGCCGACCAGATATTCACGATGCGCCAAATCTTGGAAAAGACCCGTGAAAGGAGAATCGACACACACCACCTCTTCGTCGATTTCAAAGCTGCTTTCGACAGCACGAAAAGGAGCTGCCTTTATGCCGCGATGTCTGAATTTGGTATCCCCGCAAAACTAATACGGCTGTGCAAGCTGACGTTGAGCAACACAAAAAGCTCCGTCAGAATCGGGAAGGACCTCTCCGAGCCGTTCGATACCAAACGAGGTTTCAGACAAGGCGATTCCCTATCGTGCGACTTTTTCAACCTGCTTCTGGAGAAAATAGTTCGAGCTGCAGAACTTAACAGAGAAGGTACCATCTTTTATAAGAGTGTACAACTGCTGGCGTATGCCGATGATATTGATATCATCGGCCTCAACACCCGCGCCGTTAGTTCTGCTTTCTCCAGACTGGACAAGGAAGCAAAAGAAATGGGTCTGGCAGTGAACGAGGGCAAGACGAAATATCTCCTGTCATCAAACAAACAGTCGTCGCACTCGCGACTTGGCACTCACGTCACTGTTGACAGTCATAACTTTGAAGTTGTAGATAATTTCGTCTATCTTGGAACCAGCGTAAACACCACCAACAATGTCAGCCTAGAAATCCAACGCAGGATAACTCTTGTCAACAGGTGCTACTTCGGACTAAGTAGGCAATTGAGAAGCAAAGTCCTCTCTCAACAAACAAAAACCAAACTCTATAAGTCTCTCATAATTCCCGTCTTGCTATACGGTGCAGAGGCCTGGACGATGACAACAACCGATGAGTCGACGTTGCGAGTTTTCGAGAGAAAGGTTCTGCGAAAGATTTATGGTCCTTTGCGCGTTGGCCACGGCGAATATCGCATTCGATGGAACGATGAGCTGTACGAGATATACGACGACATTGACATAGTTCAGCGAATTAAAAGACAGCGGCTACGCTGGCTAGGTCATGTTGTCCGGATGGATGAAAACACTCCAGCTCTGAAAGTATTCGACGCAGTACCCGCCGCGGGAAGCAGAGGAAGAGCAAGACCTCCACTCCGTTGGAAGGACCAAGTAGAGAAGGACCTGGCCTCGCTTGGAATATCCAATTGGCGCCACGTAGCGAAGAGAAGAAACGACTGGCGCGCTGTTGTTGACTCGGCTATAATCGCGTAAGCGGTGTCTACGCCAGTAAAGAAGAAGAAGACAAGAAAATCGACTTTGTACCTAAATATAAGATTACGGAATTCTTCTACGTGCACTGCAGTTATACCGTTAAGGCTTTATGTAAACTTCAGTGCGTTAGAGAAAGTTTATTATAAATAACTTAAAAATGTAAAACTAATGATTTGAAGCATTTCGATATCGATTGCTAAATATGTAAATACAAGAAAATCGACTTTATACCTAAATATAAGATAACTGAATTTTTCTAAATGCACTGCCGTTATGCCGTTAACACTTTATGTACACTTCAGTGCGTTAAAGAAGGTTTAATAACTTAAATATGTTAACCTTCATCTGCTCCTAAAAATAACTTACATTGTCTACCCTCATGCGTCGTTTTCGACGCATATGTACTTCCCATTGTTTTTAGTAGAAAATTGAAAACATGGACGGCGAAAACCAACATTAATTTTGTCGTTTCTGTTTGCTTAACCGAAAAAATACTGTTTTAAATTTTTTCCAAACTTAAATTAATTTATTTTCTATGCACTTGACGCATACGTTTCGGTTGTGTATGTTTTTGCATGTACCTTTTGAACAAAAGCAACAAATTGTAGTATGCATGTTATTTTTTGATGCAAAATTACTTTCCAAACACATCGCTCATCTTTGCCTTCCTTTAGTTTGTGGAGGAACGCTTTTTGATCTTTTCGATGCATTTGGTGAAGATGCCATATCGAGCAAATTCGCGGATGAACTTGACCTCGGCTTTCCAGTTCTACATGTCATAAATGGGCTAGCAAGTGATAATCCTAGCTCCCGTAGAAAGTTCTTTCTTATTGTGTTTTTTTGTGAAGTCTGCCAATTAGGATTAATTTCCTTGAAAATGATTAACGCATTCAAAGCCGATATGTCAATTATATTAGCAAACACAGCCATCGGCCATCTATTAGTTTTCCTCTTGCAACTGTAGCAGGAAAGCATCTTATCAACCGTATCGACACCGCCTATTTTGAATGAAACAAGCAAATATACGAATATAAACAAGTAAATCGGAACTCATCTATAACAAACCTTTAGTTTTGTTATAATAATTTATAATTGTTGGTAGCTTTTTAACTCCGGGCTCGATTCCTTTAGAGTTATGCAAAGTGCTTTGTAAAATTGTACACTTATTTTTTCTACCAACATATGAAACAAGCGTTGTGTTGCTTGTGAATGCAAATGTTGAATGGTACAAAGGTAGTTTTTTGCATTTCAGAAGATTTGGCGGAATAGATCTCTTATTTTTCCTCATAGTTCCCACCATCGTGACACCTTTTGTTAGCAATTCCTGGCCGAGGCCGTATGAAGAAAAAAAATTATCCATTGTCACGTTGTGTCCCTTCAACCCACGAACCAAATCCAAAACAACACGTTGACCCTGATTTTTTTCACATGAGCTTGCACCGACTGGTTTACCCAAGTAGGGCTGAATTTTCCAAATATAGCAAGCCTCAGAACAGACGCACAACCAAAACTTAATTCCATATTTCTCTGGTTTCGAAGGCATATATTGACGAAATTTGCATCGACCCCTAAAACCCAGCAGCTACGGTAACACATTCATGAGGGTTGTAATAATCAGCTAATGAATTCGACCATTTTTCAAAAACATCTCGGATCGGTGCAAATTTATCGTCACATGTTTTTTGCCTCCGGCTGATGCTATCATCAAATCGAATTACTTGATTGATATATTCAAACGTCTTTTTCGGCATAATAGCCCTAAATATGGGACGACCATACTCTGCATCGAACAAATCAACCGTTGACTCGTTTTTTGATCTAAAATATACATAAAATTTTTGTATAATGGGTTCCTAAATACGCAGCGCTATTTTACCTATATACACCAGCTAAAATCAATATACCGATATAAGCTTGCAACAGACTGGAATCAATTCGCATGAATTCGTTGCCATACTTAGCTTTGGCAAATGCATTTGTATGCTTTAGAATTATGTTTTCTAGATGTGGAGGCAAGAATAGGAGAAAAGCATCTTTTATGTCGTTGACACGGGCTTTTGCAAATCGAGTGACGCCAGGCGAAAGACTGATAACATTCTCATTCCTAAATTTACCACTTTGCGGCTGAAATGGTTCTGGCTGCCATATTGTACCATCCTTTGATACGTACAATGGATCGGTATTTGCAGTGTAACCATGACTATCGTTAGCATCAGTTGTTGGAATATAATCTTCACCACCAGAATCTCTATCACTTGAAGAGTTATCACTTTCATTAGCTTTTGACCCTTCTGCCACGTACACTTCGTGACTAGCATCAGGAAAACTGCAATTATCTTCTGCTTCACTTTCAGTTAGAAAAACTCCCATTTCTTCACTTGACAAATAATTTGGTTGGCACATATTGCATTTTTTCTTTTATATCTCTTTTATGTATAAATAAATCACAAATAACTTCATCACTTGCAAAAAACCCAATAACTCGCGAAACGAACAATGACAAATTAGTTTCCCGCCAAAAAACAGATGTTTTCTCATATGCGTCGAAAACGACGCAGGAGGGTAGCCAACGTAATTTTTTTAACGCAATCCACAAAACAAAACTTGTTGAACGAAAAACAGTTTAAACAAAGCAAATTAATGTTATTAACAAATTCGAGAAATTCAGTTGACTTCTTGCCGCCCCTTTTCATAAAAATTAAAAAAATGTATTGCTTTTGCGTCGTTTTCGACGCGAAGAGCAGATAAAGGTTAAACTAATGATTTGAAGCATTTCGATATCGATTGCTAAATGCATATATACAAGAAAATCGACTTTATACCTAAATATAAGATTACGGAATTCTTCCAAATTACTGTCGTTATGCCGCCATGGCTTTATTTCACCTTCAATACGTTAAAGTTGGTTAGTTAACATAAATATGTTAAACTAATGATTTGAAGCATTTCGATATCAATTGCTAAATACGCAAATACACGAAAATCGACCTTATACCTTAATATAAGTTTACGGAATTCTTCTAAACGCACTGCCGTTATGCCGTTAATGCTTTATGTAGACTTCAGTGAGTTAAAGTAGGTTTATTAACTAAAATATGTTAAACTAGTGATTTGAAGCATTTCGATATCGATTGCTGAATGTGTATATACAAGAAAATCGATTTTATACCTAAATAAAAGATTACGGAAATTACCCAAATATACTGCCGTTATGCCGTTATGGCTTCTGTAAAGAAGGTTAATTATTTAAATATGATAAGCTAATGGTTTGAAGCATTTCGATATCGATTGCTAAATATGTAAATACAAGAAAATCTACTTTATACCTAAATATAAAATTATAACATTATGGAATTCTTCTAAATGCACTGCCGTTATGCCATTAGGGCCTTATGTAGACTTTAGTGCGCTAAAGAAGGTTTATTAACTTAAATATGTTAAGCTAATGATTTGAAGCATTTCGATATGGGCTGCTAAATGTGTATATACAAGAAAATCGAATTTATACCTAAATATAAGATAACATAATTCTTCTAAATGCACTGCCGTTATGCCGTTAAGGCTTTATGTAGACTTCAGTGAGTTAAAGAAGGTTTATTAACTTAAATATGTTAAACTAGTGATTTGAAGCATTTCGATATCGATTGCTAAATGTGTATATACAAGAAAATCGACTTTATACCTAAATATAAGATAACGGAATTCTTCTAAATGCAGTGCAGTTATACCGCTAAGGCTTTATTTAGACTTCAGTGCGTTAAAGAAGGTTTATTATCTTAAATATGTTAAACTAATGATTTGAAGCATTTCGATATCGATTGCTAAATGCGTATATTGAACAAAATCGACTTTATACCTAAATATAAGATTACGGAACTCTTCCAAATACACTGCCGTTATGCCGTTAAGGCGTTTGTAGACTTCAGTAAGATAAAGAGGATTAATTAACTTAAATCTGTTAAACTTATGATGCGAAGCATATCGGCATCGATTGCTAAATGTGTATATACAAGAAAATCGACTTTATACCTAAATATAAGATTACGGAATTGTCCCAAATATACTGTCGTTATGCCGCCATGGCTTTGTATCACCTTCAATACGTTAAAGAAGGTTGTTTAACTTAAATATGTTAAACTAATGATTTGAAGCATTTCGATATCGTTTGCTAAATTAGTATGTACAAGAAAATCGAACTCATACCTAAATATAAGATTACGTAATTCTTCTAAATGCACTGCCGTTATGCCGTTAAGGCTTTTGCAGACTTCAGTAAGAAAAAGAGGGTTAAGTAACTTAAATATGTTTAACTAATGATTTGAAGCATTTCGATATCGATTGCTAAATATGTAAATACAAGAAAATCGACTTTATACGTTAATATAAGATTACGGAATTCTTCTAAATGCACTAAAGTTATACCGTTAAGGCTTTATGTAGACTTCAGTGTGTTAAAGAAGGTTTATTATAAATAACTTGAAAATGTAAAACTAATGATTTGAAGCATTTCGATATCGATTGCTAAATGTGTATATACAAGAAAATCGACTTTACATATACCTAAATATAAGATTACGGAATTCTTCCAAATGTACTGTCGATATGCCGCCATGGTTTGTATCAACTACAATACGTTAAAGAAGGTTAATTATTTTAAATATGTTAAACTAATGGTTTGAAGCATTTCGATATCAACTGCTAAATGTGAAAATACAACAAAATCGTCTTTATACTTAAATATAAAATTATAACATTACGGATTTCTTCTAAATGCACTCCCGTTATACCGTTAAGGCTTTATAAAGACCTCATTAAGCTAAAAAATGTTTATTAACATATTAATCTAATGACTTGAAGCATTTCGATATCGATTGCTAAATGTGTATATACAAGAAAATCGACTTTATACCTGAATATATGATTACGGAATTCTTCTACATGCACTGCCGTTATGCCGCCATGGCTTTATATCAACTTCAATATGTTAAAGAAGGTTAACTAACTTAAAGATGTTAAACTAATGATTTGAAACATTTCGATATCGCTTGCTTAATGTGTATATACAAGAAAATCGAATTTATACCTAAATATAAGATAACGGAATTCTTCTAAACGCACTGCCGTTATGCCGTTAAGGCTTTATGTAGACTTGAGTAAGATAGAGGGGAATAATTAACTTAAATATGTTAAACTTATGATTTGAAGCATTTCGATTTCGATTGCTAAATATGTAAATACAAGAAAATCGACTTTGTACCTAAATATAAGATTACGGAATTCTTTTAAATGCACTGCAGTTATACCGTTAAGGCTTTATGTAAACTTCAGTGCGTTAGAGAAGTTTTATTATAAATAACTTAAAAATGTAAAACTAATGATTTGAAGCATTTCGATATCGATTGCTAAATATGTAAATACAAGAAAATCGACTTTATACCTAAATATAAGATTACGGAATTCTTCTAAATGCACTGCAGTTATACCGTTAAGGCTTTATGTAGACTTCAGTGCGTTAAAGAAGGTTTATTAACTTTAATATGTTAAACTAATGATTTGAAGCATTTCGATATCGATTACTAAATGTGTATATACAAGAAAATCGACTTTATACCTAAATATAAGATAACGGAATACTTCTACATGCACTGCCGTTATGCGGCCATGATTTTATGCCAACTTCAGTTCTTCGAAGAAAGTTTATTAACTTAAATATGTTAAACTAATGATTTGAAGCATTTCGATATCGATTGCTAAATGTGTTTATACAACAAATCGATTTTATACCTAAATATAAAATTACGGAATTCTTCTACATGCACCGCCGTTATGCCGCCATGGCTTCATGTCACTTTCGGTAGGTTAAAGAAAGTAATTTAACTTAAATATGTTAAACTAATGACTTGAAGAATTTCGATATCGATTGCTAAATGGGCTAGTACAAGAAACTTGACTTTATACCTAAACATAGGATAACGGAATTCTTCCAAATGCACTGCCGTTAATCCGCCATGGCTTTATGTCAACTTCAGTTCGTTAAAGTAGGTTTGTTAACTTAAATATGTTAAACTAATGATTTGAAGCATTTCGATATCGATTTCTAAATGCATATATACAAGAAAATCGACTTTATACCTAAATATAAGATTACGGAATTCTTCCAAATTACTGTCGTTATGCCGCCATGGCCTTATTTCACCTTCAATACGTTAAAGTTGGTTAATTAACATAAATATGTTAAACTAATGATTTGAAGCATTTCGATATCGATTGCTAAATACGCAAATACAAGAAAATCATCATCTCGATATCGATTGCTACTTTATACCTTAATATAAGATTACGGAATTCTTCTAAATGCACTGCAGTTATACCGTTAAGGCTTTATGTAGACTTCATTGTGTGAAAATGTAAAACTAATGATTTGAAGCATTTCGATATCGATTGCTAAATGTGTATATACAAGAAAATCGACTTTACATATACCTAAATATAAGATTACGGAATTCTTCGAAATGTACTGTCGTTATGCCGCAATGGTTTGTATCAACTACAATACGTTAAAGAAGGTTAATTATTTTAAATATGTTAAACTAATGGTTTGAAGCATTTCGATATCGACTGCTAAATGTGTAAATACAACAAAATCGACTTTAAACCTAAATATAAAATTATACCATTACGGATTTCTTCTAAATGGGCTGCCGTTATACCGTTAAGGCTTTATGTAGACCTCATTAAGCTAAAAAATGTTGATTAACTTAATATGTTAAACTAATGATTTGAAGCATTTCGATATCGATAGCTAAATGTGTATATACAAGAATATCGACTTTATATCTGAATATAAGATTACGGAATTCTTCTACATGCACTGCCGTTATGCCGCCATGGCTTTATATCAACTTCAATATGTTAAAGAAGGTTAACTAACTTAAATATGTTAAACTAATGATTTGAAACATTTCGATATCGCTTGCTAAATGTGTATATACACGAAAATCGAATTTATACCTAAATATAAGATAACGGAATTCTTCTAAACGCACTGCCGTTATGCCGTTAAGGCTTTATGTAGACTTCAGTAAGATAGAGGGGAATAATTAACTTAAATATGTTAAACTTATGATTTGAAGCATTTCGACATCGATTGCTAAATGTGTAAATACAAAAAAATCGACTTTATACCTAAATATAAGATAACGGAATTCATATAAATATACTGCCGTTATGCCGTTATGGCTTTATGTAAACTTCAGAAGGATAAAGAAGATTAATTAATTCAAATATGTTAAACCAGTTATCTTAAGCATTTCGATATCGATTGCGAAATGTATACATACAAGAATATCGAATTTATACCTAAATATAAGATTACGGAATTCTTCCACATGTACTGTCGTTATGCCGCCATGGCTTTTTATCACCTTCAATACGTTAAAGAAGGTTAATTATCCAAACGTACTGTCGTTATGCCACCATGGCTTTATGTCAACTTCAGTTCGTTAAAGAAGGTTAATTAACTTAAAAAAGTTAAACTAATGATTTGAAGCATTTTGATATCGCTTGCTAAATGAGTATATACAAGAAAGTCGAATTTATACCTAAATATAAGATAACGGAATTCTTCTAAATGCAGTGCAATTATACCGTTAAGGTTTTATGTAGACTTCAGTGCGCTAAAGAAGGTTTATTATCTTAAATATGTTAAATTAATGATTTGAAGCATTTCGATATCGATTGCTAAATGCGTATATTGAACAAAATCGACTTTATACCTAAATATAAGATTACGGAACTCTTCCAAATGCACTGCCGTTATGCCGTTAAGGCTTTTGTAGACTTCAGTAAGATAAAGAGGATTAATTAACTTAAATCTGTTAAACTTATGATGTGAAGCATATCGGCATCGATTGCTAAATGTGTTTATACAAGAAAATCGACTTTATACCTAAATATAAGTTTACGGAATTGTCCCAAATATACTGTCGTTATGCCGCCATGGCTTTGTATCACCTTCAATACGTTAAAGAAGGTTTATTAACTTAAATATGTTAAACTAATGATTTGAAGCATTTCGATATCGATTGCTAAATGAGTATGTACAAGAAAATCGAATTCATACCTAAATATAAGATTACGTAATTCTTCTAAATGCGCTGCCGTTATGCCGTTAAGGCTTTTGCAGACTTCAGTAAGAAAAAGAGGGTTAAGTAACCAAAATATGTTTAACTAATGATTTGAAGCATTTCGATATCGATTGCTAAATATGTAAATACAAGAAAATCGACTTTATACCTTAATATAAGATTACGGAATTCTTCTAAATGCACTGCAGTTATACCGTTAAGGCTTTATGTAGACTTCAGTGTGTTAAAGAAGGTTTATTATAAATAACTTGAAAATGTAAAACTAATGATTTGAAGCATTTCGATATCGATTGCTAAATGTGTATATACAAGAAAATCGACTTTACATATACCTAAATATAAGATTACGGAATTCTTCCAAATGTACTGTCGATATGCCGCCATGGTTTGTATCAACTACAATACGTTAAAGAAGGTTTATTAACTTAAATATGTTAAACTAATGGTTTGAAGCATTTCGATATCGACTGCTAAATGTGAAAATACAACAAAATCGACTTTATACCTAAATATAAAATTATAACATTACGGATTTCTTCTAAATGCACTGCCGTTATACCGTTAAGGCTTTATGTAGAACTCATTAAGCTAAAAAATGCTTATTAACTTAATATGTTAAACTAATGATTTGAAGCATTTCGATATCGATTGTTAAATGTGTATATACAAGAAAATCGACTGTATACCTGAATATAAGATTACGGAATTCTTCTAAATGCACTGCCGTTATGCCGTTAAGGCTTTATGTAGACTTCAGTGAGTTAAAGAAGGTTTATTAACTTAAATATGTTAAGCTAATGATTTGAAGCATTTCGATATCGATTGCTAAATGTGTATATACAAGAAAATCGAATTTATACCTAAATATAAGATAATATAATTCTTCTAAATGCACTGCCGTTATGCCGTTAAGGCTTTATGTAGACTTCAGTGAGTTAAGGAAGGTTTATTAAATTAAATATGTTAAACTAGTGATTTGAAGCATTTCGATATCGATTGCTAAATGTGTATATACAAGAAAATCGACTTTATACCTAAATATAAGATTACGGAATTCTTCCAAATGTACTGTCGTTATGCCGCCATGGCTTTATTTCAACTTCAATTCCTTAAAGAAGGTTAATTAACTCAAAAAAATTAAACTAATGATTTGAAGCATTTTGATATCGCTTGCTAAATGAGTATATACAAGAAAGTCGAATTTATACCTAAATATAAGATAACGGAATTCTTCTAAATGCAGTGCAATTATACCGTTAAGGTTTTATGTAGACTTCAGTGCGTTAAAGAAGGTTTATTATCTTAAATATGTTAAACTAATAATTTGAAGCATTTCGATATCGATTGTTAAATGTGTATATTGAACAAAATCGACTTTATACCTAAATATAAGATTACGGAACTCTTCCAAATGCACTGCCGTTATGCCGTTAAGGCTTTTGTAGACTTCAGTAAGATAAAGAGGATTAATTAAATTAAATCTGTTAAACTTATGATGCGAAGCATATCGGCATCGATTGCTAAATATGTAAATACAAGAAAATCGACTTTATACCTTAATATAGGATTACGGAATTCTTCTAAATGCACTGCAGTTATACCGTTAAGGCTTTATGTAGACTTCAGTGTGTTAAAGAAGGTTTATTATAAATAACTTGAAAATGTAAAACTAATGATTCGAAGCATTTCGATATCGATTGCTAAATGTATATATACAAGAAAATCGACTTTACATATACCTAAATATAAGATTACGGAATTCTTCCAAATGTACTGTCGATATGCCGCCATGGTTTGTATCAACTACAATACGTTAAAGAAGGTTAATTATTTTAAATATGTTAAACTAACGGTTTGAAGCATTTCGATATCGACTGCTAAATGTGAAAATACAACAAAATCGACTTTATACCTAAATATAAAATTATAACATTACGGATTTCTTCTAAATGCACTGCTGTTATACCGTTAAGGCTTTATGTAGACCTCATTAAGCTAAAAAATGCTTATTAACTTAATATGTTAAACTAATGATTTGAAGCATTTCGATATCGATTGCTAAATGTGTATATACAAGAAAATCGACTTTATACCTGAATATAAGATTACGGAATTCTTCTAAATGCACTGCCGTTATGCCGTTAAGGCTTTATGTAGACTTCAGTAAGAAAAGAGGGGAATAATTAACTTAAATATGTTAAACTTATGATTTGAAGCATTTCGATTTCGATTGCTAAATATGTAAGTACAAAAAATATCGACTTTGTACCTAAATATAAGATTACGGAATTCTTTTAAATGCACTGCAGTTATACCGATAAGGCTTTATGAAAGACTTCAGTGCGTTAGAGAAAGTTTATTATAATAACTTAAAAATGTAAAACTAATTATTTGAAGCATTTCGATATCGATTGCTAAATATGTAAATACAAGAAAATCGACTTTATACCTTAATATAAGATTACGGAATTCTTCTAAATGCACTGCAGTTATACCGTTAAGGCTTTATGTAAACTTCAGTGCGTTAGAGAAAGTTTATTATAGATAACTTAAAAATGTAAAACTAATTATTTGAAGCATTTCGATATCGATTGCTAAATATGTAAATACAAGAAAATCGACTTTATACCTTAATATAAGATTACGGAATTCTTCTAAATGCACTGCAGTTATACCGTTAAGGCTTTATGTAGACTTCAGTGAGTTAAAGAAGGTTTATTAACTTAAATATGTTAAACTAGTGATTTAAAAGCATTTCGATATCGCTTGCTAAATGTGTATATACAAGAAAATCAAACTTTATACCTAAATATAAGATAAAGGAATTCTTCTAAACGCACTGCCGTTATGCCGCTAAGGCTTTATGTAGACTTCAGTAAGATAGAGGGGAATAATTAACTTAAATATGTTAAACTTATGATTTGAAGCATTTCGATTTCGATTGCTAAATATGTAAGTACAAGAATATCGACTTTGTACCTAAATATAAGATTACGGAATTCTTTTAAATGCACTGCAGTTATACCGATAAGGCTTTATGTAAACTTCAGTGCGTTAGAGAAAGTTTATTATAGATAACTTAAAAATGTAAAACTAATTATTTGAAGCATTTCGATATCGATTGCTAAATATGTAAATACAAGAAAATCGACTTTATACCTTAATATAAGATTACGGAATTCTTCTAAATGCACTGCAGTTATACCGTTAAGGCTTTATGTAGACTTCAGTGCGTTAAAGAAGGTTTATTAACTTTAATAGGTTAAACTTATGAGTTGAAGCATTTCGATATCGATTACTAAATGTGTATATACAAGAAAATCGACTTTTTACCTAAATAAAAGATAACGGAATACTTCTACATGCACTGCCGTTATGCGGCCATGATTTTATGCCAACTTCAGTTCTTCGAAGAAAGTTTATTAACTTAAATATGTTAAACTAATGATTTGAAGCATTTCGATATCGATTGCTAAATATGTAAATACAAGAAAATCGACTTTATACATAAACATAAGATTACGGAATTCATCGAAATACACTGCCGTTATGGCTTTATATAAACTTCAGTACGTTAAAAAAGGTTGTTTAACTTAAATATGTTAAAGTAATTATTTGAAGCATCTCGATATCGATTCCCAAATGTGTAAATACTTGAAAATATACTTTAACCTAAATATAAGTTTACGGAATTCTTCGACATGCACTGCCGTTATGCCGCCATGGCTTTATGCCAACTTCAGTTCGTTAAAGAGGTTTTATTAACTTAAATTTGTGAAACTAATGATTTGAAGCATTTCGATATCGATTGCTAAATGTGTATATACAAGAAAATCGACTTTATACCTCAACATAAGATTACATAATTCTTCTACATGCACTGCTGTTATGCCGCCATGGCTTTATGCCAACTTCAGTTCGTTAAAGAGGGTTTATTAACTTTAATATGTTAAACTAATGATTTGAAGCATTTTGATATCGATTGCTAAATGTGTATATATAAGAAAATCGACTTTATACCCAAATATAACATTAAGTAATTCTTCTAAATGCGCTGCCGTTATACCGTTAAGGCTTTATGTAGTCTTCAGTAAGATAAAGAAGGTTAATTAACTTAAATATGCTAAACTAATGGTTTGAAGCATTTCGATATCGACTGCTAAATGTGTAAATACAACAAAATCGACTTTATACCTAAATATAAAATTATAACATTACGGATTTCTTCTAAATGCACTGCCGTTATGCTGTTAAGGCCTTATGTAGACCTCATTAAGCTAAAAAATGTTTATTAACTTAATATGTTAAACTAATGATTTGAAGCATTTCGATATCGATAGCTAAATGTGTATATACAACAAAATCGAATTTATACCTAAACATAAGATTACGGAATTCTTCTACATACACTGCCGTTATACCGCCATGGCTTAATGTTAACTTCAGTGCGTTCAAGAAGCCTTGTTAACTTAAATATGTTAAAATAATGATTTGAAGCATTTCGATATCGATTGCTAAATGTGTTTATACAACAAATCGATTTTATACCTAAATATAAAATTACGGAATTCTTCTACATGCACCGCCGTTATGCCGCCATGGCTTCATGTCACTTTCGGTAGGTTAAAGAAGGTAATTTAACTTAAATATGTTAAACTAATGATTTGAAGCATTTCGATATCGGTTGCTAAATGTGCTAGTACAAGAAATTTGACTTTATACCTAAACATAGGATAACGGAATTCTTCCAAATGCACTACCGTTAATCCGCCATGGCTTTATGTCAACTTTAGTTCGTTAAAGTAGGTTTGTTAACTTAAATATGTTAAACAAATTATTTGAAATATTTCGATATCGCTTGCTAAATGTGTATATACAATTTATACCTAAATATAAGATAACGGAATTCTTCTAAAAGCACTGCCGTTATGCCGTTAAGGCTTTATGTAGACTTCAGTTTGTTAAAGAAGGTTTCTTATAAATAACTTGAAAATGTAATACTAATGATTTGAAGCATTTCGATATCGATTGCTAAATGTGTATATACAAGAAAATCGACTTTACATATACCTAAATATAAGATTACGGAATTCTTCCAAATGTACTGTCGATATGCCGCCATGGTTTGTATCAACTACAATACGTTAAAGAAGGTTTATTAACTTAAATATGTTAAACTAATGGTTTGAAGCATTTCGATATCGACTGCTAAATGTGAAAATACAACAAAATCGACTTTATACCTAAATATAAAATTATAACATTACGGATTTCTTCTAAATGCACTGCCGTTATACCGTTAAGGCTTTATGTAGAACTCATTAAGCTAAAAAATGCTTATTAACTTAATATGTTAAACTAATGATTTGAAGCATTTCGATATCGATTGTTAAATGTGTATATACAAGAAAATCGACTGTATACCTGAATATAAGTTTACGGAATTCTTCTAAATGCACTGCCGTTATGCCGTTAAGGCTTTATGTAGACTTCATTGCGTTAAAGAAGGTTTATTAACTTAAATATGTTAAGCTAATGATTTGAAGCATTTCGATATCGATTGCTAAATGTGTATATACAAGAAAATCGAATTTATACCTAAATATAAGATAATATAATTCTTCTAAATGCAGTGCAATTATGCCGTTAAGGTTTTATGTAGACTTCAGTGCTTTAAAATGAAGGTTTTTTAAATCTTAAATATGTTAAACAAAGTGATTTAAAAGCATTTCGATATCGCTTGCTAAATGTGTATATACAAGAAAATCAAACTTTAAAAACCTAAATATAAGAAAAAACGGAATTTTTCCCTAAATGTACTGTCGTTATGCCGCCATGGTTTTATGTAACTTAAAGAAACGTTAAAGAGGGAATAATTATTTAAATATGTTAAACTTATGATTTGAAGCATTTCGATTTCGATTGCTAAATATGAAAAGTACAAGAAAATCGACTTTGTACCTAAATAAAAAGTTTAAAACGGAATTCTTTTAAATGCACTGCCGTTATGCCATTGGGGCCTTTATGAAAGACTTTATTGCGCTAAAGAAGGTTTATTAACTTAAAAATGTAAAACTAATTATTTGAAGCATTTCGATATCGATTGCTAAATATGTAAATACAAGAAAATCGACTTTATACCTTAATATAAGATTACGGAATTCTTCTAAATGCACTGCAGTTATACCGTTAAGGCTTTATGTAGACTTCAGTGAGTTAAAGAAGGTTTATTAACTTAAATATGTTAAACTAGTGATTTGAAACATTTCGATATCGCTTGCTAAATGTGTATATACAAGAAAATCGAATTTATACCTAAATATAAGATAAAGGAATTCTTCTAAACGCACTGCCGTTATGCCGCTAAGGCTTTATGTAGACTTCAGTAAGATAGAGGGGAATAATTAACTTAAATATGTTAAACTTATGATTTGAAGCATTTCGATTTCGATTGCTAAATATGTAAGTACAAGAATATCGACTTTGTACCTAAATATAAGATTACGGAATTCTTTTAAATGCACTGCAGTTATACCGATAAGGCTTTATGTAAACTTCAGTGCGTTAGAGAAAGTTTATTATAGATAACTTAAAAATGTAAAACTAATTATTTGAAGCATTTCGATATCGATTGCTAAATATGTAAATACAAGAAAATCGACTTTATACCTTAATATAAGATTACGGAATTCTTCTAAATGCACTGCAGTTATACCGTTAAGGCTTTATGTAGACTTCAGTGCGTTAAAGAAGGTTTATTAACTTTAATAGGTTAAACTTATGAGTTGAAGCATTTCGATATCGATTACTAAATGTGTATATACAAGAAAATCGACTTTTTACCTAAATAAAAGATAACGGAATACTTCTACATGCACTGCCGTTATGCGGCCATGATTTTATGCCAACTTCAGTTCTTCGAAGAAAGTTTATTAACTTAAATATGTTAAACTAATGATTTGAAGCATTTCGATATCGATTGCTAAATATGTAAATACAAGAAAATCGACTTTATACATAAACATAAGATTACGGAATTCATCGAAATACACTGCCGTTATGGCTTTATATAAACTTCAGTACGTTAAAAAAGGTTGTTTAACTTAAATATGTTAAAGTAATTATTTGAAGCATCTCGATATCGATTCCCAAATGTGTAAATACTTGAAAATATACTTTAACCTAAATATAAGTTTACGGAATTCTTCGACATGCACTGCCGTTATGCCGCCATGGCTTTATGCCAACTTCAGTTCGTTAAAGAGGTTTTATTAACTTAAATTTGTGAAACTAATGATTTGAAGCATTTCGATATCGATTGCTAAATGTGTATATACAAGAAAATCGACTTTATACCTCAACATAAGATTACATAATTCTTCTACATGCACTGCTGTTATGCCGCCATGGCTTTATGCCAACTTCAGTTCGTTAAAGAGGGTTTATTAACTTTAATATGTTAAACTAATGATTTGAAGCATTTTGATATCGATTGCTAAATGTGTATATATAAGAAAATCGACTTTATACCCAAATATAACATTAAGTAATTCTTCTAAATGCGCTGCCGTTATACCGTTAAGGCTTTATGTAGTCTTCAGTAAGATAAAGAAGGTTAATTAACTTAAATATGCTAAACTAATGGTTTGAAGCATTTCGATATCGACTGCTAAATGTGTAAATACAACAAAATCGACTTTATACCTAAATATAAAATTATAACATTACGGATTTCTTCTAAATGCACTGCCGTTATGCTGTTAAGGCCTTATGTAGACCTCATTAAGCTAAAAAATGTTTATTAACTTAATATGTTAAACTAATGATTTGAAGCATTTCGATATCGATAGCTAAATGTGTATATACAACAAAATCGAATTTATACCTAAACATAAGATTACGGAATTCTTCTACATACACTGCCGTTATACCGCCATGGCTTAATGTTAACTTCAGTGCGTTCAAGAAGCCTTGTTAACTTAAATATGTTAAAATAATGATTTGAAGCATTTCGATATCGATTGCTAAATGTGTTTATACAACAAATCGATTTTATACCTAAATATAAAATTACGGAATTCTTCTACATGCACCGCCGTTATGCCGCCATGGCTTCATGTCACTTTCGGTAGGTTAAAGAAGGTAATTTAACTTAAATATGTTAAACTAATGATTTGAAGCATTTCGATATCGGTTGCTAAATGTGCTAGTACAAGAAATTTGACTTTATACCTAAACATAGGATAACGGAATTCTTCCAAATGCACTACCGTTAATCCGCCATGGCTTTATGTCAACTTTAGTTCGTTAAAGTAGGTTTGTTAACTTAAATATGTTAAACAAATTATTTGAAATATTTCGATATCGCTTGCTAAATGTGTATATACAATTTATACCTAAATATAAGATAACGGAATTCTTCTAAAAGCACTGCCGTTATGCCGTTAAGGCTTTATGTAGACTTCAGTTTGTTAAAGAAGGTTTCTTATAAATAACTTGAAAATGTAATACTAATGATTTGAAGCATTTCGATATCGATTGCTAAATGTGTATATACAAGAAAATCGACTTTACATATACCTAAATATAAGATTACGGAATTCTTCCAAATGTACTGTCGATATGCCGCCATGGTTTGTATCAACTACAATACGTTAAAGAAGGTTTATTAACTTAAATATGTTAAACTAATGGTTTGAAGCATTTCGATATCGACTGCTAAATGTGAAAATACAACAAAATCGACTTTATACCTAAATATAAAATTATAACATTACGGATTTCTTCTAAATGCACTGCCGTTATACCGTTAAGGCTTTATGTAGAACTCATTAAGCTAAAAAATGCTTATTAACTTAATATGTTAAACTAATGATTTGAAGCATTTCGATATCGATTGTTAAATGTGTATATACAAGAAAATCGACTGTATACCTGAATATAAGTTTACGGAATTCTTCTAAATGCACTGCCGTTATGCCGTTAAGGCTTTATGTAGACTTCAGTGAGTTAAAGAAGGTTTATTAACTTAAATATGTTAAGCTAATGATTTGAAGCATTTCGATATCGATTGCTAAATGTGTATATACAAGAAAATCGAATTTATACCTAAATATAAGATAATATAATTCTTCTAAATGCACTGCCGTTATGCCGTTAAGGCTTTATGTAGACTTCAGTGAGTTAAGGAAGGTTTATTAAATTAAATATGTTAAACTAGTGATTTGAAGCATTTCGATATCTATTGCTAAATGTGTATATACAAGAAAATCGACTTTATACCTAAATATAAGATTACGGAATTCTTCCAAATGTACTGTCGTTATGCCGCCATGGCTTTATTTCAACTTCAATTCGTTAAAGAAGGTTTATTAACTTTAATATGTTAAGCTAATGATTTGAAGCATTTCGATATCGATTGCTAAATGTGTATATACAAGAAAATCGAATTTATACCTAAATATAAGATAATATAATTCTTCTAAATGCAGTGCAATTATACCGTTAAGGTTTTATGTAGACTTCAGTGCGTTAATGAAGGTTTATTATCTTAAATATGTTAAACTAATAATTTGAAGCATTTCGATATCGATTGCTAAATGTGTATATACAAGAAAATCGACTTTACATATACCTAAATATAAGATTACGGAATTCTTCCAAATGTACTGTCGATATGCCGCCATGGTTTGTATCAACTACAATACGTTAAAGAAGGTTAATTATTTTAAATATGTTAAACTAACGGTTTGAAGCATTTCGATATCGATTGCTAAATATGTAAATACAAGAAAATCGACTTTATACCTAAATATAAAATTATAACATTTTGGAATTCTTCTAAATGCACTGCCGTTATGCCATTAGGGCCTTATGTAGACTTTATTGCGCTAAAGAAGGTTTATTAACTTAAATATGTTAAGCTAATGATTTGAAGCATTTCGATACCGATTGCTAAATGTGTGTATACAAGAAAATCGAATTTATACCTAAATATAAGATAACATAATTCTTCTAAATGCACTGCCGTTATGCCGTTAAGGCTTTATGTAGACTTCAGTGAGTTAAAGAAGGTTTATTAACTTAAACATGTTAAACTAGTGATTTGAAACATTTCGATATCGCTTGCTAAATGTGTATATACAAGAAAATCGAATTTATACCTAAATATAAGATAAAGGAATTCTTCTAAACGCACTGCCGTTATGCCGCTAAGGCTTTATGTAGACTTCAGTAAGATAGAGGGGAATAATTAACTTAAATATGTTAAACTTATGATTTGAAGCATTTCGATTTCGATTGCTAAATATGTAAGTACAAGAAAATCGACTTTGTACCTAAATATAAGATTACGGAATTCTTTTAAATGCACTGCAGTTATACCGATAAGGCTTTATGTAAACTTCAGTGCGTTAGAGAAAGTTTATTATAGATAACTTAAAAATGTAAAACTAATTATTTGAAGCATTTCGATATCGATTGCTAAATATGTAAATACAAGAAAATCGACTTTATACCTTAATATAAGATTACGGAATTCTTCTAAATGCACTGCAGTTATACCGTTAAGGCTTTATGTAGACTTCAGTGCGTTAAAGAAGGTTTATTAACTTTAATATGTTAAACTTATGATTTGAAGCATTTCGATATCGATTACTAAATGTGTATATACAAGAAAATCGACTTTTTACCTAAACAAAAGATAACGGAATACTTCTACATGCACTGCCGTTATGCGGCCATGATTTTATGCCAACTTCAGTTCTTCGAAGAAAGTTTATTAACTTAAATATGTTAAACTAATGAGTTGAAGCATCTCGATATCGATTGCTAAATGTGTATATACTACAAAATCGAATTTATACCTAAACATAAGATTACGGAATTCTTCTACATGCACTGCCGTTATACCGCAAGGCTTTATGTTAACTTCAGTGCGTTAAAGAAGGCTTATTAACTTAAATATGTTAAATTAATGATTTGAAACATTTCGATATATATATCGACTTTATATCTAAATATAAGATTATACCTAAATATAAGATTACGTTATTCTTCTAAATGCACTGCCGTTATGCCGTTAAGGCTTGATGTAGACTTCAGGAAGATAAATAGGGTTAAATAACTTAAATATGTTAAACTAATGATTTGAAGCATTTCGATATCGATTGCTCGATGTGTTTATACAACAAATAGATTTTATACCTAAATATAAAATTACGGAATTCTTCTACATGCACTGCCGTTATGCCGCCATGGCTTCATGTCACCTTCGATACGTTAACGAAGGTAATTTAACTTAAATATGTTAAACTAATGATTTGAAGCATTTCGATATCGATTGCTAAATGTGCTAGTACAAGAAACTTGACTTTATACCTAAACATAGGATAACGGAATTCTTCCAAAAGCACTGCCGTTAATCCGCCATGGCTTTATGTCAACTTCAGTTCTTTAAAGAAGGTTTGTTAACTTAAATATGTTAAACTAATGATTTGAAGCATTTCGATATCGATTTCTAAATGCATATATACAAGCAAATCGGCTTTATACCTAAATATAAGATTACGGAATTCTTCCAAATTACTGTCGTTGTGCCGCCATGGCTTTATTTCACCTTCAATACGTTAAAGATAGTTAATTAACTTAAATATGTTAAACTTATGATTTGAAACATTTCGATATCGATTGCTAAATATGTAAATACAAGAAAATCGACTTTATAACTTAATATAAGATTACGGAATTCTTCTAAATGTACAGCAGTGATCCCGTTAAGGCTTTATGTAGACTTCAGTGCGTTAAAGAAGGTTTATTAACTTTAATATGTTTAACTAATGATTTGAAGCATTTCGATATCGCTTTTTAAATGTGTATATACAAGAAAATCAAGTATACATATACCTAAATATAAGATTACGGAACTCTTCCAAATGTACTGTCGTTATGCCGCCATGGTTTGTATCAACTACAATACGTTAAAGAAGGTTATTTATTTTAAATATGTTAAACTAATGGTTTGAAGCATTTCGATATCGACTGCTAAATGTGTAAATACAACAAAATCGACTTTTTACCTAAATATAAAATTATAACATTACGGATTTCTTCTAAATGCACTGCCGTTATACCGTTAAAGCCTTATGTAGACCTCATTAAGCTAAAAAATGTTTATTAACTTAATATGTTAAACTGAAGATTTGAAGCATTTCGATATCGATAGCTAAATATGTATATACAACAAAATCGAATTTATACCTAAACATAAGATTACGGAATTCTTCTACATACACTGCCGTTATACCGCCATGGCTTTATTTTAACTTCAGTGCGTTAAAGAAGCCTTATTAACTTAAATATGTTAAAATAATGATTTGAAGCATTTCGATATCGATTGCTAAATGTGTTTATACAACAAATCGATTTTATACCTAAATATAAAATTACGGAATTCTTCTACATGCACCGCCGTTATGCCGCCATGGCTTCATGTCACTTTCGGTAGGTTGAAGAAGGTAATTTAACTTAAATATGTTAAACTAATGATTTGAAGCATTTCGATATCGATTGCTAAATGTGCTAGTACAAGAAATTTGACTTTATACCTAAACATAGGATAACGGAATTCTTCCAAATGCACTGCCGTTAATCCGCCATGGCTTTATGTCAACTGCAGTTCGTTAAAGAAGGTTTTTTAACTTAAATATGTTAAACTAATGATTTGAAGCATTTCGATATCGATTTCTAAATGCATATATACAAGCAAATCGGCTTTATACCTAAATATAAGATTACGGAATTCTTCCAAATTACTGTCGTTGTGCCGCCATGGCTTTATTTCACCTTCAATACGTTAAAGATAGTTAATTAACTTAAATATGTTAAACTTATGATTTGAAACATTTCGATATCGATTGCTAAATATGTAAATACAAGAAAATCGACTTTATAACTTAATATAAGATTACGGAATTCTTCTAAATGTACAGCAGTGATCCCGTTAAGGCTTTATGTAGACTTCAGTGCGTTAAAGAAGGTTTATTAACTTTAATATGTTTAACTAATGATTTGAAGCATTTCGATATCGCTTTTTAAATGTGTATATACAAGAAAATCAAGTATACATATACCTAAATATAAGATTACGGAACTCTTCCAAATGTACTGTCGTTATGCCGCCATGGTTTGTATCAACTACAATACGTTAAAGAAGGTTATTTATTTTAAATATGTTAAACTAATGGTTTGAAGCATTTCGATATCGACTGCTAAATGTGTAAATACAACAAAATCGACTTTTTACCTAAATATAAAATTATAACATTACGGATTTCTTCTAAATGCACTGCCGTTATACCGTTAAAGCCTTATGTAGACCTCATTAAGCTAAAAAATGTTTATTAACTTAATATGTTAAACTGAAGATTTGAAGCATTTCGATATCGATAGCTAAATATGTATATACAACAAAATCGAATTTATACCTAAACATAAGATTACGGAATTCTTCTACATACACTGCCGTTATACCGCCATGGCTTTATTTTAACTTCAGTGCGTTAAAGAAGCCTTATTAACTTAAATATGTTAAAATAATGATTTGAAGCATTTCGATATCGATTGCTAAATGTGTTTATACAACAAATCGATTTTATACCTAAATATAAAATTACGGAATTCTTCTACATGCACCGCCGTTATGCCGCCATGGCTTCATGTCACTTTCGGTAGGTTGAAGAAGGTAATTTAACTTAAATATGTTAAACTAATGATTTGAAGCATTTCGATATCGATTGCTAAATGTGCTAGTACAAGAAATTTGACTTTATACCTAAACATAGGATAACGGAATTCTTCCAAATGCACTGCCGTTAATCCGCCATGGCTTTATGTCAACTGCAGTTCGTTAAAGAAGGTTTTTTAACTTAAATATGTTAAACTAATGATTTAAAGCATTTCGATATCGATTTCTAAATGCATATATACAAGCAAATCGACTTTATACATAAATATAAGATTACGGAATTCTTCCAAATTACTGTCGTTATGCCGCCATGGCTTTATTTCACCTTCAATACGTTAAAGTTGGTTAATTAACATAATTATGTTAAACTAATGATTTGAAGCATTTCGATATCGATTGCTAAATACGTAAATACACGAAAATCGACTTTATACCTTAATATAAGATTACGGAATTCTTCTAAATGCACTGCAGTTATACCGATAAGGCTTTATGTAAACTTCAGTGCGTTAGAGAAAGTTTATTATAGATAACTTAAAAATGTAAAACTAATTATTTGAAGCATTTCGATATCGATTGCTAAATATGTAAATACAAGAAAATCGACTTTATACCTTAATGTAAGATTACGGAATTCTTCTAAATGCACTGCAGTTATGCCGTTAAGGCTTTTGTAGACTTCAGTATGAAAAAGAGGGTTAATTAACTTAACTATGTTAAACTAATGATTTGAAGCAATTCGATATCGATTGCTAAATATGTATGTACAAAAAAATCGACTTTATACCTAAATATAAGATAACGGAATTCATATAAATATACTGCCGTTATGCCGTTATGGCTTTATGTAGACCTCATTAAGCTAAAAAATGTTTATTAACTTAATATGTTAAACTAATGATTTGAAGCATTTCGATATCGATTGCTAAATGTGTATATACAAGAAAATCGAATTTTTACCTGAACATAAGATTACGGAATTCTTCTACATGCACTGCCGTTATGCCGCCATGGCTTTATATCAACTTCAATATGTTAAAGAAGGTTAACTAACTTAAATATATTAAACTAATGATTTGAAACATTTCGATATCGATTGCGAAATGTATACATACAAGAAAATCGAATTTATACCTAAATATAAGATTACGGAATTCTTCTAAATGCACTGCCGTTATACCGTTATGGCTTTAGGTAAACTTCAGTAAGATAAAAGAGGTTAATAACATTAAATATGTTAAACTAATGATCTCAAGCATTTCGATATCGATTGCTAAATGTGTTTATACAACAAATCGATTTTATACCTAAATATAAAATTACGGAATTCTTCTACATGCACCGCTGTTATGCCGCCATGGCTTCATGTCAATTTCGGTAGGTTAAAGAAGGTAATTTAACTTAAATATGTTAAACTAATGATTTGAAGCATTTCGATATAGATTGCTAAATGTGCTAGTACAAGAAATTTGACTTTATACCTAAACATAGGATAACGGAACTCTTCCAAATGCACTGCCGTTAATCCGCCATGGCTTTATGTCAACTTCAGTTCGTTAAAGTAGGTTTGTTAACTTAAATATATTAAACGAATGATTTGAAGCATTTCGATATCGATTTCTGAATGCATATATACAAGAAAATCGACTTTGAACGTTAATATAAGATTACGGAATTCTTCCAAATTACTGTCGTTATGCCGCCATGGCTTTATTTCACCTTCAATACGTTAAAGTTGGTTAATTAACATAAATATGTTAAACTAATGATTTGAAGCATTTCGATATCGATTGCTAAATACGTAAATACAAACAAATCGACTTTATACCTAAATATAAAATTATAACATTACGGATTTCTTCTAAATGCACTGCCGTTATACCGTTAAGGCTTTATGTAGACTTCAGTGTGTTAAAGAAGGTTTATTATAAATAACTTGAATATGTAAAACTAATGATTTGAATCATTTCGATATCGATTGCTAAATGTGTATATACAAGAAAATCGACTTTACATATACCTAAATATAAGATTACGGAATTCTTCCAAATGTACTGTCGTTATGCCGCCATGGTTTGTATCAACTACAATACGTTAAAGAAGGTTAATTATTTTAAATATGTTAAACTAATGGTTTGAAGCATTTCGATATCGACTGCCAAATGTGTAAATACAACAAACCCGACTTTATACCTAAATATAAATCTATAACATTACGGATTTCTTCTAAATGCACTGCCGTTATACCGTTAAGGCTTTATGTAGACCTCAATAAGCAAGAAAATGTAGACTAACTTAAATATGTTAAACTTATGATTTGAAGCATTTCGATATCGATTGCTAAATGTGTAAATACAAAAAAATCGACTTTGTACCTAAATATAAGATTACGGAATTCTTTAAAATGCATTTAAGGCTTTTTGTAGACTTCAGTGCGTTAAAGAAGTTTCATTATAAAAACCTTGAAATTGTAAAACTAAATATTTTAAGCATTTCGATATCGGTTGCTAAATGAGTATATACAAGAAAATCGACTTTATACCTAAATATAAGATTATAAAATTCTTCTAAATGCACTGCCGTTATGCCGTTAAGGCTTTTGTAGACTTCAGTATGAAAAAGAGGGTTAATTAACTTAACTATGTTAAACTAATGATTTGAAGCAATTCGATATCGATTGCTAAATATGTATGTACAAAAAAATCGACTTTATACCTAAATATAAGATAACGGAATTCATATAAATATACTGCCGTTATGCCGTTATGGCTTTATGAAAACTTCAGTAGGATAAAGAAGATTAATTAATTCAAATATGTTTAACCAGTTATCTTAAGCATTTCGATATCGATTGCGAAATGTATACATACAAGAAAATCGAATTTATACCTAAATATAAGATTACGGAATTCTTCCACATGTACTGTCGTTATGCCGTTAATTATTTTAAATGTGTTAAACTAGTGGTTTGAAGCATTTCGATATCGATTGCTAAATGTGAAAATACAAGAAAATCGAATTTATACCTAAATTTAAATTATAACATTACGGAATTCTTCTAAATGCACTGCCATTATACCGCTAAGGCTTTATGTAGACTTCAGTAAGCTAAAAAATGTTTATTAACTTAATATATTAAACTAATGATTTGAAGCATTTCGATATCGATAACAAAATGAGTATATACAAGAAAATCAATTTTATACCTATATATAAGATTACGGAATTCTTCTACATGCACTGCCGCTATGCCGCCATGACTATATGCCAACTTCAGATCGTTAAAGAAGGTTTATTAACTTAAATATGTTAAACTAATGAGTTGAGGCATCTCGATATCGATTGCTAAATGTATATATACAACAAAATCGACTTTATACCTAAATATAAGATTACGGAATTCTTCTAAATGCACTGCCGTTATACCGTTATGGCTTTAGGTAAACTTCAGTAAGATAAAGAAGGTTAATAACCTTAAATATGTTAAACTATCGATTTGAAGCATTTCGTTATCGATAGCTAAATGTGTATATACAAGAAAATCGAATTTATACCTAAATATAAGATTACGAATTTCTTCTAAATGCACTGCCGTTATGCCGCCATGGCTTTATATCAACTTCAATAAGTTAAAGAAGGTTAACTAACTTAAATATGTTAAACTAATGATTTAAAACATTTCGATGTCGCTTGCTAAATGTGTATATATAAGAAAATCGAATTTATACCTAAACATAAGATAACGGAATTCTTCTAAATGCACTGCAGTTATACCGTTAAGGCTTTATGTAGACTTCTGTGCGTTAAAGGTTTATTAACATAAACATGTTAAACTAATGATTTGAAGCATTTCGATATCAATTGCTAAATGTGTATATACAAGCAAATCGACTTTATACCTAAATATAAGATAACCGAATTCTTCTAAATGCACTGCCGATATGCCGCCATGGCTTTAAGCCAAGTTCAGATCGTTGAAGAAGGTTTATTAACTTAAATATGTTAAACTAATGAGTTGAAGCATCTCGATATCGATTGCTAAATGTGTCTATACAACAAAATCGAATTTATACCTAAACATAAGATTACGGAATTCTTCTACATGCACTACCGTTATGCCGCCATGGCTTTATGTTAACTTCAGTGCATTAAAGAAGCTTTATTAACTTAAATATGTTAAAATAATGATTTGAAGTATTTCGATATCGATTGCTAAATGAGTATATACAAGAAAATCGACTTTATACCTAATTATAAGGTTACGTAATTCTTCTAAATTCACTGCCGTTATGCCGTTAAGGCTTTATGTAGACTTCAGTAAGATAAAGTGGGTTGATTAACTTAAATATGTTAAACTAATGATTTGAAGCATTTCGATATTGATTGATAAATGCGTATAAACAAGAAAACCGATTTTATACCTAGATATAAGATTACGGAATTCTTCTACATGCACTGCCGTTATGCCGCCATGGATTTATGTCACCTTCGGTAGGTTAAAAAAGGTAATTTAACTTAAATATGTTAAACTAATGATTTGAAGCATTTCGATATCGATTGCTAATTGCGCTAGTACAAGAATCCTGACTTTATACCTAAACATAGGATAACGGAATTCTTCCAAATGCACTGCCGCTATTCCGCCATGGCTTTATGTCAACTTCAGTTCGTTAAAGTAGGTTTGTTAACTTAAATATGTTAAACTAATGATTTGAAGCATTTCGATATCGATTGCTAAATGCGTATATACAAGAAAATCGACTTTATACCTAAATATAAGATTACGGAATTCTTCTACATGCACTGCCGTGCAAGAAGGTTTATTAACTTAAATATTTTAAACTAATGAATTGAAGCATCTCGATATCGATGGCTAAATGTCTATATACAAGAAAATCGACTTTATACCTAAATATAAGATTACGGAATTTTTCTACATGCACTGTCGTTATGCGGCCATGGCTTAATGTTAACTTCTGTGCGTTAAAGAAGCTTTATTAACGTAAATATGTTAAACTAATGATTTGAGGCATTTCGATATCGATTGCTTAATGCATATATACAAGAAAATCGACTTTTTACCTAAATATAAGATTAGGGAATTCTTCTACATGCACTGCCGTTATGCCGCCATGGCTTTATGACAACTTCAGTTCGTTGAAGAAGGTTTATTAACTTAAATATGTTAAACTAATGAATTGAAGCATCGCGATATCGATTGCTAAATGTGTATATACAAGAAAATCGACTTTATACCTAAATATAAGATTACGGAATTCTTCCAAATGCACTGCCGTTATACCGTTATGGCTTTATTTTAACTTCAGTGCGTTAAAGAAGCTTTATTAACTTAAATGTGTTAAACTAATGATTTGAAGCATTTCGATATCGATTGCTAAATATGTAAATACAAGAAAATCGACTTTATACCTAAATATAAGATTACGGAATTCTTCTAAATGCACTGCAGGTATACCGCTAAGGCTTTATGTAGACTTCAGTGCGTTAAAGAAGCTTTATTAACTTAAATATGTTAAAATAATAATTTGGAGCATTTCGATATCGCTCGCTAACTGTGTATATACAAGAAAATCGACTTTATACCTAAACATAAGATAACGGAATTCTTCAAAATGCACTGCCGTTATGCCACCATAGCTTTATGTAAACTTCAGTTCGTTAAAAAAGGTTTATTAATTTAAATATATTAAACTAGTGATTTGAAGCATTTCGATATCGTTTGCTAAATGTGTATATAAAAGAAAATCGACTTTATACCTAAATATAAGACTACGGAATTCTTCGAAATGCACTGCCGTTATGCCGCCATGGCTTAATGTTAACTTCAGTGCGTTAAAGAAGCTTTATTAACTTAAATATGTTAAACTAATGATTTGAAGCATTTCGATTTCGATTTCTAAATGTATATATACAAGAAAATCGACTTTATACCTAAATATAAGATTACTGAATTCTTTTAAATGCACTGCAGTTATACCGTTAAGGCTTTATGTAGACCTCTGTGCGTTAAAGGTTTATTAACTTAAATATGTTAACCTAATGATATGAAGCATTTCGGTATCGATTGCTAAATGTGTATATACAACAAAATCGACTTTATACCTAAATATAAGATAACGGAATTCTTCTACATGCACTGCCGTTATGCCGCCATGGCTTTATGCCAACTTCAGTTCGTTGAAGAAGGTTTATTAACTTAAATATGTTAAACTAATAAGCTGAAGCATTTCGATATCGATTGCTAAATGAGTAAATACAAGAAAATCGACTTTATACCTAAGTATAAGATTACGTAGCTCTTCTAAATGCACTGCCGTTATGCCGTTAAGGCTTTATGTAGACTTCAGTAAGATAAAAGGGTGACTTAAATATGTTAAACTAATAATTTGAAGCATTTCGATTTCGAATGCTAAATGTGTATATACAAGAAAATCGAATTTATACCTAAACATAAGATTAGGTAATTCTTCTAAATGCACTGCCGTTATGCCGTTAAGGCTTTATGTAGACTTCAGTGAGATAAAGAAGTTTAATTAACTTAAATGTGCTAAACTACTGATTTGAAGCATTTCGATATCGATTGCTAAATGTGTATAGACAAGAAAATCGACTTCATACCTAAACATAGGATAACAGAATTCTTCTAAATGCACTGCCATTTTACCGTAATGGTTTTATGTAAACTTCAGGTGGTTAAAAAAGGTTTATTAACTTAAATATATGAAACTAATGATTTGAAGCATTTCGATATCGATTGCTAAATGTGTATATACAAGAAAATCGACTTTATACATAAATATAACATAACGTAATTCTTCTAAATGCATTGCCGTTATACCGTTAAGGCTTTATGTAGACTTCAGTAAGATAAAGAGGGTTAATTAACTTAAATATGTTAAACTAATGATTTGAAGCATTTCGGTATCGATTTCTGAATGTGTATTTACAAGAAAATCGATTTTATACCTAAATATAAGATTACGAAATTCTTCCAAATTACTGTCGTTATGCCGCCATGGCTTTATATCACCTTCAATACGTTAAAGATGGTTAATTAACTTAAATATGTTAAACTAATGATTTGAAGCATTTCGATATCGATTGCTAAATATGTAAATACAAGAAAATCGACTTCATACATAAATATATGATTACGGAATTCATCGAAATACACTGCCGTTATGGCTTTATATAAACTTCAGTACGTTAAAAAAGGTTGTTTAACTTAAATATGTTCAAGTAATTATTTGAAGCATCTCGATATCGATTCCCAAATGTGTAAATACATGAAAATAGACTTTAACCTAAATATAAGATTACGGAATTCTTCTACATGCACTGCCGTTAGGCCGCCATGGCTTTATGCCAACTTCAGTTCGTTAAAGAGGTTTTATTAACTTAAATATGTGAAACTAATGATTTAAGCATTTCGATATCGATTGCTAAATGCATATATACAAGAAAATCGATTTTATACCTAAATATTAGATTACGGAATTCTTCCAAATTACTGTCGTTATGCCGCCATGGCTTTATATCACCTTCAATACGTTAAAGATGGTTACTTAACTAAAATATGTTAAACTAATGATTTGAAGCATTTCGATATCGATTTTTAAATATGTAAATACAAGAAAATCGACTTTATACATAAATATAAGATTACGGAATTCATCGAAATACACTGCCGTTATGGCTTTATATAAACTTGAGTACGTTAAAAAAGGTTGTTTAACTTAAATATGTTAAAGTAATTATTTGAAGCATCTCGATATCGATTCCCAAATGTGTAAATACTTGAAAATAGACTTTAACCTAAATATAAGATTACGGAATTCTTCTACATGCACTGCCGTTATGCCGCCATGGCTTTATGCCAACTTCAGTTCGTTAAAGAAGTTTTATTAACTTAAATTTGTGAAACTAATGATTTGAAGCATTTTGAAGCATGTATATACAAGAAAATCGACTTTATATCTAAACATAAGATTACGGAATTCTTCTACATGCACTGCCGTTATGCCGCCATGGCTTTATGCCAACTTCAGTTCGTTAAAGAGGGTTTATTAACTTTAATATGTTAAACTAATGATTTGAAGCATTTTGATATCGATTGCTAAATGTGTATATACAAGAAAATCGACTTTATACCTAAACATAAGATAACGGAATTCTTCTAAATGCACTGCCGTTATGCCACCATAGCTTTATGTAAACTTCAGTTTGTTAAAAAAGGTTTATTAATTTAAATATGTTAAACTAGTGATTTGAAGCATTTCGATATCGTTTGCTAAATGTGTATATAAAAGAAAATCGACTTTATACCTAAATATAAGACTACGGAATTCTTCGAAATGCACTGCCGTCATGCCGATAAGGCTTTATGTAAACGCCAGTAAGATAAAGTAGGCTAAATAACTTAAATACATATGTGAAACCAGTTATTTGAAGCATTTCGATATCGATTGCTAAATGAGTATATACAAGAAAATCGACTTTATACCTAAATATAAGATTGCGCAATTCTCCTAATGATTTGCCGTTATGCCGTTAAGGCGTTTCTAGACTTCAGTAAGATAAAGAGGGTTAATTAACTTAATATGTTAAACTAATGATTTGAGGTATTTCGATATCGATTGCTAAATGTGTATATACAAGAAAATCGACTTTATCCCTAAACATAAGATTACGGAACTCTTCTAAATGCACTGCCGTTATGCCGTTATGGCTTTATGTTAACTTCTGTTCGTTAAAGAAGGTTTATTAACTTAAATATGTTAAACTAATGATTTGAAGATTTTCGAAATCGATTGCTAAATGCATATATACAAGAAAATCGACTTTATACCTAAATATAAGATTACGGAATTCTTCCAAATGCTACTGCCGTTATGCCGCCATGGCTTTATATACTTCAATACGTTAAAGAAGGTTAATTAACTTAAATATGTTAAACTAATGATTTGAACATATTCGATATCGATTGCTAAAATGTATATACAAAAAAATCGAATTTATACCTAATATAAGATTACGGAATTCTTCTTCAAGCTCTGCCGTTATGCCGCCATGGCTTTATGTAACTTCAGTTCGTTAAAGAAGGTTTATTAACTTAAATATGTTAAACTAATGATTTGAAGCATTTCGATATCGATTGCTAAATGAGTATATACAAGAAAATCGACTTTATACCTAAATATAAAAATTACGTAATTCTTCTAAATGCTCTGCCGTTATGCCGTTAAGGCTTTTGTAGACTTCAGTAGGATAAAGAGGGTTATTTAACTTAAATATGTTAAACTAATGATTTGAAGCATTTCGATATCGATTGCTAAATGTGTGGTATACAAAAAATCGACTTTATACCTAAATATAAAAATTACGGAATTCTTCTAAATGCACTGCCGTTATGCCGTTCATGGCTTTATGCCAACTTCAGTTGTTAAAAGGGTAATTAACTTAAATATGTTAAACTAATGATTTGAAGCATTTCGATATCGATTGCTAAATGCAGTATATACAAGAAAATCGATTTTATACCTAAATATAAGATTACGGAATTCTTCTAAATGCACTGCCGTTATGCCGCCATGGCTTTATTGACTTCAGTACGTAAAGAAGGTTAATTAACTTAAATATGTTAAACTAATGATTTGAAGCATTTGTTTCGATTACTAAATTGTTAACAACAAAATCGATTTATACCATTCATAAGATAACGGAATTCTTCTAAATGCACTGCCGTTATGCCGCCATGGCTTTATGCCAACTTCAGTTTGTTGAAGAAGGTTTATTAACTTTAATATGTTAAACTAATGATTTGAAGCATTTTGATATCGATTGCTTAATGTGTATATATAAGAAAATCGACTCTATACCCAAATATAACATTAAGTAATTCTTCTAAATGCACTGCCGTTATACCGTTAAGGCTTTATGTAGACTTCAGTAAGATAAAGAAGGTTAATTAACTTAAATATGCTAAACTAATGATTTGAAGCATTTCGATATCGATTGTTAAATGTGTATATTTAACGAAATCGACTTTATACCTAAATATAAAATATCGGAATTCTTCCAAATGCACTGCCTTTTACCGTTAAGGCTTTATGTAAACTTCAGTAAGATAAAGAAGGTTAATTAACTTAAATATATTGAACTAATGATTTGCACCATTTCGATATCGATTGCTAAATGAGTGTATACAAGAAAATCGGCTTTATACCTAAATATAAGGTTAAGAAATTCTTCTAAATGCACTGGCGTCATACCATTAAGGCTTTATGTAAACTTCAGTACGATAAAGTACGCTAATTAACTTAAATATGTTAAACTAATGATTTGAAGCATTTCGATATCGATTGCTAAATATGTTAATAAAAGAAAATCGACTTTATACCTAAACATAAGATCACGGTATTCTTCTACATGCACTGCCGTTATGCCGCCATGGCTTTGTGTTATCTTCAGTGCGTTAAAGAAGCTTTATTAACTTAAATATGTTAAAATAATAATTTGGAGCATTTCGATATCGCTCGCTAACTGTGTATATACAAGAAAATCGACTTTATACCTAAACATAAGATAACGGAATTCTTCAAAATGCACTGCCGTTATGCCACCATAGCTTTATGTAAACTTCAGTTCGTTAAAAAAGGTGTATTAATTTAAATATATTAAACTAGTGATTTGAAGCATTTCGATATCGTTTGCTAAATGTGTATATAAAAGAAAATCGACTTTATACCTAAATATAAGACTACGGAATTCTTCGAAATGCACTGCCGTCATGCCGATAAGGCTTTATGTAAACGCCAGTAAGATAAAGTAGGCTAAATAACTTAAATACATATGTGAAACCAGTTATTTGAAGCATTTCGATATCGATTGCTAAATGAGTATATACAAGAAAATCGACTTTATACCTAAATATAAGATTGCGCAATTCTTCTAAATGATTTGCCGTTATGCCGTTAAGGCGTTTGTAGACTTCAGTAAGATAAAGAGGGTTAATTAACTTAAATATGTTAAACTAATGATTTGAGGCATTTCGATATCGATTGCTAAATGTGTATATACAAGAAAATCGACTTTATACCTAAACATAATATTACGGAACTCTTCTAAATGCACTGCCCTTATGCCGTTATGGCTTTATGTTAACTTCAGTTCGTTTAAGAAGGTTTATTAACTTAGATGTGTTACACCAGTTATTTAAAGCATTTCGAAATCGATTTCTTAATGCATATATACAAGAAAATCGACTTTCTACCTAAATATAAGATTACGGAATTCTTCCAAATGTACTGTCGTTAAGCCGCCAAGGCTTTATATCAACTTCAATATCTTATAGAAGGATAATTAACTTAAATATGTTAAACTAATGATTGGAAGCATTTCGATATCGATTGCTAAATTTGTATATACAACAAAATCGACTTTATACCTAAATATAAGCTTACGGAATTCTTCTAAATGCATTGCCGATATCGAAATGCTTCAAATCACTAGTTTAACATAATTAAATAAATAAACCTTTTTTAACGAACGGAAGTTGGCATAAAGCCATGGCGGCATAACGGCAGTGCATTTAGAAGAATTCTGTTATCTTATGTTTAGGTATAAATTCGATTTTCTTGTATATACACATTTAACAATCGATATCGAAATGCTTCAAATCATTAATTTAACATATTTAAGTTAATTAAACTTCTTTATCTTACTGAAGTTTACATAAAGTCATAACGGCATAACGGCAGTGCATTTGGAAGAATTCCGTAGACTTCCGTAGAACATATTTCCGTAATCTTATATTCAGGTATAAATTCGATTTTTTTGTATATGCACATTTTGCAATCGATATCGAAATGCTTCAAATCTTTAGTTTAACATATTTAAGTTAATAAAACCTCTTTAACGAACTGAAGTTGGCATAAAGCCATGGCGGCCTAACGGCAGTGCATGTAGAAGAATTCCGTAGTCTTATATTTAGGTTAAAGTCTATTTTCATGTATTTACACATTTGGGAATCGATATCGAGATGCTTCAAATAATTACTTTAACATATTTAAGTTAAACAACCTCTTTTAACGTACTGAAGTTTATATAAAGCCATAACATACTTATGTATTAAGTTAATAAACATTTTTTAGCTTAATGAGGTCTACATAAAGCCTTAACGGTATAACGGCAGTGCATTTAGAAGCAATCCGTAATGTTATAATTTTATATTTAGGTATAAAGTCGATTTTGTTGTATTTGCACATTTAGCAGTCGATATCGAAATGCTTCAAACCATTAGTTTAACATATTTAAAATAATTAACCTTCTTTATCGTATTGTAGTTGATACAAACAATGTTGGCATAACGACAGTACATTTTAAAGAATTCCGTAATCTTATACTTAGGTATATGTAAAGTCGATTTTCTTGTATATACATATTTAGCAATCGATATCGAAATGCTTCAAATCATTAGTTTTACTTTTTCAAGTTATTTATAATAAACCTTCTTTAACACACTGAAGTCTACATAAAGCCTTAACGGTATAACTGCAGTGCATTTAGAAGAATTTCCGTAATCTTATATTAAGGTATAAAGTCGATTTTCTTGTATTTACATATTTAGCAATCGATATCGAAATGCTTCAAATCATTAGTTTAACATATTTAAGTTAATAAAACCTCTTTAACGAACTGAAGTTGGCATAAAGCCATGGCGGCCTAACGGCAGTGCATGTAGAAGAATTCCGTAGTCTTATATTTAGGTTAAAGTCTATTTTCATGTATTTACACATTTGGGAATCGATATCGAGATGCTTCAAATAATTACTTTAACATATTTAAGTTAAACAACCTTTTTTAACGTACTGAAGTTTATATAAAGCCATAACATACTTATGTATTAAGTTAATAAACATTTTTTAGCTTACTAAAGTCTACTTAAAGCCTTAACGGTATAGCGGCAGTGCATTTAGAAGAATTCCGTAATGTTTTAATTTTATATTTAGGTATAAATTCGATTTTCTTGTATATACATATTTAGCAATCGATATCGAAATGCTTCAAATCATTAGTTTAACATATTTAAGTTAATTAAGCTTCTTTAACGTATTGAAGTTGATAAAGAGCCATGGCGGCATAACGACAGCACATTTGTAAGAAATCCGTAGTCTTTTATTTAGGTATGAATGCGATTTTCTTGTATATACATATTTGGCAAGCGATATCGAAATGCTTCAAATCATAAGTTTAACATATTTAAGTTAATTAACCTTCTTTAACGTATTGAAGTTGATATAAAGCCATAACGGCAGTGCATTTGGAAGAATTCCGTAATCTTATATTTAGGTATGTAGTCGAGTTTCTTGGATTTACACATTTAGCAATCGATATCGAAAATCTTCAAATAATTTAGGTATAAAGTCGATTTTGTTCAATATACGCATTTAGCAATCGATATCGAAATGCTTCAAATCATTAGTTTAACATACTTAAGTTAATAAACCTTCTTTAACGCACTAAAGTCTACATAAGGCCCTAATGGCACAACGGCAGTGCATTTAGAAGAATTCCATAATGTTATAATTTTATATTAAGGTGTAAAGTCGATTTTCTTGTCTTTACACATTTAGCAGTCGATATCGAAATGCTTCAAATAACTGGTTTAACATATTTAAGTTAATAAACATTCTTTAACGAACTGCAGTTTATACAAAGCCATGGCGGCATAACGACAGTACATTTGGAAGAATTCCGTAATCTTATATTTCGCTAAAAATCGATTTTTTTGTATATGCACATTTAGCAATCTATATCGAAATGCCTCAAATCATTAGTTTAACATATTTAAGTTAATAAACCTTCTTTAACGCACTGAAGTCTACTTAAAGACTTAACGGTATAACAGCACTGCATTTAGAAGAATTCCGTTATTTTATATCTAGGTATAAATTCGACTTTCTTGTATATATTCAATTAGCAAGCGATATCGAAATGCTTCAAATCATTAGTTTAACATATTTAAGTTAATTAACTTTCTTTAACGTATTGAAGTTGGTACAAACCATGGCGGCATAACGACAGTACATTTGGAAGAATTCCGTAATCTTATATTTAGGTATATGTAAAGTCGATTTTCTTGTATATACACATTTAGCAATCGACATCGAAATGCTTCAAATCATTAGTTTTACATTTTCAAGTTATTTATAATAAACCTTCTTTAACACACTGAAGTCTACATAAATCCTTAAGGGTATAAGTGCAGTGCATTTAGAAGAATTCCGTAATCTTATATTAAGGTAAAAAGTCGATTTTATTGTATTTACATATTTAGCAATCGATATCGAAATGCTTCATTTCAATAGTTTAACATATTTTAGTTAATTAACCATCTTTAACGTATTCAAGGCGAAGTAAAGCTATGGCGGCATAACGGAGTAGAAGAAAGATTGAATGCTTTATGTTTTACCCACATCGTTCCAATAGTTAAGCCTCAGAGCGTTAGCAAAGTTGAAACAAAAATGTGACTATTGCCAAGCCCCTGGTAGGAGTAGAAGAAAGATTGAAGACTTTCCTGAGAGCCCTTTAAATTATCTTACCAATGCTTTATGTTTGACACACCTCTTTCCAATAGTTTAGCCGCTAGAGCGTTAACAAAGTTGAAACAAAATGTGACTATTGCCAAGCCCCTGAGAGGAGTAGAAGAAAGGGTGAAGACTTTCCTGAGAGCTCTTGAAATTATCTAACCAATGCATTATTGTGACTTACCTCGTTCTAATAGTTTAGCCTCAGAGCGTTATCAAAATTGAAACAAAAATGTGACTATTGCCAAGCCCCTGGTAGGAGTAAAAGAAAAATTGGAGATTTCCTGAGAGCTCTTTAAATGATTTAACCAATGCTTTATGTTTGACAAACCTCGTTCTAATAGTTTAGCCGCTAGAGCGTTAGCAAAGTTGAAACAAAAATGTGACTATTGCTAAGCGCCTGATAGGAGTAGAAGAAAGATTGAAGACTTTACTGAAAGCCCTTTAAATTATCTAACCAATGTTTTATGCTTGACCCACCTCGTTCCAAAAGATTAGCCGCCAGAGCGTTAGCAATATTGAAACAGAAATGTGACTATTTCCAAGCCCCTGGTAGGAGTAGAAGGAAAATTGGTGATTTTCCTGAGAGCCCTTTAAATTATCTAACCAATGCTTTATGTTTGACTCACCTCGTTCAAATAGTTTACCCGCTAGAGCGTTATCAAAAGTGAAACTAAAATGTGACTATTGCCAAGCCCCTGGTAGGAGTAGAAGAAAGAGTGAAGATTTTCCTAAGAGCTCCTTAAATTATCTAACCAATGCTATATGTTTGACCCAGCTCGTTCCAATAGTTTAGCCTCAGAGCTTTAACAAAGTTGAAACAAAAATGTGACTTTTGCCAAGCCCCTGATAAGAGTAGAAAAAAGATTGAAGACTTTCCTGAGAGCTCTTTAAATTATCTAACCAATGCTTAATGTTTAACCCACCTCGTTCTAATAGTTTAGCCGCTAGAGAGTTAGCAAAGTTGAAACAAAAATGTGACTATTGCCAAGCCAATGGTAGGAGTAGAAGAAGATTGAAGACTTTCCCGAGAGCTCTTTAAATTATCTAACCAATGCTTTATGTTTGACCCACCTCGTTCCAATAGTTTAGCCGCTAGAGCGTTAGCAAAGTTGAAACAAAAATGTGACTATTGCCAAGCCAATGGTAGGAGTAGAAGAAAGATTGAAGACTTTCCCGAGAGCTCTTTAAATTATCTAACCAATGCTTTATGTTTGACCCACCTCGTTCCAATAGTTTAGCCTTATAGCGTTAGCAAAGTTGAAACAAAAATGTTAGTAAGAGTAAAAGAAAGATTGAAGACTTTCCTGAGAGCTCTTTAAATTATCTAACTAATGCTTTATGTTTGACCCACCTCGTTCCAATAGTTTAGCCTCAGAGCGTTAACAAAGTTGAAACAAAAATGTGACTATTGCCAAGCCCCTGATAAGAGTAGAAGAAAGATTGAAGACTTTCCTGAGAGCTCTTTAAATTATCTGAACAAGGCTTAATGTTTGACCCACCTCGTTCCAATGGTTTAGCCGCTAGAGCGTTAGCAAAGTTGAAACAAAAATGTGACTATTGCCAAGCCAATGGTAGGAGTAGAAGAACAATTGGGGACTTTCCTGAGAGCTCTTTAAATTGTCTAACCAATGCTTTATGTTTGACCCACCTCGTTCCAATAGTTTAGCGTAAGAGCGTTAGCAAAGTTGAAACAAAAATGTGACTATTGCCAAGCCCCTGGTAGGAGTAGAAGAAAAATTGACAACTTTCCTGAGAGCTCCTTAAATTATCTAAAAAATCTTTTATGTTTGACCCACCTCGTTCCAATAGTTTAGCCGCTAGAGCGTTAGCAAAGTTGAAACGAAAATGTGTTTATTGCCAAGCCCCTGATAGGAGTAGAAGAAAGATTGAGAGCTCTTTAAATTATCTAACCAATGCTTAATGTTTAACCCACCTCGTTCTAATAGTTTAGCCGCTAGAGAGTTAGCAAAGTTGAAACAAAAATGTGACTATTGCCAAGCCAATGGTAGGAGTAGAAGAAAAATTGTGGACTTTTCTGAGAGCTCTTTAAATTATCTAACCAATGCTTAATGTTTGACCCACCTCGTTCCAATAGTTTAGCCACTAGAGCGTTAGCAAAGTTGAAACAAAAATGTGACTATTGCCAAGCCCCTGCTAGGAGTAGAAGAAAAATTGGGGACTTTCATGAGAGCTCTTTAAATTATCTTACCAATGTTTTATGTTTGACCCACCTCGTTCAAATAGTTTAGCCTCAGAGCGTTAGCAAAGTTGAAACAAAAATGTGAGTAGGACTGAAAGAAAGATGGAAGACTTTCCTGAGAGCTCTTTAAATTATCTAACCAATGCTTAATGTTTGACCCATCTCGTTCCAATAGTTTAGCCTCAGAGCGTTAACAAAGTTGAAACAAAAATGTGACTATTGCCAAGCCCCTGATAGGAGTAGAAGAAAGATTGAAGATTTTTCTGAGAGCTCTTTAAATTATCTTACCAATGCTTTATGTTTGCCTCAACTCGTTCCAATAGTTTAGCCTCAGAGCGTAAGCAAAGTTGAAACAAAAATGTGAGTAAGAGTAAAAGGAAGATTGAAGACTTTCCTGAGAGCTCTTTAAATTATCTAACCATTTCTTTATGTTTGACCCACCTCGTTCTAATAGTTTAGCCTCAGAGCGTTAACAAAGTTGAAACAAAAATGTGACTAATGCCAAGCCCCTGATAAGAGTAGAAGAAAGATTGAAGACTTTCCTGAGAGCCCTTTAAATTATCTAACCAATGCTTAATGTTTGACCCACCTCGTTCCAATAGTTTAGCCGCTAGAGCGTTAGCAAAGTTGAAACAAAAATGTGACTATTGCCAAGCCAATGGTAGGAGTAGAAGAACAATTGGGGACTTTCCTGAGAGCTATTTAAATTATCTAACCAATGCTTAATGTTTGACCCACCTCGTTCTAACAGTTTAGCCGCTAGAGAGTTAGCAAAGTTGAAACAAAAATGTGACTATTGCCAAGCCCCTGATAGCAGTAGAAGAAAGATTGAAGACTTTCCTGAGAGCTCTTTAGACTATCTAACCAATGCTTTATGTTCGACCCACCTCGTTCAAATAGTTTAGCCTCAGAGAGTTAGCATAGTTGAATCAAAAATGTGAGTATTTCCAAGCCCCTGGTAGGAGTAGGAGAAAGATTGAAGACTTTGCCAAGCCCCTGGTAGTAGTAGAAGAAAGATTAAAGATTTTTCTGAAAGCCCTTTAAATTATCTAACCAATGTTTTATGTTTGACCCACCTCGTTCAAATAGTTGTGACTATTGCAAAGCCCCTGCTAGGAGTAGAAGAAAAATTGGGGACTTTCATGAGAGCTCTTTAAATTATCTTACCAATGTTTTATGTTTGACCCACGTCGTTCAAATTGTTTAGCCTCAGAGCGTTAGCAAAGTTGAAACAAAAATGTGAGTAGGACTAAAAGAAAGATGGAAGACTTTCCTGAGAGCTCTTTAGATTATCTAACCAATGCTTAATGTTTGACCCATCTCGTTCCAATAGTTTAGCCTCAGAGCGTTAACAAAGTTGAAACAAAAATGTGACTATTGCCAAGCCCCTGATAGGTGTAGAAGAAAGATTGAAGATTTTTCTGAGAGCTCTTTAAATTATCTTACCAATGCTTTATGTTTGCCTCACCTCGTTCCAATAGTTTAGCCTCAGAGCGTTAGCAAAGTTGAAACAAAAATGTGAGTAAGAGTAAAAGGAAGATTGAAGACTTTCCTGAGAGCTCTTTAAATTATCTAACCACTGCTTTATGTTTGACCCACCTCGTTCCAATAGTTTAGCCTCAGAGCGTTTTCAAAGTTGAAACAAAAATGTGACTAATGCCAAGCCCCTGATAAGAGTAGAAGAAAGATTGAAGACTTTCCTGAGAGCTCTTTAAATTATCTAACCAATGCTTAATGTTTGACCCACCTCGTTCTAATAGTTTAGCCGCTAGAGCGTTAGCAAAGTTGAAACAAACATGTGACTATTGCCGAGCCTCTGGTAGGAGTAGAAGAAAGGGTGAAGACTTTTCTGAGAGCTCTTGAAATTATCTAACCAATGCATTATGTGTGACTCACCTCGTTCTAATAGTTTAGCCTCAGAGCGTTATGAAAGTTGAAACAAAAATGTGACTATTGCCAAACACCTGGAAGGAGTAAAAGAAAAATTGGGTATTTCCTGAGAGCTCTTTAAATTATTTAACCAATGCTTTATGTTTGACACACCTCGTTCCAATAGTTTAGCCTCAGAGCGTTATCAAAGTTGAAACAAAAATGTTACTATTGCCAAGCCTCTGGTAGGAGTACAAGAAAAATTGGGGACTTTCCTGTGAGCTCTTTAAACTATAGAACAATTGCTTTTTGTTTGATTTATCTCGTTCCAATAATTTAGCCGCCAGAGCGTTAGCAATGTTGAAACAAAAATGTGACTATTGCCAAGCCCCTGGTAGGAGTAGAAGAAAAATTTGGTGCTTTCCTGAGAGCCCTTTAAATTATCTAACCAATGCTTTATGATTGACCCACCTCGTTCCAATAGTTTAGCCGCTAGAGCGTTATCAAAGTTGAAACAAAAATGTGACTATTGCCAAGTCCCTGGTAGGAGTAGAAGAAAGATTGAAGACTTTCCTGAGAGCTCTTTAAATTATCTAGCCAACGCTTTATGTTTGACCCACCTCGTTCCAATAGTATAGCCTCAGAGCGTTAGCAAAGTTGAAACAAAAATTAGAAAATCGAATTTATACCTAAACATAAGATTACGGAATTCTTCTACATGCACTGCCGTTATACCGCAAGGCTTTACGCTAACTTCAGTGCGTTAAAGAAGGCTTATTAACTTAAATATGTTAAAATCAACTAAATGTGTTTATACAACAAATCGATTTTATACCTAAATATAAAATTACGGAATTCTTCTACATGCACCGCCGTTATGCCGCCATGGCTTCATGTCACTTTCGGTAGGTTAAAGAAGGTAATTTAACTTAAATATGTTAAACTAATGATTTGAAGCATTTCGATATCGATTGCTAAATACGCAAATACAAGAAAATCGACTTTATACCTTAATAAAAGATTACGGAATTCTTCTAAATGCACTGCAGTTATACCGTTAAGGCTTTACGTAGACTTCAGTGTGTTAAGGAAGGTTTATTATAAATAACTTGAAAATGTAAAACTAATGATTTGAAGCATTTCGATATCGATTGCTAAATGTGTATATACAAGAAAATCGACTTTACATATACCTGAATATAAGATTACGGAATTCTTCTACATGCACTGCCGTTATGCCGCCATGGCTTTATATCAACTTCAATATGTTAAAGAAGGTTAACTAACTTAAATATGTTAAACTAATGATTTGAAATATTTCGATATCGCTTGCTAAATGTGTATATACAATTTATACCTAAATATAAGATAACGGAATTCTTCTAAAAGCACTGCCGTTATGCCGTTAAGGCTTTATGTAGACTTCAGTAAGATAGAGGGGAATAATTAACTTAAATATGTTAAACTTATGATTTGAAGCATTTAGATTTCGATTGCTAAATATGTAAATACAAGAAAACATCCCCAAATGGGCTGAGGCTGATCGACTTCGCCGGGGCCCGAAATATGGTTATCTGTAGTACTAGATTCCAGCAGAAGAAGATACATCAAGCTACCTGGCTGTCTCCTGATCGAAAAACCACCAACCAGATCGATCATGTTGTGATAGACGGAAGACACGTCTCCAGTGTTTTAGATGTGCGTGCGCTCAGAGGTCCTAACATCGACTCGGACCACTATATTGTTGCAGCCAAAATTCGCACCCGCCTCTGTGCAGCAAAAAACGCACGCCAACAAACACAAGGATGGTTCGACGTCGAGAAGCTGCAATCACAACAGACAGCCGAACGTTTTTCTACTCGGCTTGCACTCCTGCTCTCTGAGAGCACTCGTCAACAACTCGGTATAAGGGAACTGTGGGACAGCATTTTAAACCCCTTACGTACAGCTGCAACCGAAACCATTGGTTTTCGGAAAGTGCAGAAGAACAGCTGGTACGACGAGGAGTGCCGTGTCGCAGCGGAGAGAAAACAGGCTGCCTACCTCGCAACGTTACGATCGACCACAACACGTGCGGGATGGGATAGATACCGAGAGTTGAAGAGGGAAGCGAGACGCATTTGTAGACAGAAAAAGAAAGAGGCCGAAATGCGTGAGTACGAAGAGCTTGATAAGCTGGCCGACAGGGGTAATGCTCGAAAATTCTACGAAAAGATGCGGCGGCTTACAGAAGGTTTCAAGACCGGAGCATACTCTTGTAGAACCCCCCAATGTGATCTAGCCACCGATGCCCAGAGCATACTTAAATTATGGAGGGAACACTTCTCCAGCCTGCTGAATGGCAGTGAACACACAACACCAGGAGAAAGCGAACCCGATACCCCAATCGATTACGATGGAGCAGACGTTCCATTGCCCGACCATGAAGAAGTTCGAATAGCAATTGCTCGCCTGAAAAACAACAAAGCGGCAGGGGCCGATGGATTGCCGGCCGAGCTATTCAAACACGGCGGCGAAGAGCTGATAAGGTGCATGCATCAGCTTCTTTGCAAAATATGGTCGGACGAAAGTATGCCCAACGATTGGAATTTAAGTGTGCTATGCCCAATCCACAAAAAAGGAGACCCCACAATCTGCGCCAACTACCGTGGGATTAGCCTCCTCAATATCGCATATAAGGTTCTGTCGAGCGTATTGTGTGAAAGATTAAAGCCCACCGTCAACAAACTGATTGGACCTTATCAGCGTGGCTTTAGACCTGGTAAATCAACAACCGACCAGATATTCACGATGCGCCAAATCTTGGAAAAGACCCGTGAAAGGAGAATCGACACACACCACCTCTTGGTCGATTTCAAAGCTGCTTTCGACAGCACGAAAAGGAGCTGCCTTTATGCCGCGATGTCTGAATTTGGTATCCCCGCAAAACTAATACGGCTGTGCAAGCTGACGTTGAGCAACACGAAAAGCTCCGTCAGAATCGCGAAGGACCTCTCCGAGCCGTTCGATACCAAACGAGGTTTCAGACAAGGCGATTCCTTATCGTGCGACTTTTTAAACCTGCTTCTGGAGAAAATAATTCGAGCTGCAGAACTCAACAGAAAAGGTACCATCTTCTATAAGAGTGTACAACTGCTGGCGTATGCCGATGATATTGATATCATCGGCCTCAACACCCGCGCCGTTAGTTCTGCTTTCTCCAGACTGGACAAGGAAGCAAAAGAAATGGGTCTGGCAGTGAACGAGGGCAAGACGAAATATCTCCTGTCATCAAACAAACAGTCGTCGCACTCGCGACTTGGTACTCACGTCACTGTTGACAGTTATAACTTTGAAGTTGTAGATAATTTCGTCCATCTTGGAACCAGCGTAAACGCAGGATAACTCTTGCCAACAGGTGCTACTTCGGACTAAGTAGGCAATTGAGAAGCAAAGTCCTCTCTCGACAAACAAAAACCAAACTCTATAAGTCACTCATAATTCCCGTCCTGCTATATGGTGCAGAGGCTTGGACGATGTCAACAACGGATGAGTCGACGTTGCGAGTTTTCGAGAGAAAGGTTCTGCGAAATATTTATGGTCCTTTGCGCGTTGGCCACGGCGAATATCGCATTCGATGGAGCGATGAGCTGTACGAGATATACGACGACATTGACATAGTTCAGCGCATTAAAAGACAGCGGCTACGCTGGCTAGGTCATGTTGTCCGGATGGATGAAAACACTCCAGCTCTGCAAGTATTCGACGCAGTACCCGCCGCGGGAAGCAGAGGAAGAGGAAGACCTCCACTCCGTTGGAAGGACCAAGTGGAGAAGGACCTGGCCTCGTTTGGAATATCCAATTGGCGCCGAGTAGCGAAGAGAAGAAACGACTGGCGCGCTGTTGTTGACTCGGCTATAATCGCGTAAGCGGTGTCTACGCCAGTAAAGAAGAATAATGATTTGAAGCATTTCGATATCGATTGCTAAATGAGTATATACAAGAAAATCGACTTTATACCTAAATATAATATTAATTAATTCTTCTAAATGCACTACCGTTATGCCGTTAAGGCTTTTGTAGACTTCATTAAGATAAGAGAGGGTTAATTAACTTAACCATGTTAAACAAATGATTTGAAGCATTTCGATATCGATTGCTAAATAAGTATATACAACAAAATCGAATTTATACCTAAATATAAGATAACGGAGTTCTTCTGAATGCACTGCCGTTATACCGTTATGGCTTTATGTAAACTTCAGTATGATAAAGAAGGTTAATTAACATAAATATGTTAACTTAAATATGTTAAAAATGATTTGAAGCATTTCGATATCGATTGCTAAATGTGTATATACAACAAAACCGACTTTTTACCCAAATATAAGATCACGGAATTTTTCCAAATGCACTGCCGTTATACCGTTATGGCTTTATGTAAACTTCAGTAAGATAAATAAGGTTAATTAACTTAAATATGTAAAACTAATGATTTGAAGCATTTCGATATCGATAGCTAAATGTGCATATACAAGAAAATCGACTTTATACCTGAATATAAGATTACGGAATTCTTCTACATGCACATGCCGCCATGGCTTTAAGTTAACTTCAGTGCGTTAAAGAAGCTTTATTAACTTAAATATGTTAAACTAATGATTTGAAACATTTCGATATCGCTTGCTAAATGTGTATATACAAGAAAATCGAAATTATGCCTAAATATAGGATAAAGGAATTCTTCTAAACGCACCGCCATTATGCCCTTAAGGCTTTATGTTGACTTCAGTAAGATAGAGGGGAATAATTAACTTAAATATGTTAAACTTATGATTTGAAGCATTTCGATATCGATTGCTAAATGTGTAAATACAAGAAAATCGACTTTGTACCTAAATATTAAATTACGGAATTCTTTTAAATGCACTGCAGTTATACCGTTAAGGCTTTATGTAAACTTCAGTGCGTTAAAGAAGGTTTATTATAAATAACTTGAAAATGTAAAACTAATGATTTGAAGCATTTCGATATCAATTGCTAAATGAGTATATACAAGAAAATCGACTTCATACCTAAATATAAGATTATGGAATTCTTCTAACTGCACTGCCGTTATGCCGCCATGGCTTCATGTCACCTTCGGTAGGTTAAAGAAGGTAATTTAACTTAAATATGTTAAACTAATGATTTGAAGCATTTCGATATCGATTGCTAAATGTGTAAATCCAAGAAAAGCGACTACATACCTAAATAAATATAAGATTATGGAATTCTTCTACATGCACTGCCGTTATGGCGCCATGGCTTTATGTTAACTTCAGGCGTTAAAGAAGCTTTATTAACTTAAATATGTTAAACTAATGATTTGAAACATTTCGATATCGATTGCTAAATGAGTATATACAAGAAAATCGAATTCATACCTAAATATAAGATTACGTAATTCTTCTAAATGCACTGCCGTTATGCCGTTATGGCTTTATATTAACTTCAGTTCATTAAAGAAGGTTTATTAACTTAAATATTTTAAGCCAGTTATTTGAAGTATTTCGATATCGAAAGCTTAATGCATATATACAAGAAAATCGACTTTATACCTAAATATAAGACTACCGAATTGTTCCAAATGGACTGTCGTTATGCCGCCATGGCCCTTTATCAACTTCAATACGTTAAAGAAGGTTAATCAACTTAAATATGTTAAACTAATGATTTGAAGCATTTCGATATCGATTGCTAAATGTGTATATACAAGAAAATCGAATTTATACCTAAATATAAAATTATAACATTACGGAATTCTTCTAAATGCACTGCCGTTATGCCGTTAAAGCTCTATGTAGACTTCAGTAAGCTCAAAAATGTTTGTTAACTTAATATGTTAAACTAGTGATTTGAAGCATTTCGATATCGATATCTAAATGTGTATATAAAAGAAAATCGAGTTTATACCTAAAAATAAGATTACGGAATTCTTCCAAATGCACTGCCGTTATGGCTTTATAACAACTTCAATACGTTAAAGAAAGTTAATAAACTTAAATATGTTAAACTAATGATTTGAAGCATTTCGATATCGCTTGCCAAATATGTATTTACAAGAAAATCGAATTTATACCTAACTATAAGATTACGGAACTCTTCCAAATGCACTGCCGTTATGCCGTTAAGTGTTTTGTAGACTTCAGTAAGATAAAGAGGATTAATTAACTTAAATCTGTTAAACTAATGATGTGAAGCATATCGGCATCGATTGCTAAATGTGTATATATAAAAAAATCGACTTTATACCTACATATAAGATTACGGAATTCTTCCAAATGTACTGTCGTTATGCCGCCATGGCTTTGTATCACCTTCAATACGTTAAAGAAGGTTAATTATTTTAAATATGTTAAACTAATGGTTTGAAGCATTTTGATATCGCTTGCTAAATGAATATATACAAGAAAGTCGAATTTATACCTAAATATAAGATAACGGAATTCTTCTAAATGCAGCGCTTTTATACCGTTAAGGCTTTATGTAGACTTCAGTGCGTTAAAGAAGGTTTATTAACTTAAATGTGTTAAACTAATGATTTGAAGCATTTCGATATCGATTGCTAAATGTGTATATACAAAAAAATCGACTTTATACCTAAATATAAGATTACGGAATTCTTCCAAATGTACTGTCGTTATGCCGCCATGGCTTTGTATCAACTGCAGTTCGTTAAAGAAGGTTTATTAACTTAAATATGTTAAGCCAGTTATTTGAAGCATTTCGATATCGACTGCTAAATGTGTAAATACAAGAAAATCGAATTTACACCTAAATATAAAATTATAACATTACGGAATTCTTCTAAATGCACTGCCGTCATACCGTTAATGCTTTATGTAGACTTCAGTAAGTTAAAAAATGTTTATTAACTTAATATGTTAAACTAATGCCTTGAAGCATTTCGATATCGATAGCTAAATATGTATTTACAAGGAAATGGACTTTATACCTAAATATAAGATTATGGAATTCTTCTGCGTGCACTGCAGTTATGAAAGTTAAAGAAGGTTTATTAACTTAAATATGTTAAACTAATGAGCTGAAGCATTTCGATATCGATTGCTAAATGTGTATATACAAGAAAATCGATTTTATACCTAAATAAAAGATTACGGAAATTACCAAGATATACTGCCGTTATGCCGGTATGGCTTCTGTAAAGAAGGTTAATTATTTAAATATGATAAGCTAATGGTTTGGAGCATTTCTATATCGATTGCTAAATGTGTAAATACAAGAAAATCGATTTTATACCTAAATATAAAATTATAACATTACGGAATTCTTCTAAATGCACTGCCGCTATGCCATTAGGGCCTTATGTAGACTTTAGTGCGCTAAAGAAGGTTTATTAACTTAAATATGTTAAACTACTATTTGAAGCATTTCGATATCGCTTGCTAAATGAGTATATACAAGAAAGTCGAATAAATACCTAAATATAAGATAACGGAATTTTTCTAAATGCAGTGCAGTTATACCGTTAAGGCTTTATGTAGACTTCAGTGAGTTAAAGAAGGTTTATTAACTTAAATATGTTAAGCTAATGATTTGAAGCATTTCGATATCGATTGCTAAATGAGTATGTACAAGAAAATCGAACTCATACCTAAATATAAGATTACGTAATTCTTCTAAATGCACTGCCGTTATGCCATCATGGCTATATGCAAACTTCTGATCATTAATGAAGGTATATTAACTTAAATATGTTAAACTAATGAGTTGAACCATCTCGATATCGATTGCTAAATGTGTATATACAAAAAATCGACGTTATTCCTAAATATAAGATTACGGAATTCACTCAAATATACTGCCGTTATGCCGTTATGGCTTTATTTAAACTTCAGTAAGATAAAGAAGGTTAATTAACCTAAATATGCTAAACCAGTTATTTGAAGATTTTCGATATCGATTGCTAAATGTGTAAATCCAAGAAAAGCGACTACATACCTAAATAAATATAAGATTATGGAATTCTTCTACATGCACTGCCGTTATGGCGCCATGGCTTTATGTTAACTTCAGGCGTTAAAGAAGCTTTATTAACTTAAACATGTTAAACTAATGATTTGAAACATTTCGATATCGATTGCTAAATGAGTATATACAAGAAAATCGAATTCATACCTAAATATAAGATTACGTAATTCTTCTAAATGCACTGCCGTTATTCCGTTATGGCTTTATATTAACTTCAGTTCGTTAAAGAAGGTTTATTAACTTAAATATTTTAAGCCAGTTATTTAAGCATTTCGATATCGAAAGCTTAATGCATATATACAAGAAAATCGACTTTATACCTAAATATAAGACTACGGAATTCTTCCAAATGTACTGTCGTTATGCCGCCATGGCCCTTTATCAACTTCAATACGTTAAAGAAGGTTAATTAACTTAAATATGTTAAACATTTCGATATCGATTGCTAAATGTGTATATACAAGAAAATCGAATTTATACCTAAATATAAAATTACAACATTACGGAATTCTTCTAAATGCACTGCCGTTATGCCGTTAAGGCTTTATGTAGACTTCAGTGCGTTAAAGAAGGTTTATTAACTTAAATATGTTAAACTAATGATTTGAAGCATTTCGATATCGATTGCTAAATGTGTATATACAAGAAAATCGGCTTTATACCTAAATATAAGATTATGGAATTCTTCCAAATATACTGTCTTTATGCCGCCATGGCTTTGTATCAACTTCAATACGTTAAAGAAGGTTAATTATGTTAAACTAATGGTTTGAAGCATTTTGATATCGCTTGCTAAATGAATATATACAAGAAAGTCGAATTTATACCTAAATATAAGATAACGGAATTCTTCTAAATGCAGCGCTTTTATACCGTTAAGGCTTTATGTAGACTTCAATGCGTTAAAGAAGGTTTATTAACTTAAATATGTTAAACTAATGATTTGAAGCATTTCGATATCGATTGCTAAACGTGTATATACAAGAAAATCGGCTTTATACCTAAATATAAGATTACGGAATTCTTCCAATTATACTGTCTTTATGCCGCCATGGCCCTTTATCAAATTCAATACGTTAAAGAAGGTTAATTATTTTAAATATGTTAAACTAATGGTTTGAAGCATTTTGATATCGCTTGCTAAATGAATATATACAAGAAAGTCGAATTTATACCTAAATATAAGATAACGGAATTCTTCTAAATGCAGCGCTTTTATACCGTTAAGGCTTTATGTAGACTTCAGTGCGTTAAAGAAGGTGTATTAACTTAAATATGTTAAACTAATGATTTGAAGCATTTCGATATCGATTGCTAAATGTGTATATACAAAAAAATCGACTTTATACCTAAATATAAGATTACGGAATTCTTCCAAATGTACTGTCGTTATGCCGCCATGGCTTTGTATCAACTGCAGTTCGTTAAAGAAGGTTTATTAACTTAAATATGTTAAGCCAGTTATTTGAAGCATTTCGATATCGACTGCTAAATGTGTAAATACAAGAAAATCGACTTTACACCTAAATATAAAATTATAACATTACGGAATTCTTCTAAATGCACTGCCGTTTTACCGTTAATGCTTTATGTAGACTTCAGTAAGTTAAAAAATGTTTATTAGCTTAATATGTTAAACTAATGATTTAAAGCATTTCGATATCGATAGCTAAATATGTATATACAAGAAAATGGACTTTATACCTAAATATAAGATTATGGAATTCTTCTGCGTGCACTGTAGTTATGAAAGTTAAAGAAGGTTTATTAACTTAAATATGTTAAACTAATGAGCTGAAGCATTTCGATATCGATTGCTAAATATGTATATACAAGAAAATCGATTTTACACCTAAATAAAAGATTACGGAAATTACCCAAATATACTGCCGTTATGCCGTTATGGCTTCTGTAAAGAAGGTTAATTATTTAAATATGATAAGCTAATGGTTTGAAGCATTTCGATATCGATTGCTAAATGTGTAAATACAAGAAAATCGACTTTATACCTAAATATAAAATTATAACATTATGGAATTCTTCTAAATGCACTGCCGCTATGCCATTAGGGCCTTATGTAGACTTTAGTGCGCTAAAGAAGGTTTATTAACTTAAATATGTTAAACTAATGATTTGAAGCATTTCGATATCGATTGCTAAATGTGTATATACAAGAAAATCGAATTTATACCTTCATTTAAGATTACGGAATTCTTCTACATGCACTGACGTTAAGGCTTTATGTAGACATCAGTGAGTTAAAGAAGGTTTATTAACTTAAATATGTTAAACTAATGATTTGAAGCATTTCGATATCGATATCTAAATGTGTAAATACAAGAAAATCGACTTTATACCTAAAAATAAGATTACGGAATTCTTCCTAATGTACTGTCGTTATGCCGCCATGGTTTGTATCAACTACAATACGTCAAAGAAGGTTAATTATTTTAAATATGTTAAACTAATGGTTTGAAGCATTTCGATATCGACTGCTAAATGTGTATATACAACAAAATCGACTGTATACCTAAATATAAAATTATAACATTACGGATTTCTTCTAAATGCACTGCCGTTATACCGTTAAGGCTTTATGTGGACCTCATTAAGCTAAAAAATGTTTATTAACTTAATATGTTAAACTAATGATTTGAAGCATTTCGATATCGATAGCTAAATGTGTATATACAAGAAAATCGACTTTATACCTGAATATAAGATTACGGAATTCTTCTACATGTACTGCCGTTATGCCGTTAAGACTTTATGTAGACTTCAGTGAGTTAAATAAGGTTTATTAACATAAATATGTTAAACTAATGATTTGAAGCATTTCGATATCGATTGCTAAATGTGTATATACAAGAAAATCGAATTTATACCTAAATAAAAGATAACATAATTCTTCTAAATGCACTGCCGTTAAGGCTTTATGTAGACTTCAGTGAGTTAAAGAAGGTTTATTAACTTAAATATGTTAAACTAATGATTTGAAGCATTTCGATACCGATTGCTAAATGCGTATATTGAACAAAATCGACTTTATACCTAAATATAAGATAACGGAATTCTTCTAAATGCAGTGCAGTTATACCGTTAAGGCTTTATGTAGACTTCAGTGAGTTAAATAAGGTTTATTAACATAAATATGTTAAACTAATGATTTGAAGCATTTCGATATCGATTGCTAAATGTGTATATACAAGAAAATCGAATTTATACCTAAATAAAAGATAACATAATTCTTCTAAATGCACTGCCGTTAAGGCTTTATGTAGACTTCAGTGAGTTAAAGAAGGTTTATTAACTTAAATATGTTAAACTAATGATTTGAAGCATTTCGATACCGATTGCTAAATGCGTATATTGAACAAAATCGACTTTATACCTAAATATAAGATTACGGAACTCTTCCAAATGCACTGCCGTTATGCCGTTAAGTCTTTTGTAGACTTCAGTAAGATAAAGAGGATTAATTAACTTAAATCTGTTAAACTAATGATGTGAAGCATATCATTGCTAAATGTGTATATACAAGAAAATCGACATTATACCTAAATATAAGATTACAGAATTGTTCCAAATGTACTGTCGTTATGCCCCCATGGCTTTGTATCACCTTCAATACGATAAAGAATGTTTATTAACTTAAATATGTTAAACTAATGATTTGAAGCATTTCGATATCGATTGCTAAATGAGTATGTACAAGAAAATCGAATTCATACCTAAATATAAGATTACGTAATTCTTCTAAATGCACTGCCGTTATGCCGTTAAGGCTTTTGCAGACTTCGGTAAGAAAAAGAGGGTTAAGTAACTTAAATATATTTAACTAATGATTTGAAGCATTTCGATATCGATTGCTAAATGTGTATGTACAAAAAAATCGACTTTATACCTACATATAAGATTACGGAATTCTTCCAAATTACTCTCGTTACGCCGCCATGGCTTTATTTCATCTTCAATACGTTAAGGATGGTTAATTAACTAAAATATGTTAAACTAATGATTTGGAGCATTTCGATATCGATTGCTAAATATGTAAATATGTTACAAGATAGCGAATTCATACCTAAATATAAGATTACGTAATTCTTCTAAATGCACTGCCGTTATGCCGTTAAGGCGTTTGCAGACTTCAGTAAGAAAAAGAGGGTTAAGTAACTTAAATATATTTAACTAATGTTTTGAAGCATTTCGATATCGATTGCTAAATGAGTATGTACAAAAAAATCGACTTTATACCTACATATAAGATTACGGAATTCTTCCAAATTACTGTCGTTACGCCGCCATGGCTTTATTTCACCTTCAATACGTTAAGGATGGTTAATTAACTAAAATATGTTAAACTAATGATTTGGAGCATCGATATCGAACGATTGCTAAATATGTAAATACAAGAAAATCGACTTTTTACCTTAATATAAGATTACGGAATTCTTCTAAATGCACTGCAGTTATACTGTTAAGGCTTTATGAAGACTTCAGTGTGTTAAAGAAGGTTTATTATAAATAACTTGAAAATGTAAAACTAATGATTTGAAGCATTTCGATATCGATTGCTAACTATGTAAATACAAGAAAATCGACTTTACATATACCTAAATATAAGATTACGGAATTCTTCCAAATGTACTGTCGTTATGCCGCCATGGTTTGTATCAACTACAATACGTCAAAGAAGGTTAATTATTTTAAATATGTTAAACTAATGGTTTGAAGCATTTCGATATCGACTGCTAAATGTGTATATACAACAAAATCGACTGTATACCTAAATATAAAATTATAACATTACGGATTTCTTCTAAATGCACTGCCGTTATACCGTTAAGGCTTTATGTGGACCTCATTAAGCTAAAAAATGTTTATTAACTTAATATGTTAAATTATGATTTGAAGCATTTCGATATCGATAGCTAAATGTGTGTATACAAGAAAATCGACTTTATACCTGAATATAAGAGTACGGAATTCTTCTACATGCACTGCCGTTATACCGTTAAGGCTTTTGTAGACTTCAGTAAGAAAAAGAAGGATAATTAACTTAAATATGTTAAACTAATGATTTGAAGCATATCGATTACTAAATGTGTATATACAAGAAAATCGACTTTATACCTAAATATAAGATAACGGAATTCTTCTACATGCACTGCCGTTATGCCGTTAAGACTTTATGTAGACCTCATTAAGCTTAAAATTTTTTATTAACTTAATATGTTAAACTAATGATTTGAAGCATTTCGATATCGATTACTAAATGTGTATATACAAAAAAATCGACTTTATACCTACATATAAGATTACGGAATTCTTCCAAATTACTGTCGTTTCGCCGCCATGGCTTTATTTCACCTTCAATACGTTAAGGATGGTTAATTACCTAAAATATGTTAAACTAATGATTTGGAGCATTTCGATATCGATTGCTAACTATGTAAATACAAGAAAATCGACTTTTTACCTTAATATAAGATTACGGAATTCTTCTAAATGCACTGCAGTTATACCGTTAAAGCTTTATGTAGACTTCAGTGCGTTAAAGAAGGTTTATTAACTTAAATATGTTAAACTAATGATTTGAAGCATTTCGATATCGATAGCTAAATGTGTATATACAAGAAAATCGACTTTATACCTAAATATAAGATAACGGAATTCTTCTACATGCACTGCAGTTATGCCATCATGGCTATATGCAAACTTCTGATCATTAAAGAAGGTATATTAACTTAAATATGTTAAACTAATGAGTTGAACCATCTCGATATCGATTGCTAAACGTGTATATACAAGAAAATCGACTTTATACTTAAATATAAGATAACGGAATTCTTCTACATGCACTGCCGTTATGCCGTTAAGGCTTTATGTAGACCTCATTAAGCTTAAAATTTTTTATTAACTTAATATGTTAAACTAATGGTTTGAAGCATTTCGATATCGATTACTAAAGGTGTATATACAAAAAAATCGACTTTATACCTACATATAAGATTACGGAATTCTTCCAAATTACTGTCGTTACGCCGCCATGCTTTATTTCACCTTCAATACGTTAAGGATGGTTAATTAACTAAAATATGTTAAACTAATGATTTGGAGCATTTCGATATCGATTGCTAAATATGTAAATACAAGAAAATCGACTTTTTACCTTAATATAAGATTACGCAATTCTTCTAAATGCACTGCAGTTATACTGTTAAGGCTTTATGAAGACTTCAGTGTGTTAAAGAAGGTTTATTATAAATAACTTGAAAATGTAAAACTAATGATTTGAAGCATTTCGATATCGATTGCTAAATGTGTATATACAAGAAAATCGACTTTACATATACCTAAATATAAGATTACGGAATTCTTCCAAATGTACTGTCGTTATGCCGCCATGGTTTGTATCAACTACAATACGTCAAAGAAGGTTAATTATTTTAAATATGTTAAACTAATGGTTTGAAGCATTTCGATATCGACTGCTAAATGTGTATATACAACAAAATCGACTGTATACCTAAATATAAAATTATAACATTACGGATTTCTTCTAAATGCACTGCGTTATACCGTTAAGGCTTTATGTGGACCTCATTAAGCTAAAAAATGTTTATTAACTTAATATGTTAAATTATGATTTGAAGCATTTCGATATCGATAGCTAAATGTGTGTATACAAGAAAATCGACTTTATACCTGAATATAAGAGTACGGAATTCTTCTACATGCACTGCCGTTATACCGTTAAGGCTTTTGTAGACTTCAGTAAGAAAAAGAAGGATAATTAACTTAAATATGTTAAACTAATGATTTGAAACATTTCGACATCGCTTGCTAAATGTGTATATACAAGAAAATCGAGTTATGCCTAAATATAAGATAACGGAATTCTTTTAAATGCACTGCAGTTATACCGTTAAGGCTTTATGTAAACTTCAGTGCGTTAAAGAAGGTTTATTATAAATAACTTAAAAATGTAAAACTAATGATTTGATGCATTTCGATATAGATTGCTATATGTGCATGTGCAACAATATCGACTTTATACCTAAATAAAAGATAACGGAATTCTTCTACATGCACTGCCGTTATGCCGTTAAGGCTTTTGTAGACTTCAGTATGAAAAAGAGGGTTAATTAAATTAAATATGTTAAACTAATGATTTGAATCATTTCGATATCCCTTGCTAAATGTGTAAATACAACAAAATCGACTTTTTACCTTAATATAAGATTACGGAATTCTTCTAAATGCACTGCAGTTAAACCGTTAAAGATTTATGTAGACTTCAGTGCGTTAAAGAAGGTTTATTAACTTAAATATGTTAAACTAATGATTTGAAGCATTTCGATATCGATAGCTAAATGTGTATATACAAGAAAATCGACTTTATACCTAAATATAAGATAACGGAATTCTTCTACATGCACTGCCGTTATGCCATAGGTATATTAACTTAAATATGTTAAACTAATGAGTTGAACCATCTCGATATCGATTGCTAAATGTGTATATACAAAAAATCGACTTTATTCCTAAATATAAGATTAGGGAATTCTTCAAATGCACTGCCGTTATACCGTTATGGCTTTATGTAAACTTCAGTAAGAAAAAGAAGGTTAATTAACTTAAATATGTTAAACTAATGAGTTGAACCTTCTCGATATCGATTGCTAAATGTGCATATAAAAGAAAATCGAATCTTTCCCTATATATGAGATAACGGAATTCTTCTAAACGCACTGCCGTTATGCCGTTAAGGCTTTATGTAGACCTCATTAAGCTTAAAAATTTTTATTAACTTAATATAATAAACTAATGATTTGAAGCATTTCGATATCGAATACAAAATGTGTATATACAAAAAAATCGACTTTATACCTACATATAAGATTACGGAATTCTTCCAAATTACTGTCGTTACGCCGCCATGGCTTTATTTCACCTTCAATACGTTAAGGATGGTTAATTAACTAAAATATGTTTAAAGTAATGATTTGGAGCATTTCGATATCGATTGCTAAATATGTAAATACAAGAAAATCGACTTTTTACCCTAATATAAGATTACGGAATTCTGCTAAATGCGTATATTGAACAAAATCGACTTTATACCTAAATATAAGATTACGGAACTCTTCCAAATGCACCGTTATGCCGTTAAGTCTTTTGTAGACTTCAGTAAGATAAGGAGGATTAATTAACTTAAATCTGTTAAACTAATGATGTGAAGCATATCGGCATCGATTGCTAAATGTGTATATACAAGAAAATCGACTTTATACCTAAATATAAGATTACGGAATTGTTCCAAATGTACTGTCGTTATGCCGCCATGGCTTTGTATCACCTTCAATACGTTAAAGAAGGTTTATTAACTTAAATATGTTAAACTAATGATTTGAAGCATTCGATACCGATTGCTAAATGCGTATATTGAACAAAATCGACTTTATACCTAAATATAAGATTACGGAACTCTTCCAAATGCACCGTTATGCCGTTAAGTCTTTTGTAGACTTCAGTAAGATAAGGAGGATTAATTAACTTAAATCTGTTAAACTAATGATGTGAAGCATATCGGCATCGATTGCTAAATGTGTATATACAAGAAAATCGACTTTATACCTAAATATAAGATTACGGAATTGTTCCAAATGTACTGTCGTTATGCCGCCATGGCTTTGTATCACCTTCAATACGTTAAAGAAGGTTTATTAACTTAAATATGTTAAACTAATGATTTGAAGCATTTCGATATCGATTGCTAAATGAGTATGTACAAGAAAATCGAATTCATACCTAAATATAAGATTACGTAATTCTTCTAAATGCACTGCCGTTATGCCGTTAAGGCTTTTGCAGACTTCAGTAAGAAAAAGAGGGTTAAGTAACTTAAATATATTTAACTAATGATTTGAAGCATTTCGATATCGATTGCTAAATGTGTATGTACAAAAAAATCGACTTTATACCTACGTATAAGATTACGGAATTCTTCCAAATTACTGTCGTTACGCCGCCATGGCTGTATTTCACCTTCAATACGTTAAGGATGGTTAATTAACTAAAATATGTTAAACTAATGATTTGGAGCATTTCGATATCGATTGCTAAATATGTAAATACAAGAAAATCGACTTTATACCTAAATATAAGATTACGGAATTCTTCTAAATGCACTGCAGTTATACCGTTAAAGCTTTATGTAGACTTCAGTGCGTTAAAGAAGGTTTATTAACTTAAATATGTTAAACTAATGATTTGAAGCATTTCGATATCGATAGCTAAATGTGTATATAAAAGAAAATCGAATTTTTCCCTATATATAAGATAACGGAATTCTTCTAAACGCACTGCCGTTATACCGTTATGGCTTTATGTAAACTTCAGTAAGAAAAAGAAGGTTAATTAACTTAAATATGTTAAACTAATGATTTGAAGCATTTCGATATCGATTGCTAAATGTGTATATAAAAGAAAATCGAATTTTTCCCTATATATAAGATAACGGAATTCTTCTAAACGCACTGCCGTTATGCCGTTTAGGCTTTATGTAGACCTCATTAAGCTTAAAAATTTTTATTAACTTAATATGTTAAACTAATGATTTGAAGCATTTCGATATCGATTACTAAATGTGTATATACAAAAAAATCGACTTTATACCTACATATAAGATTACGGAATTCTTCCAAGTTACTGTCGTTACGCCGCCATGGCTTTATTTCACCTTCAATACGTTAAGGATGGTTAATTAACTAAAATATGTTAAACTAATGATTTGGAGCATTTCGGTATCGATTGCTAAATATGTAAATACAAGAAAATCGACTTTTTACCTTAATATAAGATTACGGAATTCTTCTAAATGCACTGCAGTTATACCGTTAAAGCTTTATGTAGACTTCAGTGCGTTAAAGAAGGTTTATTAACTTAAATATGTTAAACTAATGATTTGAAGCATTTCGATATCGATAGCTAAATGTGTATATACAAGAAAATCGACTTTATACCTAAATATAAGATAACGGAATTCTTCTACATGCACTGCAGTTATACCGTTATGGCTTTATGTAAACTTCAGTAAGAAAAAGAAGGTTAATTAACTTAAATATGTTAAACTAATGATTTGAAGCATTTCGATATCGATTGCTAAATGTGTATATAAAAGAAAATCGAATTTTTCCCTATATATAAGATAACGGAATTCTTCTAAACGCACTGCCGTTATGCCGTTTAGGCTTTATGTAGACCTCATTAAGCTTAAAATTTTTTATTAACTTAATATGTTAAACTAATGATTTGAAGCATTTCGATATCGATTACTAAATGTGTATATACAAAAAAATCGACTTTATACCTACATATAAGATTACGGAATTCTTCCAAATTACTGTCGTTTCGCCGCCATGGCTTTATTTCACCTTCAATACGTTAAGGATGGTTAATTACCTAAAATATGTTAAACTAATGATTTGGAGCATTTCGGTATCGATTGCTAAATATGTAAATACAAGAAAATCGACTTTATACCTAAATATCAGATTACGGAATTCTTCTAAATGCACTGCAGTTATACCGTTAAAGCTTTATGTAGACTTCAGTGCGTTAAAGAAGGTTTATTAACTTAAATATGTTAAACTAATGATTTGAAGCATTTCGATATCGATAGCTAAATGTGTATATAAAAGAAAATCGAATTTTTCCCTATATATAAGATAACGGAATTCTTCTAAACGCACTGCCGTTATACCGTTATGGCTTTATGTAAACTTCAGTAAGAAAAAGAAGGTTAATTAACTTAAATATGTTAAACTAATGATTTGAAGCATTTCGATATCGATTGCTAAATGTGTATATAAAAGAAAATCGAATTTTTCCCTATATATAAGATAACGGAATTCTTCTAAACGCACTGCCGTTATGCCGTTTAGGCTTTATGTAGACCTCATTAAGCTTAAAATTTTTTATTAACTTAATATGTTAAACTAATGATTTGAAGCATTTCGATATCGATTACTAAATGTGTATATACAAAAAAATCGACTTTATACCTACATATAAGATTACGGAATTCTTCCAAATTACTGTCGTTTCGCCGCCATGGCTTTATTTCACCTTCAATACGTTAAGGATGGTTAGTTACCTAAAATATGTTAAACTAATGATTTGGAGCATTTCGATATCGATTGCTAACTATGTAAATACAAGAAAATCGACTTTTTACCTTAATATAAGATTACGGAATTCTTCTAAATGCACTGCAGTTATACCGTTAAAGCTTTATGTAGACTTCAGTGCGTTAAAGAAGGTTTATTAACTTAAATATGTTAAACTAATGATTTGAAGCATTTCGATATCGATAGCTAAATGTGTATATACAAGAAAATCGACTTTATACCTAAATATAAGATAACGGAATTCTTCTACATGCACTGCAGTTATGCCATCATGGCTATATGCAAACTTCTGATCATTAAAGAAGGTATATTAACTTAAATATGTTAAACTAATGAGTTGAACCATCTCGATATCGATTGCTAAACGTGTATATACAAGAAAATCGACTTTATACTTAAATATAAGATAACGGAATTCTTCTACATGCACTGCCGTTATGCCGTTAAGGCTTTATGTAGACCTCATTAAGCTTAAAATTTTTTATTAACTTAATATGTTAAACTAATGGTTTGAAGCATTTCGATATCGATTACTAAAGGTGTATATACAAAAAAATCGACTTTATACCTACATATAAGATTACGGAATTCTTCCAAATTACTGTCGTTACGCCGCCATGGCTTTATTTCACCTTCAATACGTTAAGGATGGTTAATTAACTAAAATATGTTAAACTAATGATTTGGAGCATTTCGATATCGATTGCTAAATATGTAAATACAAGAAAATCGACTTTTTACCTTAATATAAGATTACGCAATTCTTCTAAATGCACTGCAGTTATACTGTTAAGGCTTTATGAAGACTTCAGTGTGTTAAAGAAGGTTTATTATAAATAACTTGAAAATGTAAAACTAATGATTTGAAGCATTTCGATATCGATTGCTAAATGTGTATATACAAGAAAATCGACTTTACATATACCTAAATATAAGATTACGGAATTCTTCCAAATGTACTGTCGTTATGCCGCCATGGTTTGTATCAACTACAATACGTCAAAGAAGGTTAATTATTTTAAATATGTTAAACTAATGGTTTGAAGCATTTCGATATAGATTGCTATATGTGCATGTGCAACAATATCGACTTTATACCTAAATAAAAGATAACGGAATTCTTCTACATGCACTGCCGTTATGCCGTTAAGGCTTTTGTAGACTTCAGTATGAAAAAGAGGGTTAATTAAATTAAATATGTTAAACTAATGATTTGAATCATTTCGATATCCCTTGCTAAATGTGTAAATACAACAAAATCGACTTTTTACCTTAATATAAGATTACGGAATTCTTCTAAATGCACTGCAGTTAAACCGTTAAAGATTTATGTAGACTTCAGTGCGTTAAAGAAGGTTTATTAACTTAAATATGTTAAACTAATGGTTTGAAGCATTTCGATATCGATAGCTAAATGTGTATATACAAGAAAATCGACTTTATACCTAAATATAAGATAACGGAATTCTTCTACATGCACTGCCGTTATGCCATAGGTATATTAACTTAAATATGTTAAACTAATGAGTTGAACCATCTCGATATCGATTGCTAAATGTGTATATACAAAAAATCGACTTTATTCCTAAATATAAGATTAGGGAATTCTTCCAAATGCACTGCCGTTATACCGTTATGGCTTTATGTAAACTTCAGTAAGAAAAAGAAGGTTAATTAACTTAAATATGTTAAACTAATGAGTTGAACCTTCTCGATATCGATTGCTAAATGTGCATATAAAAGAAATCGAATCTTTCCCTATATATGAGATAACGGAATTCTTCTAAACGCACTGCCGTTATGCCGTTAAGGCTTTATGTAGACCTCATTAAGCTTAAAAATTTTTATTAACTTAATATAATAAACTAATGATTTGAAGCATTTCGATATCGAATACAAAATGTGTATATACAAAAAAATCGACTTTATACCTACATATAAGATTACGGAATTCTTCCAAATTACTGTCGTTACGCCGCCATGGCTTTATTTCACCTTCAATACGTTAAGGATGGTTAATTAACTAAAATATGTTAAAGTAATGATTTGGAGCATTTCGATATCGATTGCTAAATATGTAAATACAAGAAAATCGACTTTTTACCCTAATATAAGATTACGGAATTCTGCTAAATGCGTATATTGAACAAAATCGACTTTATACCTAAATATAAGATTACGGAACTCTTCCAAATGCACCGTTATGCCGTTAAGTCTTTTGTAGACTTCAGTAAGATAAGGAGGATTAATTAACTTAAATCTGTTAAACTAATGATGTGAAGCATATCGGCATCGATTGCTAAATGTGTATATACAAGAAAATCGACTTTATACCTAAATATAAGATTACGGAATTGTTCCAAATGTACTGTCGTTATGCCGCCATGGCTTTGTATCACCTTCAATACGTTAAAGAAGGTTTATTAACTTAAATATGTTAAACTAATGATTTGAAGCATTTCGATACCGATTGCTAAATGCGTATATTGAACAAAATCGACTTTATACCTAAATATAAGATTACGGAACTCTTCCAAATGCACCGTTATGCCGTTAAGTCTTTTGTAGACTTCAGTAAGATAAGGAGGATTAATTAACTTAAATCTGTTAAACTAATGATGTGAAGCATATCGGCATCGATTGCTAAATGTGTATATACAAGAAAATCGACTTTATACCTAAATATAAGATTACGGAATTGTTCCAAATGTACTGTCGTTATGCCGCCATGGCTTTGTATCACCTTCAATACGTTAAAGAAGGTTTATTAACTTAAATATGTTAAACTAATGATTTGAAGCATTTCGATATCGATTGCTAAATGAGTATGTACAAGAAAATCGAATTCATACCTAAATATAAGATTACGTAATTCTTCTAAATGCACTGCCGTTATGCCGTTAAGGCTTTTGCAGACTTCAGTAAGAAAAGAGGGTTAAGTAACTTAAATATATTTAACTAATGATTTGAAGCATTTCGATATCGATTGCTAAATGTGTATGTACAAAAAAATCGACTTTATACCTACGTATAAGATTACGGAATTCTTCCAAATTACTGTCGTTACGCCGCCATGGCTGTATTTCACCTTCAATACGTTAAGGATGGTTAATTAACTAAAATATGTTAAACTAATGATTTGGAGCATTTCGATATCGATTGCTAAATATGTAAATACAAGAAAATCGACTTTATACCTAAATATAAGATTACGGAATTCTTCTAAATGCACTGCAGTTATACCGTTAAAGCTTTATGTAGACTTCAGTGCGTTAAAGAAGGTTTATTAACTTAAATATGTTAAACTAATGATTTGAAGCATTTCGATATCGATAGCTAAATGTGTATATAAAAGAAATCGAATTTTTCCCTATATATAAGATAACGGAATTCTTCTAAACGCACTGCCGTTATACCGTTATGGCTTTATGTAAACTTCAGTAACAAAAAGAAGGTTAATTAACTTAAATATGTTAAACTAATGATTTGAAGCATTTCGATATCGATTGCTAAATGTGTATATAAAAGAAAATCGAATTTTTCCCTATATATAAGATAACGGAATTCTTCTAAACGCACTGCCGTTATGCCGTTTAGGCTTTATGTAGACCTCATTAAGCTTAAAAATTTTTATTAACTTAATATGTTAAACTAATGATTTGAAGCATTTCGATATCGATTACTAAATGTGTATATACAAAAAAATCGACTTTATACCTACATATAAGATTACGGAATTCTTCCAAGTTACTGTCGTTACGCCGCCATGGCTTTATTTCACCTTCAATACGTTAAGGATGGTTAATTAACTAAAATATGTTAAACTAATGATTTGGAGCATTTCGGTATCGATTGCTAAATATGTAAATACAAGAAAATCGACTTTTTACCTTAATATAAGATTACGGAATTCTTCTAAATGCACTGCAGTTATACCGTTAAAGCTTTATGTAGACTTCAGTGCGTTAAAGAAGGTTTATTAACTTAAATATGTAAAACTAATGATTTGAAGCATTTCGATATCGATAGCTAAATGTGTATATACAAGAAAATCGACTTTATACCTAAATATAAGATAACGGAATTCTTCTACATGCACTGCAGTTATGCCATCATGGCTATATGCAAACTTCTGATCATTAAAGAAGGTATATTAACTTAAATATGTTAAACTAATGAGTTGAACCATCTCGATATCGATTGCTAAATGTGTATATACAAGAAAATCGACTTTATACCTAAACATAGGAAAACGGAATTCTTCCAATGCACTGCCGTTATGCCGTTAAGGCTTTATGTAGACCTCATTAAGCTTAAAATTTTTTATTAACTTAATATGTTAAACTAATGGTTTGAAGCATTTCGATATCGATTACTAAAGGTGTATATACAAAAAAATCGACTTTATACCTACATATAAGATTACGGAATTCTTCCAAATTACTGTCGTTACGCCGCCATGGCTTTATTTCACCTTCAATACGTTAAGGATGGTTAATTAACTAAAATATGTTAAACTAATGATTTGGAGCATTTCGATATCGATTGCTAAATATGTAAATACAAGAAAATCGACTTTTTACCTTAATATAAGATTACGCAATTCTTCTAAATGCACTGCAGTTATACTGTTAAGGCTTTATGAAGACTTCAGTGTGTTAAAGAAGGGTTTATTATAAATAACTTGAAAATGTAAAACTAATGATTTGAAGCGTTTCGATATCGATTGCTAAATGTGTATATACAAGAAAATCGACTTTACATATACCTAAATATAAGATTACGGAATTCTTCCAAATGTACTGTCGTTATGCCGCCATGGTTTGTATCAACTACAATACGTCAAAGAAGGTTAATTATTTTAAATATGTTAAACTAATGGTTTGAAGCATTTCGATATCGACTGCTAAATGTGTATATACAACAAAATCGACTGTATACCTAAATATAAAATTATAACATTACGGATTTCTTCTAAATGCACTGCCGTTATACCGTTAAGGCTTTATGTGGACCTCATTAAGCTAAAAAATGTTTATTAACTTAATATGTTAAATTATGATTTGAAGCATTTCGATATCGATAGCTAAATGTGTGTATACAAGAAAATCGACTTTATACCTGAATATAAGAGTACGGAATTCTTCTACATGCACTGCCGTTATACCGTTAAGGATTTTGTAGACTTCAGTATGAAAAAGAGGGTTGATTAAATTAAATATGTTAAACTAATGATTTGAAACATTTCGACATCGCTTGCTAAATGTGTATATACAAGAAAATCGAGTTTATGCCTAAATATAAGATAACGGAATTCTTTTAAATGCACTGCAGTTATACCGTTAAGGCTTTATGTAAACTTCAGTGCGTTAAAGAAGGTTTATTATAAATAACTTAAAAATGTAAAACTAATGATTTGATGCATTTCGATATAGATTGCTATATGTGCATGTACAACAATATCGACTTTATACCTAAATAAAAGATAACGGAATTCTTCTACATGCACTGCCGTTATGCCGTTAAGGCTTTTGTAGACTTCAGTATGAAAAAGAGGGTTAATTAAATTAAATATGTTAAACTAATGATTTGAATCATTTCGATATCCCTTGCTAAATGTGTAAATACAACAAAATCGACTTTTTACCTTAATATAAGATTACGGAATTCTTCTAAATGCACTGCAGTTAAACCGTTAAAGATTTATGTAGACTTCAGTGCGTTAAAGAAGGTTTATTAACTTAAATATGTTAAACTAATGATTTGAAGCATTTCGATATCGATAGCTAAATGTGTATATACAAGAAAATCGACTTTATACCTAAATATAAGATAACGGAATTCTTCTACATGCACTGCCGTTATGCCATAGGTATATTAACTTAAATATGTTAAACTAATGAGTTGAACCATCTCGATATCGATTGCTAAATGTGTATATACAAAAAATCGACTTTATTCCTAAATATAAGATTAGGGAATTCTTCCAAATGCACTGCCGTTATACCGTTATGGCTTTATGTAAACTTCAGTAAGAAAAAGAAGGTTAATTAACTTAAATATGTTAAACTAATGAGTTGAACCTTCTCGATATCGATTGCTAAATGTGCATATAAAAGAAAATCGAATCTTTCCCTATATATGAGATAACGGAATTCTTCTAAACGCACTGCCGTTATGCCGTTAAGGCTTTATGTAGACCTCATTAAGCTTAAAAATTTTTATTTACTTAATATAATAAACTAATGATTTGAAGCATTTCGATATCGATTACAAAATGTGTATATACAAAAAAATCGACTTTATACCTACATATAAGATTACGGAATTCTTCCAAATTACTGTCGTTACGCCGCCATGGCTTTATTTCACCTTCAATACGTTAAGGATGGTTAATTAACTAAAATATGTTAAAGTAATGATTTGGAGCATTTCGATATCGATTGCTAAATATGTAAATACAAGAAAATCGACTTTTTACCCTAATATAAGATTACGGAATTCTGCTAAATGCGTATATTGAACAAAATCGACTTTATACCTAAATATAAGATTACGGAACTCTTCCAAATGCACCGTTATGCCGTTAAGTCTTTTGTAGACTTCAGTAAGATAAGGAGGATTAATTAACTTAAATCTGTTAAACTAATGATGTGAAGCATATCGGCATCGATTGCTAAATGTGTATATACAAGAAAATCGACTTTATACCTAAATATAAGATTACGGAATTGTTCCAAATGTACTGTCGTTATGCCGCCATGGCTTTGTATCACCTTCAATACGTTAAAGAAGGTTTATTAACTTAAATATGTTAAACTAATGATTTGAAGCCTTTCGATACCGATTGCTAAATGCGTATATTGAACAAAATCGACTTTATACCTAAATATAAGATTACGGAACTCTTCCAAATGCACCGTTATGCCGTTAAGTCTTTTGTAGACTTCAGTAAGATAAGGAGGATTAATTAACTTAAATCTGTTAAACTAATGATGTGAAGCATATCGGCATCGATTGCTAAATGTGTATATACAAGAAAATCGACTTTATACCTAAATATAAGATTACGGAATTGTTCCAAATGTACTGTCGTTATGCCGTCATGGCTTTGTATCACCTTCAATACGTTAAAGAAGGTTTATTAACTTAAATATGTTAAACTAATGATTTGAAGCATTTCGATATCGATTGCTAAATGAGTATGTACAAGAAAATCGAATTCATACCTAAATATAAGATTACGTAATTCTTCTAAATGCACTGCCGTTATGCCGTTAAGGCTTTTGCAGACTTCAGTAAGAAAAAGAGGGTTAAGTAACTTAAATATATTTAACTAATGATTTGAAGCATTTCGATATCGATTGCTAAATGTGTATGTACAAAAAAATCGACTTTATACCTACATATAAGATTACGGAATTCTTCCAAATTACTGTCGTTACGCCGCCATGGCTGTATTTCACCTTCAATACGTTAAGGATGGTTAATTAACTAAAATATGTTAAACTAATGATTTGAAGCATTTTGATATCGATTGCTTAATGTGTATATATAAGAAAATCGACTCTATACCCAAATATAACATTAAGTAATTCTTCTAAATGCACTGCCGTTATACCGTTAAGGCTTTATGTAGACTTCAGTAAGATAAAGAAGGTTAATTATCTTAAATATGCTAAACTAATGATTTGAAGCATTTCGATATCGATTGCTAAATATGTAAATACAAGAAAATCGACTTTTTACCTTAATATAAGATTAGGGAATTCTTCTAAATGCACTGCAGTTATACCGTTAAAGCTTTATGTAGACTTCAGTGCGTTAAAGAAGGTTTATTAACTTAAATATGTTAAACTAATGATTTGAAGCATTTCGATATCGATAGCTAAATGTGTATATAAAAGAAAATCGAATTTTTCCCTATATATAAGATAACGGAATTCTTCTAAACGCACTGCCGTTATACCGTTATGGCTTTATGTAAACTTCAGTAAGAAAAAGAAGGTTAATTAACTTAAATATGTTAAACTAATGATTTGAAGCATTTCGATATCGATTGCTAAATGTGTATATAAAAGAAAATCGAATTTTTCCCTATATATAAGATAACGGAATTCTTCTAAACGCACTGCCGTTATGCCGTTAAGGCTTTATGTAGACCTCATTAAGCTTAAAAATTTTTATTAACTTAATATGTTAAACTAATGATTTGAAGCATTTCGATATCGATTACTAAATGTGTATATACAAAAAAATCGACTTTATACCTACATATAAGATTACGGAATTCTTCCAAGTTACTGTCGTTACGCCGCCATGGCTTTATTTCACCTTCAATACGTTAAGGATGGTTAATTAACTAAAATATGTTAAACTAATGATTTGGAGCATTTCGGTATCGATTGCTAAATATGTAAATACAAGAAAATCGACTTTTTACCTTAATATAAGATTACGGAATTCTTCTAAATGCACTGCAGTTATACCGTTAAAGCTTTATGTAGACTTCAGTGCGTTAAAGAAGGTTTATTAACTTAAATATGTAAAACTAATGATTTGAAGCATTTCGATATCGATAGCTAAACGTGTATATACAAGAAAATCGACTTTATACCTAAATATAAGATAACGGAATTCTTCTACATGCACTGCCGTTATGCCATCATGGCTATATGCAAACTTCTGATCATTAAAGAAGGTATATTAACTTAAATATGTTAAACTAATGAGTTGAACCATCTCGATATCGATTGCTAAATGTGTATATACAAAAAATCGACTTTATTCCTAAATATAAGATTACGGAATTCTTCCAAATGCACTGCCGTTAAACCGTTATGGCTTTATGTAAACTTCAGTAAGAAAAAGAGGGATAATTAAATTAAATATGTTAAACTAATGATTTGAAGCATTTCGATATCGCTTGCTAAATGTGTATATAAAAGAAAAGAGGCTTTATGTAAACTTCAGTGCGTTAAAGAAGGTTTATTATAAATAACTTGAAAATGTAAAATTAATGATTTGAAGCATTTCGATATCGATTGCTAAATGTGTATGTACAACAATATCGACTTTATACCTGAATAAAAGATAACGGAATTCCTCTACATGCACTGCCGTTATGCCGTTAAGGCCTTTGTAGACTTCAGTATGAAAAAGAGGGTTGATTAACTTTAATATGTTAAACTAATGTTTTGAAGCATTTCGATATCTATTGCTTAATGAGTATATACAAGAAAATCGACTTTATACATAAATATAAGATTATGGAATTCTTCTAAATGCACTGCCGCTATGCCGCCATGGCTTCATGTCACCATCGGTAGGTTAAAGAAGGTAATTTAACTTAAATATGTTAAACTAAAGATTTGAAGCATTTCGATATCGATTGCTAAATGTGCTAGTACAAGAAACTTGACTTTATACCTAAACATAGGATAACGGAATTCTTCCAAATGCACTGCCGTTAATCCGCCATGGCTTTATGTCAACTTCAGTTCGTTAAAGAAGGTTTGTTAACTTAAATATGTTAAACTAATGATTTGAAGTATTTCGATATCGATTGCTAAATGCGTATATTGAACGAAATCGACTTTATACCTAAATATATGATTACGGAACTCTTCCAAATGCACTGCCGTTATGCCGTTAAGGCTTTTGTAGACTTCAGTAAGATAAAGAGGATTAATTAACTTAAATCTGTTAAACTAATGATGTGAAGCATTTCGATATCGGTTGCCAAATGTGTATATACAAGAAAATCGACTTTATACCTAAATATAAGATTACGGAATTGTTCCAAATGTACTGTCGTTATGCCGCCATGGATTTGTATCACTTTCAATACGTTAAAGAAGGTTTATTAACTTAAATATGTTAAACTATCGATTTGAAGCATTTCGATATGGATATCTAAATGTGTATATAGAAGAAAATCGACTTTATACCTAAATATAAGATTACGGAATTCTTCCAAATGCACTGCCGTTATGGCTTCATATCAACTGCAATACGTTAAAGAAGGTTAATTAACTTAAATATGTTAAACTAATGATTTGAAGCATTTCGATATCGCTTGCCAAATATGTATATACAAGAAAATCGAATTTATACATAAATATAAGATAACGGAATTCTTCAACATGCACTGCCGTTATGCCGTTAACCTTTATGTCAACAGAGAATTTTACATACGCACTTCAACAGACAGCATACCCGGCTAACACCATACATTTTGTATGAAGATTAGTGTAGCGTAAGGTGAAAAGGAGTTTTTTTTCAGATTTCTGAACCGTTATAATTGTAAAGAACATATTTTTGTAAGGATACAAATATCATAGTTCAAATATTTATGTTCATTATCGCCGGCGCATACGAATCTAGTCTTAAACGTAGATATGTATTTACAAATACCCTTTTCTAACAACAATGCAATAAATGTTCATTTCGGGTATATTGATTAGTGACCTTGGTATTTAATGTATGCAATGTAAAGGATTGTTTGCCCTTGAGACCGCAAATGATCCTAAACGAATAATAGCTAAAAAGCAATTATGTTTACCCTGAAGATCCCAAATGACCTTAAACTAACAATAGACCATTGTTTTTGCCCTTGAAAACACTTATGCTTAAGATATGTGTACATACTATCGGTATGTACAGTAGATTAGTGTTAAGATGTGTGTATGCATTCAGCATGTGGTGCATACATGAATTAGGATATAAATAAAGAAGCTCTGGGCAACCAGAGCTGAGTTCTATTTTACAACCGCGGTAAAAAGTAAAGATTGTGCTGTGCAAAAATAATTACAAAATGGCAGATGGAGGTTGGTTAATGCCTGAGTTTGAATATGAATCTCATGAAAATATCTGGGAGAGAAGAGAGGAGTATGGGTGTCGAGATAGCGATGAAGAGCCGATGACATTTGAAAATGAAAACGACAATGAGCCTGTTATAAATTCAGCGGACTCTGATGTGGAAGACGTAGAGCCGCCTGAATACAATCCAGAGTATGATAGTGACGATGATATAGATGAAGAGCCAGTGGAACTAGGAAATTCTGCTAGTTATACAAGCAGTGATCAGACAATTTGGAGTGGCACACAACCACAAAACACCAGAGTAAGAACGCACAACGTGCTAAGATCTCGTGTGAACGGGCCAAGTCGCCTAACTGATGGTAAACTATAATGGAAACGTTCAAGCTAATAATGACAAACGAAATGTGTGACGTAATAATCCGTGAAACAAACAGAAAAGCCAATACAGTGATTGATATGATAAACGAATGCAACCCAACATCAGAACGACGTGTTTGGAAAGCAGTAACAGAAACAGAATTCGACGCATGTTTGGGATTGTTGCTGCTTGGTGGCGTTACTCACTCTGGCTACGTTCACACAAAAGATTTGTGGAAGACAACTGCACATCCACTGTTTCGAGCTTCAATGAGCGTCAGACGATTTTGGGAAATAAGTCGTTTCATCCGTTTTGATAATGGAATCACGAGGGAGCATCGCAAACAATATGACAAAGCGGCTGCCATATCTGACATATTTGTGATGCTAAATAGCAATTTACGAAAATATTACACCGCTTCAGCCAACGTGACAATTGATGAGCAGCTGTACCCGTTCCGCGGAGGAACTGGCTTTACGCAATATATTCCATCAAAGCCAGCCAAATACGGCATAAAAGTGTGGTGGATGTGCGACTCGATTACGTCGTATCCACTCAAAGGCCAAATCTACACAGGAAAGGCAGCGTCCGGCGAACGTGAGGCAAACGTGGGTGAAAGAGTGGTCAAAGACTTGTGCGTGGGCATGTTGCGTGGAAGTGGACGCAACATTGTTTGTGACAACTTTTTCACAACACACAACTTAGCAAAACAATTGATGAACGATCACAAATTGTCCATACTGGGCACAGTCAATAAGCGCCGCAGATTTGTGCCAAAACAATTGTCCATTACAAAAGGGCGCCAACCAGAATCCACCATATTTGCATTCAGTGAGAGCGTTGTCATGTGCTCATATGTTCCTAAAAAGAACAAAGCTGTTGTGCTTCTATCTACAATGCACTATGATACGCAAATTGTTGGTCCTAGACGTAAACCAGCTATGATAATGGATTACAACAAGTACAAAGGTGGTGTTGACAATATGGACAAATGTCTTGCTGAGTATTCCACCAAACGGCGTACAAATAGATGGCCTTTGGCGTTTTTTTATAATATCCTGGATGTCGCAGCCTTTGCCGCATATATTATTTACATGGAGAAAAACCCACACATGAAGGTGTCAACAGCACGGCGCAGGGAATTTCTGCACAATCTCAGCGAGCAACTGTCCCGTGCGGAGGTAGATGTCAGGTGCACCAATCCGCAAATATCTAAAATTTTCTCAACGCGCAACGCATTAGAAGCTATAACTGGTGCACCTTTGCGACTGGAAACGGCACCACCAGATGCAGAGGAGCGGGACAACACTGGTCGACTAAAGTTGAAGGGTTCCTGCTACTTATGCCCCAGAAGACGCCAGACTCGAAAAGCATGCTCATTCTGCGGCAAGCCCATTTGTTCAGAGCACTCAAAGGATATGCCGCGCTGCCTGAATTGCCCATAAATAGTAATAAAATTATTTTAATTTTCAATTTTTTTCAATTTATTGTCAAATTAAATAATATTATTATTAATAAATTAAATAAAAATTAATGAATTTAAAAAAAAAATGTATTTTTTCGCTTTTTTCAGTATTGTTGCTTGAAAATTCAATGTGTTACCCGGGTATGCTCTCTGTTGACGTAAGGGATAGTTGTTAGTTTTTGGTCATATCTCAGTTCCAGGTGGTCCAGTCCGGCTCAGATTTAACCACAATACGAAAAACCCTTCAGACTCGGCAATCATGAAATTTCAAGTTGATCGGACTTACGGATCCAGAGATATGGCACTTTAAAGGCAAAAAAGTTACCCGGGTAACGCTCTATTGACATAAAGGTTAAGGCTTTTGCAAACTTCAGTAAGAAAAAGAGGGTTAAGTAACTTAAATATGTTTAACTAATGATTTGAAGCATTTCGGTATCGATTGCTAAATTTGTATCAACTACAATACGTTAAAGAAGGTTAATTAACTTAAATATGTTAAACTAATGATTTGACTCATTTCGATATCGCTTGCCAAATATGTATATACAAGAAAATCGAATTTATACATAAATATAAGATAACGGAATTCTTCTACATGCACTGCCGTTATGCCGTTAACGCTTTATGTAGACTTCAGTGCGTTAAAGAAGGTTTATTAACTTAAATATGTTAAACTAATGATTTAAAGCATTTCGATATCGATTGCTAAATGTGTATATACAAGAAAATTGACTTTATACCTAAATATAAGACTACGGAATTCTTCCAATCCTACTGTCATTATGCCGCCATGGCTTTGTATCAACTTCAATACGTTAAAGAAGGTTAATTATTTTAAATATGTTAAACTAATGGTTTGAAGCATTTCGATATCGATTGCTAAATGTGTAAATAAAAGAAAATAGACTATATACCTAAATATAAAATTATAACATTACGGAATTCTTCTAAATGCACTGCCGTTATACTGCTAAGGCTTTATGTAGACTTTAGTAAGCTAAAAAATGTTTATTAATTTAATATGTTAAACAAATGATTTGAAGCATTTCGATATCGATAGCTAAATATGTATATACAAGAAAATCGACTTTATACCTAAATATAAGATTACGGAATTCTTCTACATCCACTGCCGTTATGCCGCAATGATTTTATGCCAACTTCAGTTCTTCGAAGAAAGTTTATTAACTTAAATATGTTAAACTAATGATTTGAAGCATTTCGATATCGATTGCTAAATATGTATATACAAGAAAATCGACTTTATACCTAAATATAAGATTACGGAATTCTTCTACATGCACTGCAGTTATCCGTTAAGCTTTATGTGACTTCAGTGCGTTAAAGAAGTTTATTAACTTTAATATGTTAAACTAATGATTTGAAGCATTTCGATATCGATTACTAAATGTGTATATACAAGAAAATCGACTTTATACCTAAATATAAGATTACGGAATTCTTCTAAATGCACTGCAGTTATACCGTAAAAGCTTTATGTAGACTTCAGTGCGTTAAAGAAGGTTTATTATCTTTAATATGTTAAACTAATGATTTGAAGCATTTCGATATCGATTACTAAATGTGTATATACAAGAAAATCGACTTTATACCTAAATATAAGATAACGGAATTCTTCTACATGCACTGCCGTTATGCCGCAATGATTTTATGCCAACTTCAGTTCTTCGAAGAAAGTTCATTAACTTAAATATGTTAAACTAATGAGTTGAAGCATCTCGATATCGATTGCTTAATGTGTATATACAACAAAATCGAATTTATACCTAAACATAAGATTACGGAATTCTTCTACATGCACTGCCGTTATACCGCCATGGCTTTATGTTAACTTCAGTGCGTTAAAGAAGGCTTATTAACTTAAATATGTTAAACTAATGATTTGAAACATTTCGATATATATATCGACTTTATATCTAAATATAAGATTATACCTAAATATAAGATTACGTTATTTTTCTAAATGCTCTGCCGTTATGCCGTTAAGGCTTGATGTAGACTTCAGTAAGATAAATAGGTTAATTAACTTAAATATGCTAAACTAATGATTTGAAGCATTTCGATATCGATTGCACGATGTGTTTATACAACAAATAGATTTTATACCTAAATATAAAATTACGAAATTCTTCTACATGCACTGCCGTTATGCCGCCATGGCTTCATGTCACCTTCGGTAGGTTAAAGAAGGTAATTTAACTTAAATTTGTTAAACTAATGATTTGAAGCATTTCGATATCGATTGCTAAATGTGCTAGTACAAGAAACTTGACTTTATACCTAAACATAGGATAACGGAATTCTTCCAAATGCACTGCCGTTAATCCGCCAAGGCTTTATGTCAACTTCAGTTCTTTAAAGAAGGTTTGTTAACTTAAATATGTTAAACTAATGATTTGAAGCATTTCGATATCGATTGCACGATGTGTTTATACAACAAATAGATTTTATACCTAAATATAAAATTACGGAATTCTTCTACATGCACTGCCGTTATGCCGCCATGGCTTCATGTCACCTTCGGTAGGTTAAAGAAGGTAATTTAACTTAAATATGTTAAACTAAGGATTTGAAGCATTTCGATATCGATTGCTAAATATGTAAATACAAGAAAATCGACTTTATACTTTAATATAAGATTACGGAATTCTTCTAAATGCACTGCAGTTATCCCGTTAAGGCTTTATGTGGACTTCAGTGCGTTAAAGAAGTTTTATTAACTTTAGTATGTTAAACTAACGATTTGAAGCATTTCGATAACGATTACTAAATGTGTATATACAAGAAAATCGACTTTACATATACCTAAATATAAGATTACGGAATTCTTCCAAATGTTCTGTCGTTATGCCGCCATGGTTTGTATCAACTACAATACGTTAAAGAAGGTTAATTATTTTAAATATGTTAAACTAATGGTTTGAAGCATTTCGATATCGACTGCTGATTGTGTAAATACAAGAAAATCGACTTTATACCTAAATATAAAATTATAACATTACGGATTTCTTCTAAATGCACTGCCGTTATACCGTTAAGGCTTTATGTAGACCTCATCGAGCTAAAAAATGTTTACTAACTTAAAATGTTAAACTAATGATATGAAGCATTTCGATATCGATTGCTAAATGAGTATATACAAGAAAATCGACTTTATACCTAAATATAGGATTACGTAATTCTTCTAAACGCACTGCCATTATGCCGTTAAGGCTTTATGTAGACTTTGGGAAGATAAATAGGGTGAATTAACTTAAATATGTTAAACTAATGATTTGAAGCATTTCGATATCGATTGCTAAATGCGTATATTGAACAAAATCGACTTTATACCTAAATATAAGATTACGAAACTCTTCCAAATGCACTGCCGTAATGCCGTTAAGGCTTTTGTAAACTTCAGTGCGTTAAAGAAGGTTTATTATCTTAAATATGTTAAACTAATGATTTGAAGCATTTCGATATCGCTTGCCAAATATGTATATACAAGAAAATCGAATTTATACCTAAATATAAGATAACGGAATTCTTCTACTTACACTGCCGTTATGCCGTTAACGCTTCATGTAGACTTCAGTGCGTTAAACAAGGTTTATTAACTTAAATATGTTAAACTAATGATTTAAAGCATTTCGACATCGATTGCTAAATGTGTATATACAAGAAAATTGACTTTATACCTAAATATAAGGTTACGGAATTCTTCCAATCCTACTGTCATTATGCCGCTATGGCTTTGTATCAACTTCAATACGTTAAAGAAGGTTAATTATTTTAAATATGTTAAACTAATGGTTTGAAGCATTTCGATATCGATTGCTAAATGTGCAAATACAAGAAAATCGACTTTATACCTAAATATAAAATTATAACATTACGGAATTCTTCTAAATGCACTGCCGTTATACCGCTAAGGCTTTATGTAGACTTTAGTAAGCTAAAAAATGTTTATTAATTTAATATGTTAAACAAATGATTTGAAGCATTTCGATATCGATAGCTAGATATGTCTATACAAGAAAATCGACTTTATACCTAAATATAAGATTACGGAATTCTTCTACATCCACTGCCGTTATGCCAACTTTAGATCGTTAAAGAAGGTTTATTAACTTAAATATGTTAAACTAGTGATTTGAAGCATTTCGATATCGATTGCTAAATGTGTATATACAAGAAAATCGACTTTATACCTTAATATAAAATTACGGAATTCATCGAAATACACTGCCGTTATGGCTTTATATAAACTTCAGTACGTTAAAGAGGTTTTATTAACTTAAATATGTGAAACTAATGATTTGAAGCATTTCGATATCGATTGCTAAATGCATATATACAAGAAAATCGATTTTATACCTAAATATAAAATTACGGAATTCATCGAAACACACTGCCGTTATGGCTTTATATAAACTTCAGTACGTTAAAAAAAGGTTGTTTAACTTAAATGTGTTAAAGTAATTATTTGAAGCATCTCGATATCGATTCCCAAATGTGTAAATACATGAAAATACACTTTAACCTAAATATAAGATTACGGAATTCTTCTACATGCACTGCCGTCATGCCGCCATGGCTTTATGCCAACTTCAGTTCGTTAAAGAGGTTTTATTAACTTAAATATGTGAAACTAATGATTTGAAGCATTTCGATATCGATTGCTAAATGTGTAAATACAAGAAAATCGACTTTATACCTCAACATAAGATTACGGAATTCTTCTACATGCACTGCCGTTATGCCGCCATGGCTTTATGCCAACTTCAGTTCGTTAAAGAGGGTTTATTAACCTTAATATGTTAAACTAATGATTTGAAGCATTTCGATATCGATTGCTAAATGTGTAAATACAAGAAAATCGACTTTATACCTAAATATAAGATTACGGAATTCTTCTAAATGCACTGCCGTTATACCGTTATGGCTTTATGTTAACTTCAGTTCGTTAAAGAAGGTTTATTAACTTAAATATGTTGAAACTAATGATTCGAAGCATTTCGATATCGATTGCTAAATATGTAAATACAAGAAAATCGACTTTACACCTAAATATAAGATTACGGAATTCATCGAAATACACTGCCGTTATGGCTTTATATAAACTTCAGTACGTTAAAAAAGGTTGGCTAACTTAAATATGTTAAAGTAGTTATTTGAAGCATCTCGATATCCATTCCCAAATGTGTAAATACATGAAAATAGACTTTAACCTAAATATAAGCTTACGGAATTCTGCTAAATGCACTGCCGTTATGCCGCCATGGCTTTACGTTAACCTCAGTGCGTTAAAAAATCTTTGTTAACTTAAATATGTTTAACTAATGATTTGAAGCATTTCCATATCGATTGCTAAATGTGCATATACAAGAAAATCGACTTTATGCCTAAATATAAGATTAGGGAATTCTTCTACACGCACTGCCGTTATGCCGCCATGGCTTTATGACAACTTCAGTTCGTTGAAGAAGGTTTATTAACTTAAATATGTTAACCTAATGAATTGAAGCATCGCGATATCGGTTGCTAAATGCGTATATACAACAAAATCGACTTTATACCTAAATATAAGCTTACGGAATTCTGCTAAATGCACTGCCGTTATGCCGCCATGGCTTTACGTTAACCTCAGTGCGTTAAAAAATCTTTGTTAACTTAAATATGTTAAACTAATGATTTGAAGCATTTCCATATCGATTGCTAAATGTGCATATACAAGAAAATCGACTTTATACCTAAATATAAGATTACGGAATTCTTCCAAATGCACTGCCGTTATACCGTTATGGCTTTATGTTAACTTCAGTGCGTTAAAGAAACTTTATTAACTTAAATATGTTAAACTAATGATTTGAAGCATTTCGATATCGATTGCTAAATATGTAAATACAAGAAAATCGACTTTATACCTAAATATAAGATTACGGAATTCTTCCAAATGTACTGTCGTTATGCCGCCATGGCTTTATATCACCTTCAATACGTTAAAGATGGTTTATTAACTTAAATATGTTAACCTAATGATTTGAAGCTTTTCGATATCGATTGCTAAATGTGTATATACAACAAAATCGACTTTATACCTAAATATAAGATAACGAAATTCTTCTACATGCACTGCCGTTATGCCGCCATGGCTTTATGCCAACTTCAATTCGTTGAAGAAGGTTTATTAACTTAAATATTTTAAACTAATAAGTTGAAGCATTTAAATGAGTAAATACAAGAAAATCGACTTTATACCTAAATATAAGATTAGGTAGTTCTTCTAAATGCACTGCCGTTATGCCGTTAAGGCTTTATGTAGACTTCAGTAAGATAAAAGGGTGAATTAACTTAAATATGTTAAACTAATAATTTGAAGCGTTTCGATTTCGATTGCTAAATGTGTATATACAAGAAAATCGACTTTATACCTAAACATAAGATAACAGAATTCTTCTAAATGCACTGCCGTTATGCCACCATGGCTTTCTGTAAACTTCAGTTCGTTAAAAAAGGTTTATTAACTTAAATATGTTAAACTAATGATTTGAAAATTTTCGAAATAGATCGCTAAATGCATATATACAACAAAATTGACTTTATGCCTAAATATAAGATTACGGAATTCTTCCAAATGTACTGTCGTTATGCCGCCATGGCTTTCTATATACTTCAATACGTTAAAGAAGGTTAATTAACTTAAATATGTTAAACTTATGAATTGAAGCATTTCGATATCGATTGCAAAATGTGCATATACAAAAAAATCGAATTTATACCTGAATATAAGATTACGGAATTCTTCTACACGCTCTGCCGTTATGCCGCCATGGCTTTGTGTTAACTTCAGTGCGTTAAAGTAGGTTTGTTAACTTAAATATGTTAAACTAATGATTTGAAGCATTTCGATATCGATTGCTAAATGAGTATATACAAGAAAATCGACCTTATACCTAAATATAACATTACGTAATTCTTCAAAATGCTTTGCCGTTATGCCGTTAAGGCGTTTGTAGACTTCAGTAGGATAAAGAGGGTTAATTAACTTAAATGTGTTAAACTAATGATTTGAAGCATTTCGATATCGATTGCTTAATGTGCATATACAAAAAAATCGAATTTATACTTAACATAAGATTACGGAATTCCTCTACATGCACTGCCGTTATGCCGCCATGGCTTTATGCCAACTTCCGTTCGTTAAAGAAGGTTAACTAACTTAAATATGTTAAACTAATGATTTGAAGATTTTCGAAATCGATTGCTAAATGCATATATACAAGAAAATCTTCTTTATACCTAAATATAAGATTACGGAATTCTTCCAAATGTACTGTCGTTATGCCGCCATGGCTTTATATCACCTTCAATACGTCAAAGAAGGTTAATTAGCTTAAATATGTTAACTAAAGAAAAAACATTAAGATGGTTTATTAACTTAAATATGTTAACCTAATGATTTGAAGCATTTCGATGTCGATTGCTAAATGTGTATATACAACAAAACCGACTTTATACCTAAATATAAGATAACGGAATTCTTCTACATGCACTGCCGTTACGCCGCCATGGCTTTATGCCAACTTCAGTTCGTTGAAGAAGGTTTATTAACTTAAATATGTTAAACTAATAAGTTGAAGCATTTCGATATCGATTGCTAAATGAGTAAATACAGGAAAATCGACTTTATACCTAAATATAAGATTACGTAGTTCTTCTAAATGCACTGCCGTTATGCCGATAAGGCTTTATGTAGACTTCAGGAAGATAAAAGGGTGAATTAACTTAAATATGTTAAACTAATAAATTGAAGCATTTCGATTTCGATTGCTAAATGTGTGTATACAAGAAAATTGAATTTATACCTAAATATAAGATTAGGTAATTCTTCTAAATGCACTGCCGTTATGCCGTTAAGGCTTTATGTAGATTTCAGTAAGATAAGAGGGTGAATTAACTTAAATATGTTAAACTAATGATTTGAAGCATTTCGATATCGATTGCTAAATGTGTTAATAAAAGAAAATCGACTTTATACCCAAATATAAGATTACGTAATTCTTCTAAATGCACTGCCGTTACGCCGTTAAGGTTTTTTTTAGACTTCAGTGAGATAAAGAAGGTTAACTAACTTAAATATGCTAAACTACTGATTTGAAGCATTTCGATATCGATTGCTTAATGTGTATATACAAGAAAATCGACTTTATACCTAAACATAAGATAACAGAATTCTTCTAAATGCACTGCGGTTATGCCACCATGGCTTTATGTAAACTTCAGTTCGTTAAAAAAGTTTTATTAACTTAAATATGTTAAACTAATGACTTGAAGCATTTCGATATCGATTGCTAAATGTGTATATACAAGAAAATCGATTTTATACCTAAATATAAGATTACGGAATTCTTCTTAGTGCACTGCCGTTCTACCGTAATGGTTTTATGTAAACTTCAGCTCGTTAAAGAAGCTTTATTAACTTAAATATGTTAAAATAATGATTTGGAGCATTTCGATATCGCTCGCTAACTGTGTATATACAAGAAAATCGACTTTATACCTAAACATAAGATAACGGAATTCTTCTAAATGCACTGCCGTTATGCCACCATTGCTTTATGTAAACTTCAGTTCGTTAAAAAAGGTTTATTAATTTAAATATGTTAAACTAGTGATTTGAAGCATTTCGATATCCTTTGCTAAATGTGTATATAAAAGAAAATCGACTTTATACCTAAATATAAAACTACGGAATTCTTCGAAATGCACTGCCGTCATGCCGATAAGGCTTTCCGTAAACGCCAGTAAGATAAAGTAGGCTAAATGACTTAAATACATATGTGAAACCAGTTATTTGAAGCATTTCGATATCGATTGCTAAATGAGTATATACAAGAAAATCGACTTTATACCTAAATATAAGGATGCTCAATTCTTCTAAATGATTTGCCGTTATGCCGTTAAGGCGTTTGTAGACTTCAGTAAGATAAAGAGGGTTAATTAACTTAAATATATTAAACTAATGATTTGAGGCATTTCGATATCGATTGCTAAATGTGTATATACAAGAAAATCGACTTTATACCTAAACATAAGTTTACGGAACTCTTCTAAATGCACTGCCGTTATGCCGTTATGTCTTTATGTTAACTTCTGTTCTATAAAGGAGGTTTATTAACTTAAATATGTTAAACTAATGATTTAAAAATTTTCGAAATCGATTGCTAAATGCATATATACAAGAAAATCGACTTTATACCTAAATATAAGATTACGGAATTCTTCCAAATGCTCTGCCGTTATGCCGCCATGGATTTGTGTTAACTTCAGTGCGTTAAGGTAGGTTTGTTAACTTAAATATGTTAAACTATTGATTTGAAGCATTTCGATATCGATTGCTAAATGAGTATATACAAGAAAATCGAGTTTATACCTAAATATAAGATTATGTAATTCTTCTAAATACTTTGCGGTTATGCCGTTAAAGCGTTTGTAGACTTCAGTAGGATAAAGAGGGTTGATTAGCTTAAATATGTTAAACTAATGATTTGAAGCATTTCGATATGGATTGCTAAATGCGTATATACAACAAAATCGACTTTATACCTAAATATAAGCTTACGGAATTCTGCTAAATGCACTGCCGTTATGCCGCCATGGCTTTATGTTAACCTCAGTGCGTTAAAGAATCTTTATTAACTTAAATATGTTAAACTAATGATTTGAAGCATTTCCATATCGATTGCTAAATGTGCATATACAAGAAAATCGACTTTATACCTAAATATAAGATTAGGGAATTCTTCTACATGTACTGACGTTATGCCGCCATGGCTTTATGACAACTTCAGTTCGTTGAAGAAGGTTTATTAACTTAAATATGTTAAACTAATGAATTGAAGCATCGCGATATCGGTTGCTAAATGTGTATATACAAGAAAATCGACTTTATACCTAAATATAAGATTACGGAATTCTTCCAAATGCACTGCCGTTATACCGTTATGGCTTTATGTTAACTTCAGTGCGTTAAAGAAGCTTTATTAACTTAAATATGTTAACCTAATGATTTGAAGCATTTCGATATCGATTGCTAAATATGTAAATACAAGAAAATCGACTTTATACCTAAATATAAGATTACGGAATTCTTCTAAATGCACTGCAGGTATATACCGCTAAGGCTTTATGTAGACTTCAGTGCGTTAAAGAAGGTTTATTATAAAAAACTTGAAAATGTAAAACTAATGATTTGAAGCATTTCGATATCGATTGCTAAATGTGCTAACACAAGAAACCTGACTTTATACCTCAACATAGGTTAACGGAATTCTTCCAAATGTACTGTCGTTATGCCGCCATGGCTTTATATCACCTTCAATACGTTAAAGATGGTTTATTAACTTAAATATGTTAACCTAATGATTTGAAGCTTTTCGATATCGATTGCTAAATGTGTATATACAACAAAATCGACTTTATACCTAAATATAAGATAACGGAATTCTTCTAAATGCACTGCCGTTATGCCGCCATGGCTTTATTTGCTAAATGTGTTAATAAAAGAAAATCGACTTTATACCCAAATATAAGATAACGTAATTCTTTAAAATGCACTGTCGTTATGCCGTTAAGGTTTTTGTAGACTTCAGTGAGATAAAGAAGGTTAATTAACTTAAATATGCTAAACTACTGATTTGAAGCATTTCGATATCGATTGCTAAATGTGTATATACAAGAAAATCGACTTTATACATAAATATAACATTACGTAATTCTTCTAAATGCATTGCCGTTATACCGTTAAAGCTTTATGTAGACTTCAGTAATATAAAGAGTGTTAACTTAAATATGTTAAAATAATGATTTGAAAATTTTCGAAATCGATTGCTAAATGCATATATACAACAAAATCGACTTTATACCTAAATATAAGATTACGGAATTCTTCCAAATGTACTGTCGTTATGCCGCCATGGCTTTCTATATGCTTCAATACGTTAAAGAAGGTTCTACTTCTTTACTGGCGTAGACACCGCTTACGCGATTATAGCCGAGTCAACAACAGCGCGCCAGTCGTTTCTTCTCTTCGCTACGTGGCGCCAATTGGATATTCCAAGCGAGGCCAGGTCCTTCTCTACTTGGTCCTTCCAACGGAGTGGAGGTCTTCCTCTTCCTCTGCTTCCCGCGGCGGGTACTGCGTCGAATACTTTCAGAGCTGGAGTGTTTTCATCCATCCGGACAACATGACCTAGCCAGCGTAGCCGCTGTCTTTTAATTCGCTGAACTATGTCAATGTCGTCGTATATCTCGTACAGCTCATCGTTCCATCGAATGCGATATTCGCCGTGGCTAACGCGCAAAGGACCATAAATCTTTCGCAGAACCTTTCTCTCGAAAACTCGCAACGTCAACTCATCGGTTGTTGTCATCGTCCAAGCCTCTGCACCATATAGGAGGACGGGAATTATGAGAGACTTATAGAGTTTGGTTTTTGTTTGTCGAGAGAGGACTTTGCTTCTCAATTGCCTACTTAGTCCGAAGTAGCACCTGTTGGCAAGAGTTATCCTGCGTTGGATTTCTAGGCTGACATTGTTGGTGGTGTTTACGCTGGTTCCAAGATAGACGAAATTATCTACAACTTCAAAGTTATGACTGTCAACAGTGACGTGAGTGCCAAGTCGCGAGTGCGACGACTGTTTGTTTGATGACAGGAGATATTTCGTCTTGCCCTCGTTCACTGCCAGACCCATTTATTTTGCTTCCTTGTCCAGTCTGGAGAAAGCAGAACTAACGGCGCGGGTGTTGAGGCCGATGATATCAATATCATCGGCATACGCCAGCAGTTGTACACTCTTATAAAAGATAGTACCCTCTCTGTTAAGTTCTGCAGCTCGAACTATTTTCTCCAGAAGCAGGTTGAAAAAGTCGCACGATAGGGAATCGCCTTGTCTGAAACCTCGTTTGGTATCGAACGGCTCGGAGAGGTCCTTCCCGATTCTGACGGAGCTTTTTGTGTTGCTCAACGTCAGTTTACATAGCCGTATTAGTTTTGCGGGGATACCAAATTCAGACATCGCGGCATAAAGGCAGCTCCTTTTCGTGCTGTCGAAAGCAGCTTTGAAATCGACGAAGAGGTGGTGTGTGTCGATTCTCCTTTCACGGGTCTTTTCCAAGATTTGGCGCATCGTGAATATCTGGTCGGTTGTTGATTTACCAGGTCTAAAGCCACACTGATAAGGTCCAATCAGTTTGTTGACGGTGGGCTTTAATCTTTCACACAGTACGCTCGACAGAACCTTATATGCGATATTGAGGAGGCTAATCCCACGGTAGTTGGCGCAGATTGTGGGGTCTCCTTTTTTGTGGATTGGGCATAGCACACTTAAATTCCAATCGTTGGGCATACTTTCGTCCGACCATATTTTGCAAAGAAGCTGTTGCATGCACCTTATCAGCTCTTCGCCGCCGTGTTTGAATAGCTCGGCCGGCAATCCATCGGCCCCTGCCGCTTTGTTGTTTTTCAGGCGGGCAATTGCTATTCGAACTTCTTCATGGTCGGGCAATGGAACGTCTGCTCCATCGTCATCGATTGGGGTATCGGGTTCGCTTTCTCCTGGTGTTGTGTGTTCACTGCCATTCAGCAGGCTGGAGAAGTGTTCCCTCCATAATTTAAGTATGCTCTGGGCATCGGTAACTAGATCACCTTTGGGGGTTCTACAAGAGTATGCTCCGGTCTTGAAACCTTCTGTAAGCCGCCGCATCTTTTCGTAGAATTTTCGAGCATTACCCCTGTCGGCCAGCTTATCAAGCTCTTCGTACTCACGCATTTCGGCCTCTTTCTTTTTCTGTCTACAAATGCGTCTCGCTTCCCTCTTCAACTCTCGGTATCTATCCCATCCCGCACGTGTTGTGGTCGATCGTAACGTTGCGAGGTAGGCAGCCTGTTTTCTCTCCGCTGCGACACGGCACTCCTCGTCGTACCAGCTGTTCTTCTGCACTTTCCGAAAACCAATGGTTTCGGTTGCAGCTGTACGTAAGGAGTTTGAAATGCCGTCCCACAGTTCCCTTATACCGAGTTGTTGACGAGTGCTCTCAGAGAGCAGGAGTGCAAGCCGAGTAGAAAAACGTTCGGCTGTCTGTTGTGATTGCAGCTTCTCGACGTCGAACCATCCTTGTGTTTGTTGGCGTGCGTTTTTTGCTGCACAGAGGCGGGTGCGTATTTTGGCTGCAACAATATAGTGGTCCGAGTCGATGTTAGGACCTCGGAGCGCACGCACATCTAAAACACTGGAGACGTGTCTTCCGTCTATCACAACATGATCGATCTGGTTGGTGGTTTTTCGATCTGGAGACAGCCAGGTAGCTTGATGTATCTTCTTATGCTGGAATCTAGTGCTACAGATAACCATATTTCGGGCCCTGGCGAAGTCGATCAGCCTCAGCCCATTTGGAGATGTTTCCGCGTGGAGGCTGAATTTACCGACCTTAGTGCCAAAGATACCTTCTTTGCCCACCCTGGCATTGAAGTCGCCAAGCACGATTTTGACATCGTGGCGGGGGCATCTCTCATAAGTGCGCTCCAAGCACTCATAAAAGGCATCTTTGGTCACATCGTCCTTCTCTTCCGTCGGGGCGTGGGCGCAAATCAGCGATATGTTGAAGAACCTCGCTTTGATGCGGATTGTGGCTAGACGTTCATTCTCCGGAGTGAATGATAGTACTCGGCGACGGAGTCTCTCTCCCACCACGAATCCAACACCAAACTTGCGCTCCTTTATATGGCCACTGTAGTAAATGTCACAAGGACCTACTCGTCTCTGTCCTTGTCCCGTCCATCGCATTTCTTGGACGACGGTGATGTCAGCCTTTACCTTTACGAGGACATCTACCAGCTGGGCAGCGGCACCTTCCCAATTAAGGGACCGGACATTCCAGGTGCATGCCCTCAAATCATAGTCCTTATTTCGTTTGCCATGGTCGTCATCAAAAGGGGGGTCACTCATCCGAGGCTTGTTGTTGTCTTTCATTGGGGGTGTTTTTTACGTGGCGGGTCCCAAACCCAGCGCACAACCCTATGCAGGGGTGTTTCGCCTTCTCACTTTAGCTCGCCTTCAAACGGATGTTCTTAGGCTACCCAGAGGATACTTGGTCAAAGACCGGAAGTCGTGAGCTGCTTGAGTCATATGTAAAAGAATCGTTTCTGGCCACTCCCAAGTGAATGGCGATCAGAGAACTTTCCTCACTTGCGTGAACTTCTACACATGACCCCATCCTCCTAAGGTTAATTAACTTAAATATGTTAAACTAATGAATTGAAGCATTTCGATATCGATTGCAAAATGTGCATATACAAAAAAATCGAATTTATACCTGAATATAAGATTACGGAATTCTTCTACATGCTCTGCCGTTATGCCGCCAAGGCTTTGTGTTATCTTCAGTGCGTTAAAGTAGGTTTGTTAACTTAAATATGTTAAACTTATGATTTGAAGCATTTCGATATCGATTGCTAAATGAGTATATACAAGAAAATCGACTTTATACCTAAATATAAGATTACGTAATTCTTCAAAATGCTTTGCCGTTATGCCGTTAAGGCGTTTGTAGACTTCAGTAGGATAAAGAGGGTTAATTAACTCAAATGTGTTAAACTAATGATTTGAAGCATTTCGATATCGATTGCTTAATGTGCATATACAAAAAAATCGTATTTATACCTAAACATAAGATTACGGAATTCCTCTACATGCACTGCCGTTATGCCGCCATGGCTTTATGCCAACTTCCGTTCGTTAAAGAAGGTTAATTAACTTAAATATGTTAAACTAATGATTTGAAGATTTTCGAAAACGATTGCTAAATGCATATATACAAGAAAATCTTCTTTATACCTAAATATAAGATTACGGAATTCTTCCAAATGTACTGTCGTTATGCCGCCATGGCTTTATATCACCTTCAATACGTCAAAGAAGGTTAATTAGCTTAAATATGTTAACTAAAGAAAAAACATAAAGATGGTTTATTAACTTAAATATGTTAACCTAATGATTTGAAGCATTTCGATATCGATTGCTTAATGTGTATATACAACAAAATCGACTTTATACCTAAATATAAGATTACGGAATTCTTCTACATGCACTGTCGTTATGCCGCCATGGCGTTATGCCAACTTCAGTTCGTTTTAGAAGGTTTATTAACTTAAATATGTAAAACTAATAAGTTGAAGCATTTCGATATCGATTGCTAAATGAGTAAATACAAGAAAATCGACTTTATACCTAAATATAAGATTACGTAGTTCTTCTAAATGCACTGCCGTTATGCCGATAAGGCTTTATGTAGACTTCAGGAAGATAAAAGGGTGAATTAACTTAAATATGTTAAACTAATAAATTGAAGCATTTCGATTTCGACTGCTAAATGTGTATATACAAGAAAATCGAATTTATACCTAAATATAAGATTAGGTAATTCTTCTAAATGCACTGCCGTTATGCCGTTAAGGCTTTATGTAGATTTCAGTAAGATAAGAGGGTGAATTAACTTAAATATGTTAAACTAATGATTTGAAGCATTTCGATATCGATTGCTAAATGTGTTAATAAAAGAAAATCGACTTTATACCCAAATATAAGATTACGTAATTCTTCTAAATGCACTGCCGTTAGGCCGTTAAGGTTTTTGTAGACTTCAGTGAGATAAAGAAGGTTAATTAACTTAAATATGCTAAACTACTGATTTGAAGCATTTCGATATCGATTGCTAAATGCGTATATACAAGAAAATCGACTTTATACCTAAACATAAGATAACAGAATTCTTCTAAATGCACTGCGGTTATGCCACCATGGCTTTATGTAAACTTCAGTTCGTTAAAAAAGTTTTATTAACTTAAATATGTTAAACTAATGATTTGAAGCATTTCGATATCGATTGCTAAATGTGTATATACAACAAAAGGGTACTTTGTACCTAAATATAAGATTACGGAATTCTTCTAAATGCACTGCCGTTCTACCGTAATGGTTTTATGTAAACTTCAGCTCGTTAAAGAAGGTTTATTAACTTAAATATGTGAAACTAATGATTTGAAGCATTTCGATGTCGATTGCTAAATGTGTATATACAAGAATATCGACTTTATATATAAATATAACATTACGTAATTCTTCTAAATGCATTGCCGTTATACCGTTAAAGCTTTATGTAGACTTCAGTAATATAAAGAGGGTTAATTAACTTAAATATGTTAAACTAATGATTTGAAGCATTTCGGTATCGCTTTCTGAATGTGTATATACAAGAAAATCGATTTTATACCTAAATATAAGATTACGGAATTCTTCCAAATTACTGTCGTTATGCCGCCATGGCTTTATATCACCTTCAATACGTTAAAGATGGTTAATTAACTTAAATATGTTAAACTAATGATTTGAAGCATTTCGATATCGATTGCTAAATATGTAAATACAAGAAAATCGACTTTATACATAAATATAAAATTACGGAATTCATCGAAATATACTGCCGTTATGGCTTTATATAAACTTCAGTACGTTAAAAAAGGTTGTTTAACTTAATATGTTAAAGTAATTATTTGAAGCATCTCTATATCGATTCCCAAATGTGTAAATACATGAAAATAGACTTTAACCTAAATATAAGATTACGGAATTCTTCTATATGCACTGCCGTTATGCCGCCATGGCTTTATGCCAACTTCAGTTCGTTAAAGAGGTTTTATTAACTTAAATATGTGAAACTAATGATTTGAAGCAATTCGATATCGATTGCTAAATGCATATATACAAGAAAATCGATTTTATACCTAAATATAAGATTACGGAATTCTTCCAAATTACTGTCGTTATGCCGCCATGGCTTTATATCACCTTCAATACGTTAAAGATGGTTAATTAACTTAAATATCTTAAACTAATGATTTGAAGCATTTCGATATCGATTGCTAAATATGTAAATACAAGAAAATCGACTTTATACATAAATATAAAATTACGTAATTCATCGAAATACACTGCCGTTATGGCTCTATATAAACTTCAGTACGTTAAAAAAGGTTGTTTAGCTTAAATATGTTAAAGTAATTATTCGAAGTATCTCGATATCGATTCCCAAATGTGTAAATACATGAAAATAGACTTTAACCTAAATATAAGGTTACGGAATTTTTCTACATGCACTGCCTTTATACCGTTAAGGCTTTATGTAAACTTCAGTAAGGTAAAGAAGGTTAATTAACTTAAATATATTGAACTAATGATTTGAACCATTTCGATATCGATTGCTAAATGAGTGTATACAAGAAAATCGACTTTATACCTAAATAAAAGGTTAAGAAATTCTTCTAAATGCACTGGCGTCATACCGTTAAGGCTTTATGTAAACCTCAGTACGATAAAGTACGCTTATTAACTTAGATATGTTAAACTAATGATTTGAAGCATTTCGATATCGATTGCTTAATGCATATATACAAGAAAATCGACTTTATACCTAAATATAAGACTACGGAATTCTTCCAAATGTACTGTCGTTATGCCGCAATGGCTTTATGTCAACACATGTTCAATACGTTAAAGAAGGTTAATTAACTTAAATATGTTAAACTAATGATTTGAAGCATTTCGATATCGATTGCTAAATATGTTAATACAAGAAAATCGACTTTATACCTAAACAGAAGATTACGGTATTCTTCTACATGCACTGCCGTTATGCCGCCATGGCTTTGTGTTAACTTCAGTGCGTTAAAGAAGCTTTATTAACTTAAATTTGTTAAAATAATGATTTGGAGCATTTCGATATCGCTCGCTTACTGTGTATGTACAAGAAAATCGACTTTATACCTAAACATAAGATAACGGAATTCTTCTAAATGCACTGCCGTTATGCCACCATAGCTTTATGTAAACTTCAGTTCGTTAAAAAAAAGGTTTATTAATTTAAATATGTTAAACTAGTGATTTGAAGCATTTCGATATCGTTTGCTAAATGTGTATATAAAAGAAAATCGACTTTATACCTAAATATAAGACTACGGAATTCTTCGAAATGCACTGCCGTCATGCCGATAAGGCTTTATGTAAACGCCAGTAAGATAAAGTAGGCTAAATAACTTAAATACATATGTGAAACCAGTTATTTGAAGCAATTCGATATCGATTGCTAAATGAGTAAATACAAGAAAATCGACTTTATACCTAAATATAAGATTACGGAATTCTTCTAAATGCACTGCCGTTATGCCGTTAAGGCTTTATGTAGATTTCAGTAAGATAAAAGGGTGAATTAACTTAAATATGTTATACTAATGATTTGAAGCATTTCGATATCGATTGCTAAATGCATATATACAAGAAAATCGATTTTATACCTAAATATAAGATTACGGATTTCTTCCAAATTACTGTCGTTATGCCGCCATGGCTTTATATCACCTTCAATACGTTAAAGATGGTTAAATAACTAAAATATGTGAAACTAATGATTTGAAGCATTTCGATATCGATTGCTTAATGTGTATATATAAGAAAATCGACTTTATACCTAAATATAACATTAAGTAATTCTTCTAAATGCACCGCCGTTATACCGTTAAGGCTTTATGTAGACTTCAGTAAGATAAAGAAGGTTAATTAACTTAAATATACTAAACTAATGATTTGAAGCATTTCGATATCGATTGTTAAATGTGTATATTTAACAAAATCGACTTTATACCTAAATATAAAATAACGGAATTCTTCCAAATGCACTGCCTTTATACCGTTAAGGATTTATGTAAACTTCAGTAAGATAAAGAAGGTTAATTAACTTAAATATATTGAACTAATGATTTGAACCATTTCGATATCGATTGCTAAATGAGTGTATACAAGAAAATCGACTCTATACCTAAATTTAAAGTTAAGAAATTCTTCTAAATGCACTGACGTCATACCGTTAAGGTTTTATGTAAACTTTAGTACGATAAAGTACGCTAATTAACTTAAATATGTTAAACTAATGATTTGAAGCATTTCGATATCGATTGCTAAATATGTTAATACAAGGAAATCGACTTTATACCTAAACATAAGATTACGGTATTCTTCTACATGCACTGCCGTTATGCCGCCATGGCTTTGTGTTAACTTCAGTGCGTTAAAGAAGCTTTATTAACTTAAATATGTTAAAATAATGATTTTGAGCATTTCGATATCGCTTGCTAACTGTGTATATACAAGAAAATCGACTTTATACCTAAACATAAGATTACGGTATTCTTCAACATGCACTGCCGTTATGCCGCCATGGCTTTGTGTTAACTTCAGTGCGTTAAAGAAGCTTTATTAACTTAAATATGTTAAAATAATGATTTTGAGCATTTCGATATCGCTTGCTAACTGTGTATATACAAGAAAATCGACTTTATACCTAAATATAAGACTACGGAATTCTTCGAAATGCACTGCCGTCATGCCGATAAGGCTTTCCGTAAACGCCAGTAAGATAAAGTAGGCTAAATAACTTAAATACATATGTGAAACCAGTTATTTTAAGCATTTCGATATCGATTGCTAAATGAGTATATACAAGAAAATCGACTTTATACCTAAATATAAATTTACGGAACTCTTCTAAATGATTTGCCGTTATGCCGTTATGTCTTTATGTTAACTTCTGTTATATAAAGGAGGTTTATTAACTTAAATATGTTAAACTAATGATTTAAAAATTTTCCAAATCGATTGCTAAATGCATATATACAAGAAAATCGACTTTATACCTAAATATAAGATTACGGAATTCTTCCAAATGCTCTGCCGTTATGCCGCCATGGCTTTGTGATAACTTCAGTGAGTTAAAGTAGGTTTGTTAACTTAAATATGTTAAACTAATGATTTGAAGCATTTCGATATCGATTGCTAAATGAGTATATACAAGAAAATCGAGTTTATACCTAAATATAAGATTACGTAATTCTTCTAAATACTTTGCCGTTATGCCGTTAAGGCGTTTGTAGACTTCGGTAGGATAAAGAGGGTTAATTAACTTAAATATGTTAAACTAATGATTTGAAGCATTCGATATCGATTGCTAAATGTGCATATACAAAAAAATCGAATTTATACCTAAACATAAGATTACGGAATTCCTCTACATGCACTGCCGTTATGCCGCCATGGCTTTATGCCAACTTCCTTTCGTTAAAGAAGGTTAATTAACTTAAATATGTTAATCTAATGATTTGAAGATTTTCGCAATCGATTGCTAAATGCATATATACAAGAAAATCTACTTTATACCTAAATATAAGATTACGGAACTCTTCCAAATGCTCTGACGTTATGCCGCCATGGATTTGTGTTAACTTCAGTGCGTTAAAGTAGGTTTGTTAACTTAAATATGTTAAACTAATGATTTGAAGCATTTCGATATCGATTGCTAAATGAGTATATACAAGAAAATCGAGTATATACCTAAATATAAGAATACGTAATTCTTCTAAATACTTTGCCGTTATGCCGTTAAAGCGTTTGTAGACTTCAGTAGGATAAAGAGGGTTGATTAGCTTAAATATGTTAAACTAATGATTTGAAGATTTTCGAAATCGATTGCTAAATGCATATATACAAGAAAATCTTCTTTATACCTAAATATAAGATTACGGAATTCTTCCAAATGTACTGTCGTTATGCCGCCATGGCTTTATATCACCTTCAATACGTTAAAGAAGGTAAATTAACTTAAATATGTTAAACTAATGATTTGAAGCATTTCGATATCGATTGCTAAATGCGTATATACAACAAAATCGACTTTATACCTAAATATAAGCTTACGGAATTTTTCTAAATGCACTGCTGTTATGCCGTTAGTTCGTTAAAGAAGGTTTATTAACTTAGATATGTTACACCAGTTATTTGAAGCATTTCGATATCGATTGCTTAATGCATATATACAAGAAAATCTTGTTTATACCTAAATATAAGATTACGGAATTCTTCCAAATGTACTGTCGTTATGCCGCCATGGCTTTATGTCAATATGTTAAAGAAGGTTAATTAACTTAAATATGTTAAACTAATGATTGGAAGCATTTCGATATCGATTGCTAAAGGTGTATATACAAGAAAATCGAATTTATACCTAAATATAAGATAACGGAATTCTTCTAAATGCACTGCCGTTATGCCGTTAAGCCTTTATGTGGACTTCAGTGCGTTAAAGAAGCTTTATTAACTTAAATATTTTAAACTAAGGATTTGAAGATTTTCGAAATCGATTGCTAAATGCATATATACAACAAAATCGATTTTATACCTAAATATAAGTTTACGGAATTCTTCCAAATGCACTGCCTTTATACCGTTAAGGCTTTATGTAAACTTCAGTAAGGTAAAGAAAGTTAATTAACTTAAATATATTGAAATAATGATTTGAAGCATTTCGATATCGATTGCTAAATGTGGATATACAAGAAAATCGACTTTATACCTAAATATAAGATAACGGAAATCTTCCAACTGCACTGACCTTATGCCGCCATGGCTTTATGTAAACTTCAGTTCGTTAAAGAAGGTTTATAAACTTAAATATGTTAAACAAAAGATTTGAAGCATTTCAAATACGATTGCGAAATGTGTATATACAAGAAATTCGACTTTATACCTAAATATAAGATTAAGAGATTCTTCTAAATGCACTGCCGTTATACCGTTAAGGCTTTATGTAAACTTCAGTACGATAAAAAAGGCTAATTAAATTAAATATGTTAAACTAATGATTTGAAGCATTTCGATATTGATTGTTTAATGCATATATACAAGAAAATCGACTTTATACCTAAATATAAGACTACGGAATTCTTCCAAATGTACTGTCGTTATGCCGCCATGGCTTTATAATAGCTTCAATACGATTAAGAAGGTTAATTAACTTAAATATGTTAAACTAATGATTTGAAGCATTTCAATATCGCTTGGTAAATGCGTATATACAAGAAAAGCGAATTCATACCTAAACATAAGATTACGGTACTCTTCTACATGCACTGCCGTTATGCCGCCATGGCTTTGTGTAAACGCCAGTAAGATAAAGTAGGCTAAATAACTTAAATACATATGTAAAACCAGTTATTTGAAGCATTTCAATATCGATTGCTAAATGTTAATATACAAAAAAATCGATTTTATACCTAAATATAAGAATACGGAATTCTTCTAAAATCACTACCGTTCTATCGTAATGGCTTTATGTAGACTTCAGTAAGATAAAAAAGTTAATTAACTTAAATATGTTAAACCAATGATTTGAAGAATTTCGATATCGATTGCTAAATTTGTATATACAAGAAAATCGATTTTATACCTAAATATAAGGTTACGGAATTCTTCTAAATGCACTGCTGTTATGCCGCCATGGCTTTATGTAAACTTCAGTTCGTTAAAAAAGGTTTATTAACTTAAATATGTTAAACTAATGATTTTAAGAATTTCGATATCCATTGCTAAATGTGTGTATACAAGAAAATCGACCTTATACCTAAATATAAGATAAAAGAATTCTTCTAAATGCACTGCCATTATGCCGTTATGGCATTATGTTAACTTCTGTTCGTTAAAGAAGGTTTAATAATTTAAATATGTTAAACCAATGATTTGAAAATTTTCGAAATCGATTGCTAAATGCATGTACAAGAAAATCTTCTTTATACCTAAATATAAGATTACGGAATTCTTCCAAATGTACTGTCGTTATGCCGTCATGGCTTTCTATATACTTCAATACGTTAAAGAAGGTTAATTAACTTAAATATGTTAAACTAACGATTTCAAGCATTTCGATATCGATTGCAAATTTGTGTATATACAAAAAAGTCGAATTTATACCTGAATATAAGATTACGGAATTCTTCTACATGCACTCCGTTATGCCGCCTTGGCTTTGTGTCAACTTAAGTGCGTTAAAGTAGGTTTGTTAACTTAAATATGTTAAACAAATGATTTGAAGCATTTCGATATCGATTGCTAAATGCTTGTATACAAGAAAATCGACTTTATACCTAAATATAAGATTACGGAATTAATCTAAATGCACTGCCGTTATGCCGCCAATCGATTTTATGCCTAAATATAAGATTACGGAATTCTTCTAAATGCACTGCTGTTATGCCGCCATGGCTTTAGGTAAACTTCAGTTCGTTAAAAAAGGTTTATTAACTTAAATATGTTAAACTAATGATTTGAAGAATTTCGATATCTATTGCTAAATGTGTGTATACAAGAAAATCGACCTTATACCTAAATATAAGATAAAAGAATTCTTCTAAATGCACTGCCATTATGCCGTTATGGCTTTATGTTAACTTCTGTTCGTTAAAGAAGGTTTAATAACTTAAATATGTTAAACTAATGATTTAAAAATTTTCGAAATCGATTGCTAAATGCATATATACAAGAAAATCTTCTTTATACATAAATATAAGATTACGGAATTCTTCCAAATGTACTGTCGTTATGCCGTCATGGCTTTCTATATACTTCAATACCTTAAAGAAGGTTAATTAACTTAAATATGTTAAACTAATGATTTGAAGCATTTCGATATCGATTGCAAAATGTGTATATACAAAAAAGTCGAATTTATACCTGAATATAAAATTTCGGAATTCTTCTACATGCACTGCCGTTATGCCGCCATGGCTTTGTGTTAACTTAAGTGCGTTAAAGTAGGTTTGTTAACTTAAATATGTTAAACTAATGATTTGAAGCATTTCGATATCGATTGCTAAATGGTATATACAAGAAAATCGACTTTATACCTAAATATAAGATTACGGAATTTCTAAATGCTATTGCCGTTATGCCGAATCGATTTTATCCTAAATATAAGTTACGGAATTCTTCTAAATGCACTGCTGTTATGCCGCCATGGCTTTAGTAAACTTCAGTTCGTTAAAAAAGGTTTATTAACTTAAATATGTTAAACTAATGATTTAAGAATTTCGATATCATTGCTAAATGTGTGTATACAAGAAAATCGACCTTATACCTAAATATAAGATAAAAGAATTCTTCTAAATGCACTGCCATTATGCCGTTATGGCTTATGTTAACTTCTGTTCGTTAAAGAAGGTTTAATAATTAAATATGTTAAACAATGATTTAAAATTTTCGAAATCGATTGCTAAATGCATTACAAGAAAATCTTCTTTATACTAAATATAAGATTACGGAATTCTTCCAAATGTACTGTCGTTATGCCGTCATGGCTTTCTATATACTTCAATACTTAAAGAAGGTTAATTAACTTAAATATGTTAAACTAAGATTTGAAGCATTTCGATATCGATTGCAAAATGTGTATATACAAAAAAGTCGAATTTATACCTGAATATAAATTTCGGAATTCTTCTACATGCACTGCCGTTATGCCGCCATGGCTTTGTGTTAACTTAAGTGCGTTAAAGTAGGTTTGTTAACTTAAATATGTTAAACTAATGATTTGAAGCATTTCGATATCGATTGCTAAATGAGTATATACAAGAAAATCGACTTTATACCTAAATATAAGATTACGGAATTCTGCTAAATGCTTTGCCGTTATGCCGTTATGACTTTATGTTAACTTCAGTTCGTTTAAGAAGGTTTATTAACTTAAATATGTTAAGCTAATGATTTGAAGATTTTCGGAATCGACTGCTAAATGCATATATACAACAAAATCGACTTTATACCTAAATGTAAGATTACGGAATTCTTCCAAATGCACTGCCGTTATACCGTAATGGCTTTATGTTAATTTCAGTTAATTAAAGAAGGTTTATTAACTTAAATATGTTAAACCAGTTATTTGAAGCATTTCGATATCGATTGCTTAATGCATACATACAAGAAAATCGACTTTCTACCTAAATATAAGATTACGGAATTCTTCCAAATGTAGTGTCGTTATGCCGCCAAGGCTTTATTTCAACTTCAATATGTTAAAAAAGGTAAACTTACTTAAATATGTTAAACTAATGATTTGAAGATTTTCGAAATCGATTGCTAAATGCATATATACAACAAAATCGACTTTATTCCTAAATATAAGTTTACGGAATTCTTCCAAATGCACTGACGTTATACTGTTATGGCTTTATGTTAACTTCAGTTAGTTAAAGAAGGTTTATTAACTTAAATATGTTAAACTAACGATTTGAAGCATTTCGATATCGATTGCTTATATGTAAATTTAAGAAAATCGACTTTATACCTAAATATAAGATTACGGCATTCTTCTAAATGTACTGCCGTTATGCCGTCATGGCTTTATATCAACTTCAATAAGTTATAGAAGGTTAATTAACTTAAATATGTTAAACTAATGATTTGAAGCATTTCGATATCGATTGTTAAATATGCAAATACAAGAAAATCGACTTTATACCTAAACATAAGTTTACGGAATTCTTCCAAATGCGCTGCCGTTATACCGTTCTGGCATTATGTGAAGTTCAGTAAGATAAAGAATTTTAATTAACTAAAATATGTTAAACTAATGATTTGAAGCATTTCGATATCGATTGCTAAATGTGTATATACAACAAAATGGACTTTGTACCTAAATATAATATTACGGTATTCTTCTAAATGCACTGCCGTTATGCCGCCATGGCTTTATGCCAACTTCAGTTCGTTAAAGCAGGTTTATTAACTTAAATATGTTAAACTAATGATTTGAATCATTTCGATATCGATTGCTAAATGTGTATATACAAGAAACTCGACTTTATACCTAAATATAAGATTACGTAGTTTTTCTAAATGCACTGCCGTTATGCCGTTGTGGCTTTATGTTAACTTCTGTTCGTTAAAGAAGGTTTATTAACTTAAATATGTTAAACCAGTTATTTGAAACATTTCGAAATCGATTGCTAAATGCATATATACAAGAAAATCTTTTTATACCTAAATATAAGATTACGGAATTCTTCTACATGCACTGCCGTTATGCCGCCATGGCTTTATGTTAACTTCAGTGCGTTAAAGAAGCTTTATTTACTTAAATATGTTAAACTACCGATTTGAAGCATTTCGATATCGATTGCTAAATGAGTATATACATGAAAATCGACTTTAAAGCTAAATATAAGATTACGTAATTCTTCTTAATGCACTGCCATTATGCCGTTAAGGCTTTTGTAGACTTCAGTAAGATTAAGATGGTTATTTAACTTAAATATGTTAAACTAATGATTTGCTGCGCTGGGTTTGGGACCCGCCACGTAAAAAAACACCCCCAGTGAATAGTCATAAACAGCCTCGGATGAGAGACCCCCCTTTTGATGACGACCATGGCAAACGAATTAAGGACTATGATTTGAGGGCATGTACCTGGAATGTCCGGTCCCTTAATTGGGAAGGTGCCGCTGCCCAGCTGGTAGATGTCCTCGTAAAGATAAAGGCTGACATCACCGCCGTCCAAGAAATGCGATGGACGGGACAAGGACAGAGACGAGTAGGTCCTTGTGACATTTACTACAGTGGCCATATAAAGGAGCGTAAGTTTGGTGTTGGATTCGTGGTGGGAGAGAGACTTCGTCGCCGAGTACTATCATTCACTCCGGAGAAAGAACGTCTAGCCACAATCCGTATCAAAGCGAGGTTCTTCAACATATCGCTGATTTGCGCCCACGCCCCGACGGAAGAGAAGGACGATGTGACCAAAGATGCCTTTTATGAGTGCTTGGAGCGCACTTATGAGAGATGCCCCCGCCACGATGTCAAAATCGTGCTTGGCGACTTCAATGCCAGGGTGGGCAAAGAAGGTATCTTTGCACTACGGTCGGTAAATTCAGCCTCCACGCGGAAACATCTCCAAATGGGCTGAGGCTGATCGACTTCGCCGGGGCCCGAAATATGGTTATCTGTAGCACTAGATTCCAGCATAAGAAGATACATCAAGCTACCTGGCTGTCTCCAGATCGAAAAACCACCAACCAGATCGATCATGTTGTGATAGACGGAAGACACGTCTCCAGTGTTTTAGATGTGCGTGCGCTCCGAGGTCCTAACATCGACTCGGACCACTATATTGTTGCAGCAAAAATTCGCACTCGCCTCTGTGCAGCAAAAAACGCACGCCAACAAACACAAGGATGGTTCGACGTCGAGAAGCTGCAATCACAACAGACAGCCGAACGTTTTTCTACTCGGCTTGCACTCCTGCTCTCTGAGAGCACTCGTCAACAACTCGTTATAAGGGAACTGTGGGACGGCATTTCAAACTCCTTACGTACAGCTGCAACCGAAACCATTGGTTTTCGGAAAGTGCAGAAGAACAGCTGGTACGACGAGGAGTGCCGTGTCGCAGCGGAGAGAAAACAGGCTGCCTACCTCGCAACGTTACGATCGACCACAACACGTGCGGGATGGGATAGATACCGAGAGTTGAAGAGGGAAGCGAGACGCATTTGTAGACAGAAAAAGAAAGAGGCCGAAATGCGTGAGTATGAAGAGCTTGATAAGCTGGCCGACAGGGGTAATGCTCGAAAATTCTACGAAAAGATGCGGCGGCTTACAGAAGGTTTCAAGACCGGAGCATACCCTTGTAGAACCCCCAAAGGTGATCTAGTTACCGATGCCCAGAGCATACTTAAATTATGGAGGGAACACTTCTCCAGCCTGCTGAATGGCAGTGAACGCACAACACCAGGAGAAAGCGAACCCGACACCCCAATCGATGACGATGGAGCAGACGTTCCATTGCCCGACCATGAAGAAGTTCGAATAGCAATTGCCCGCCTGAAAAACAACAAAGCGGCAGGGGCCGATGGATTGCCGGTCGAGCTATTCAAACACGGCGGCGAAGAGCTGATAAGGTGCATGCATCAGCTTCTTTGCAAAATATGGTCGGACGAAAGTATGCCCAACGATTGGAATTTAAGTGTGCTATGCCCAATCCACAAAAAAGGAGACCCCACAATCTGCGCCAACTACCGTGGGATTAGCCTCCTCAACATCGCATATAAGGTTCTGTCGAGCGTATTGTGTGAAAGATTAAAGCCCACCGTCAACAAACTGATTGGACCTTATCAGTGTGGCTTTAGACCTGGTAAATCAACAACCGACCAGATATTCACGATGCGCCAAATCTTGGAAAAGACCCGTGAAAGGAGAATCGACACACACCACCTCTTCGTCGATTTCAAAGCTGCTTTCGACAGCACGAAAAGGAGCTGCCTTTATGCCGCGATGTCTGAATTTGGTATCCCCGCAAAACTAATACGGCTGTGTAAACTGACGTTGAGCAACACAAAAAGCTCCGTCAGAATCGGGAAGGACCTCTCCGAGCCGTTCGATACCAAACGAGGTTTCAGACAAGGCGATTCCCTATCGTGCGACTTTTTCAACCTGCTTCTGGAGAAAATAGTTCGAGCTGCAGAACTTAACAGAGAAGGTACCATCTTTTATAAGAGTGTACAACTGCTGGCGTATGCCGATGATATTGATATCATCGGCCTCAACACCCGCGCCGTTAGTTCTGCTTTCTCCAGACTGGACAAGGAAGCAAAAGAAATGGGTCTGGCAGTGAACGAGGGCAAGACGAAATATCTCCTGTCATCAAACAAACAGTCGTCGCACTCGCGACGTGGCACTCACGTCACTGTTGACAGTCATAACTTTGAAGTTGTAGATAATTTCGTCTATCTTGGAACCAGCGTAAACACCACCAACAATGTCAGCCTAGAAATCCAACGCAGGATAACTCTTGCCAACAGGTGCTACTTCGGACTAAGTAGGCAATTGAGAAGCAAAGTCCTCTCTCGACAAACAAAAACCAAACTCTATAAGTCACTCATAATCCCCGTCCTGCTATATGGTGCAGAGGCTTGGACGATGACAACAACCGATGAGTCGACGTTGCGAGTTTTCGAGAGAAAGGTTCTGCGAAAGATTTATGGTCCTTTGCGCGTTGGCCACGGCGAATATCGCATTCGATGGAACGATGAGCTGTACGAGATATACGACGACATTGACATAGTTCAGCGAATTAAAAAACAGCGGCTACGCTGGCTAGGTCATGTTGTCCGGATGGATGAAAACACTCCAGCTCTGAAAGTATTCGACGCAGTACCCGCCGCGGGAAGCAGAGGAAGAGGAAGACCTCCACTCCGTTGGAAGGACCAAGTAGAGAAGGACCTGGCCTCGCTTGGAATATCCAATTGGCGCCACGTAGCGAAGAGAAGAAACGACTGGCGCGCTGTTGTTGACTCGGCTATAATCGCGTAAGCGGTGTCTACGCCAGTAAAGAAGAAGAAGAATGATTTGCTGCATTTCGATATCGATTGCTTAATGTGTATATACAAGAAAATCGACTTTATACCTAAATATAAGATTACGGAATTCTTCTAAATGCACTGCCGTTATGCCGTTGTGGCTTTATGTTAACTTCTGTTCGTTAAAGAAGGTTTATTAACTTAAATATATTAAACCAGTTATTTGAAGCATTTCGATATCGATTATTAAATGTGTATATACAACAAAATCGACTTTATACCTAAATACAAGATAACGGAATTCTTCCAAATGTACTGTCGTTATGCCGCCATGGCTTTATATCACCCTCAATACGTTAAAGAAGGTTAATTAACTTAAATATGTTAAACTAACGATTGGAAGCATTTCGATATCGATTGCTAAATGTGTATATACAAGAAAATCGAATTTATACCTAAATATAAGATAAAGGAATTCTTCTAAATGCACTGCCGTTATGCCGTTAAGCCTTTATGTGGACTTCAGTGCGTTAAAGAAGCTTTGTTAATTTAAATATGTTAAACTTATGATTAGAAGATTTTCGAACTCGATTGCTAAATGCATATATACAACAAAATCGACTTTATACCTAAATATAAGTTTACGGAATTCTTCCGAATGCACTGACGTTATACCGTTATGGTTTTATTTTAACTTCAGTTAGTTAAAGAAGGTTTATTAACTTAAATATGTTAAAGCAGTTATTTAAAGCATTTCGATATCGATTGCTTAATGCATATATACTAAATATAAGGTTACGGAATTCTTCCAAATGTACTGTCGTTATGCCGCCATTGCTTTATATCACCTTCAATACGTTAAAGAAGGTTAATTAACTTAAATATGTTAAACGAATGATTGGAAGCATTTCGATATCGATTGCTAAATGTGTATATACAAGAAAATCGACTTTATACCTAAATATACGATAACGGAATTCTTCTAAATGCACTGCCGTTATGCCGTTAAGCCTTTATGTGGACTTCAGTGCGTTAAAGAAGCTTTATTAATTTAAACATGTTAAACTTATGATTAGAAGATTTTCGAACTCGATTGCTAAATGCATATATACAACAAAATCGACATTATACCTAAATATAAGTTTACGGAATTCTTCCAAATGCATTGACGTTATACCGTTATGGCTTTATGTTAACTTCTGTTAGTTAAAGAAGGTTTATTAACTTAAATATGTTAAAGCAGTTATTTGAAGCATTTCGATATCGATTAATAAATGTGTATATACAACAAAATCGACTTTATACCTAAATATAAGATAACGGAATTCTTCCAAATGTACTGTCGTTATGCCGCCATGGCTTTATATTAACTTCAATATAAGATTACGGAATTCTTCTACATGCACTGCCGTTATGCCGCCATGGCTTTGTGTTAACTTCAGTGCGTTAAAGTAGGTTTGTTAACTTTAATATGTTAAACTAATGATTTGAAGCATTTCGATATCGATTGCTAAATGTGTATATACAACAAAATCGACTTTATACCTAAATATAAGATTACGGAATTCTTCTGAATGCACTGCCGTTATGCCGCCATGGCTTTATGCCAACTTCGGTTCGTTAAAGAAGGTTTATTAACTTAAATATGTTAAAGTAATGGGTTGAAGCATCTCGATATCGATTGCTAAATGTGTATATACAACAAAATCGACTTTATACCTAAACATAAGTTTACGGAATTCTTCCATATGCGCTGCCGTTATGCCGCCATGGCTTTATGTTAACTTCTGTTCTTTAGAGAAGGTTTATTTACTTAAATATGGTTAACCAGTTATTTGAAGCATTTCGAAATCGATTGCTAAATGCATATATACAAGCAAATCTTCTTTATACGTAATTATAAGATTACGGAGTTCTTCCAAATGTACTGTCGTTATGCCGCCATGGCTTCATATTAACTTCAATACCTTAAAAAGGGTTAAGTAACTTAAATATGTTAAACTAATGATTTGAAGCATTTGGATATCGATTGCTAAATGTGTATATACAAAAAAATCGAATTTATATCTAAATATAAGATTACGGAATTCTTCTACATGCACTGCCGTTATGCCGCTATGGCTTTATGTTAACTTCAGTGCATTAAAGAAGCTTTATTTACTTAAATATGTTAAACTACTGATTTGAAGCATTTCGATATCGATTGCTAAATGAGTATATACAAGAAAATCGACTTTATAGCTAAATATAAGATTACGTAATTCTTCTAAATGCACTGCCATTATGCCGTTAAGGCTTTTGTAGACTTCAGTAAGATTAAGATGGTTAAATAACTTAAATATGTTAAACTAATGATTTGAAGCATTTCGATATCGATTGCTAAATGCGTATATACAAGAAAATCGCCTTTATACATAAATATAAGATTACGGAATTCTTCTAAAAGCACTGCCGTTATGCCGTTGTGGCTTTATGTTAACTTCTGTTCGTTAAAGAAGGTTTATTTACTTAAATATGGTTAACCAGTTATTTGAAGCATTTCGAAATCGATTGCTAAATGCATATATACAAGAAAATCTTCTTTATACTTAAATATAAGATTACAGAGTTCTTCCAAATGTACTGTCGTTATGCCGCCATGGCTTTATATCACCTTCAATACTTTAAAAGAAGGTTAATTAACTTAAATATGTTAAACTAATGGTTGGAAGCATTTCGATATCTATTGCTAAATGTGTATATACAACAAAATCGACTTTATACCTAAATATAAGCTTACGGCATTCTTCTAAATGCACTGCCGTTATGCCGCCATGGCTTTATGTTAACTTCAGTGCGTTAAAGAAGCGTTATCAACTTAAATATGTTAAACTAATGATTTGAAGATTTTCGAAATCGATTTCTAAATGCATATATACAAAAAAATCGACTTTATACCTAAATATAAGATTACGGAATTCTTCCAAATGCACTGCCGTTATACCGTTATGGCATTATGCTAACTTCAGTTAGTTAAAGAAGGTTTATTAACTTAGATATGTTAAACCAGTTATTTGAAGCATTTCGATATCGATTGCTTAATGCATATATACAAGAAAAATGACTTTATACCTAAAAATAAGAATACGGAATTCTTCCGAATGTGCTGTCGTTATGCCGCCATGGCTTTGTATCAACTTCAATACTTTAAAAAAAGGGTTAATTAACTTAAATATGTTAAACTAATGATTTGAAGCATTTAGGTATTGATTGCTAAATGTGTATTTACAAAAAAATTGAATTTATAGCTAAATAAAAGATTACGGAGTTCTTCTAAATGCACTGCCGTTATGCCGTCATGGCTTTGTGTTAACTTCAGTGCGTTAAAGTAGGTTTGTTAACTTTAATATGTTAAACTAATGATTTGAAGCATTAAAAATCGATTGCTTAATGAGTATATACAAGAAAGTCGACTTTATACCTAAATATAAGATTACGTAATTATTCTAAATGCGTTGCCGTTAAGGCGTTTGTAGACTTCAGTAAGGTAAAGAGGGTTAATTAATTTAAATATGTTAAACTAATGATTTGAAGCATTTCGAAGTCGACGGCTTAATGCATATATACAAGAAAATTGACTTTATACCTAAATATATGATAACGGAATTTCTCTGAATGCACTGCCGTTATGCCGTTAAGGCTTTTGTAGACTTCAGTAAGATAAAGAAGGTTAATTAGCTTAAATATGTTAAACCAATGATTGGAAGCATTTCGATATCGATTGCTTAATGTGTATATACAAGAAAATCGAATTTATACCTAAATATAAGATAACGGAATTCTTCTAAATGCACTGCCGTTATGCCGTTAAGCCTTTATGTGGACTTTAGTGCCTTAAAGAAGCTTTATTAACTTAAATACGTTAAACTTATGATTTGAAGATTTTCGAAATCGATTGCTAAATGCATACATACAACAAAATCGACTTTATACCTAAATATAAGACTACGGAATTCTTCCAAATGCACTGACGTTATACCGTTATGGCTTTATGTTAACTTCAGTTAGTTAAAGAAGGTTTATTAACTTAAATCTGTTAAACGAGTTATTTGAAGCATTTCGAAATCGATTGCTAAATGCATAAATACAAGAAAATCTTTTTTATACCTAAATATAAGGTTACGGAATTCTTCTAAATGTACTGTCGTTATGCTGCCATGGCTTTTATCACCTTCAATACGTTAAAGAAGGTTAATGAACTTAAATATGTTAATCTAATGATTTGAAGCATTTCGATATCGATTGCTAAATGCGTATATACAACAAAATCGACTTTATACCTAAATATAAGATAACGGAATTCTTCTAAATGCACTGCCGTTATGCCGTTAAGCCTTTATGTGGACTTTAGTGCCTTAAAGAAGCTTTATTAACTTAAATACGTTAAACTTATGATTTGAAGATTTTCGAAATCGATTGCTAAATGCATACATACAACAAAATCGACTTTATACCTAAATATAAGTTTACGGAATTCTTCCAAATGCACTGACGTTATACCGTTATGGCTTTATGTTAACTTCAGTTAGTTAAAGAAGGTTTATTAACTTAAATATGTTAAACGAGTTATTTGAAGCATTTCGAAATCGATTGCTAAATGCATAAATACAAGAAAATCTTTTTTATACCTAAATATAAGGTTACGGAATTCTTCTAAATGTACTGTCGTTATGCTGCCATGGCTTTTATCACCTTCAATACGTTAAAGAAGGTTAATGAACTTAAATATGTTAATCTAATGATTTGAAGCATTTCGATATCGATTGCTAAATGCGTATATACAACAAAATCGACTTTACACCTAAATATAAGCTTACGGAATTCTTCCAAATGTACTGTCGTTATGCTGCCATGGCTTTTTATCACCTTCAATACGTTGAAGAAGGTTAATTAACTTCTTCTTCTTTACTGGCGTAGACACCGCTTACGCGATTATAGCCGAGTCAACAACAGCGCGCCAGTCGTTTCTTCTCTTCGCTACGTGGCGCCAATTGGATATTCCAAGCGAGGCCAGGTCCTTCTCTACTTGGTCCTTCCAACGGAGTGGAGGTCTTCCTCTTCCTCTGCTTCCCGCGGCGGGTACTGCGTCGAATACTTTCAGAGCTGGAGTGTTTTCATCCATCCGGACAACATGACCTAGCCAGCGTAGCCGCTGTCTTTTAATTCGCTGAACTATGTCAATGTCGTCGTATATCTCGTACAGCTCATCGTTCCATCGAATGCGATATTCGCCGTGGCCAACGCGCAAAGGACCATAAATCTTTCGCAGAACCTTTCTCTCGAAAACTCGCAACGTCAACTCATCGGTTGTTGTCATCGTCCAAGCCTCTGCACCATATAGGAGGACGGGAATTATGAGAGACTTATAGAGTTTGGTTTTTGTTTGTCGAGAGAGGACTTTGCTTCTCAATTGCCTACTTAGTCCGAAGTAGCACCTGTTGGCAAGAGTTATCCTGCGTTGGATTTCTAGGCTGACATTGTTGGTGGTGTTTACGCTGGTTCCAAGATAGACGAAATTATCTACAACTTCAAAGTTATGACTGTCAACAGTGACGTGAGTGCCACGTCGCGAGTGCGACGACTGTTTGTTTGATGACAGGAGATATTTCGTCTTGCCCTCGTTCACTGCCAGACCCATTTCTTTTGCTTCCTTGTCCAGTCTGGAGAAAGCAGAACTAACGGCGCGGGTGTTGAGGCCCATGATATCAATATCATCGGCATACGCCAGCAGTTGTACACTCTTATAAAAGATGGTACCTTCTCTGTTAAGTTCTGCAGCTCGAACTATTTTCTCCAGAAGCAGGTTGAAAAAGTCGCACGATAGGGAATCGCCTTGTCTGAAACCTCGTTTGGTATCGAACGGCTCGGAGAGGTCCTTCCCGATTCTGACGGAGCTTTTTGTGTTGCTCAACGTCAGTTTACACAGCCGTATTAGTTTTGCGGGGATACCAAATTCAGACATCGCGGCATAAAGGCAGCTCCTTTTCGTGCTGTCGAAAGCAGCTTTGAAATCGACGAAGAGGTGGTGTGTGTCGATTCTCCTTTCACGGGTCTTTTCCAAGATTTGGCGCATCGTGAATATCTGGTCGGTTGTTGATTTACCAGGTCTAAAGCCACACTGATAAGGTCCAATCAGTTTGTTGACGGTGGGCTTTAATCTTTCACACAATACGCTCGACAGAACCTTATATGCGATATTGAGGAGGCTAATCCCACGGTAGTTGGCGCAGATTGTGGGGTCTCCTTTTTTGTGGATTGGGCATAGCACACTTAAATTCCAATCGTTGGGCATACTTTCGTCCGACCATATTTTGCAAAGAAGCTGATGCATGCACCTTATCAGCTCTTCGCCGCCGTGTTTGAATAGCTCGACCGGCAATCCATCGGCCCCTGCCGCTTTGTTGTTTTTCAGGCGGGCAATTGCTATTCGAACTTCTTCATGGTCGGGCAATGGAACGTCTGCTCCATCGTCATCGATTGGGGTATCGGGTTCGCTTTCTCCTGGTGTTGTGCGTTCACTGCCATTCAGCAGGCTGGAGAAGTGTTCCCTCCATAATTTAAGTATGCTCTGGGCATCGGTAACTAGATCACCTTTGGGGGTTCTACAAGAGTATGCTCCGGTCTTGAAACCTTCTGTAAGCCGCCGCATCTTTTCGTAGAATTTTCGAGCATTACCCCTGTCGGCCAGCTTATCAAGCTCTTCGTACTCACGCATTTCGGCCTCTTTCTTTTTCTGTCTACAAATGCGTCTCGCTTCCCTCTTCAACTCTCGGTATCTATCCCATCCCGCACGTGTTGTGGTCGATCGTAACGTTGCGAGGTAGGCAGCCTGTTTTCTCTCTGCTGCGACACGGCACTCCTCGTCGTACCAGCTGTTCTTTTGCACTTTCCGAAAACCAATAGTTTCGGTTGCAGCTGTACGTAAGGAGTTTGAAATGCCGTCCCACAGTTCCCTTATACCGAGTTGTTGACGAGTGCTCTCAGAGAGCAGGAGTGCAAGCCGAGTAGAAAAACGTTCGGCTGTCTGTTGTGATTGCAGCTTCTCGACGTCGAACCATCCTTGTGTTTGTTGGCGTGCGTTTTTTGCTGCACAGAGGCGGGTGCGTATTTTGGCTGCAACAATATAGTGGTCCGAGTCGATGTTAGGACCTCGGAGCGCACGCACATCTAAAACACTGGAGACGTGTCTTCCGTCTATCACAACATGATCGATCTGGTTGGTGGTTTTTCGATCCGGAGACTGCCAGGTAGCTTGATGAATCTTCTTATGCTGGAATCTAGTACTACAGATAACCATATTTCGGGCCCCGGCGAAGTCGATCAGCCTCAGCCCATTTGGGGATGTTTCCGCGTGGAGGCTGAATTTACCGACCGTAGTGCCAAAGATACCTTCTTTGCCCACCCTGGCATTGAAGTCGCCAAGCACGATTTTGACATCGTGGCGGGGGCATCTCTCATAAGTGCGCTCCAAGCACTCATAAAAGGCATCTTTGGTCACATCGTCCTTCTCTTCCGTCGGGGCGTGGGCGCAAATCAGCGATATGTTGAAGAACCTCGCTTTGATGCGGATTGTGGCTAGACGTTCATTCTCCGGAGTGAATGATAGTACTCGGCGACGGAGTCTCTCTCCCACCACGAATCCAACACCAAACTTGCGCTCCTTTATATGGCCACTGTAGTAAATGTCACAAGGACCTACTCGTCTCTGTCCTTGTCCCGTCCATCGCATTTCTTGGACGGCGGTGATGTCAGCCTTTATCTTTACGAGGACATCTACCAGCTGGGCAGCGGCACCTTCCCAATTAAGGGACCGGACATTCCAGGTGCATGCCCTCAAATCATAGTCCTTATTTCGTTTGCCATGGTCGTCATCAAAAGGGGGGGCTCTCATCCGAGGCTGTTTATTCTTTTTCATTGGGGGTGTTTTTTTACGTGGCGGGTCCCAAACCCAGCGCACAACCCTATGCAGGGGTGTTTCGCCTTCTCACTTTAGCTCGCCTTCAAACGGATGTTCTTAGGCTACCCAGAGGATACTTGGTCAAAGACCGGAAGTCGGGAGCTGCTTGAGTCATATGTAAAAGAATCGTTTCTGGCCACTCCCAAGTGAATGGCGATCAGAGAACTTTCCTCACTTGCGTGAACTTCTACACATGACCATATAATTACGTAATCTTATATTTAGGTATAAAGTCGATTTTCTTGTATATACACACTTAGCAATCGATATCGAAATGCTTCAAATCATTAGTTTAACATATTAAAGTTAACAAGCCTACTTTAACGCACTGAAGTTAACACAAAGCCATGGCGGCATAACGGCAGTGCATGTAGAAGAATTCCGTAATCTTATATTTAGCTATAAATTCGAGTTTTTTGTATACACACAGTTAGCAATCGATATCTAAATGCTTCAAATCATTAGTTTAACATATTTAAGTTAATTAACCCTTTTTAACGTATTGAAGTTGATATAAAGCCATGGCGGCATAACGACAGTACATTCGGAAGAATTCCGTAATCTTATATTTAGGTATAAAGTCAATTTTCTTGTATATATGCATTAAGCATTCGATATCGAAATGCTTCAATTAACTGGTTTAACATATTTAAGTTAATAAACCTTCTTTAACTAACTGAAGTTAACATAAAGCCATAACGGTATAACGTCAGTGCATTTGGAAGAATTCCGTAAACTTATATTTAGGTATAAAGTCGATTTTGTTGTATGTATGCATTTAGCAATCGATTTCGAAAAACTTTAAACCATAAGTTTAACGTATTTAAGTTAATAAAGCTTCTTTAAGGCACTAAAGTCCACATAAAGGCTTAACGGCATAACGGCAGTGCATTTAGAAGAATTCCGTTATCTTATATTTAGGTATAAATTCGATTTTCTTGTATATACACATTTAGCAATCGATATCGAAATGCTTCCAATCATTAGTTTAACATATTTAAGTTAATTAACCTTCTTTAACGTATTGACGGTGATATAAAGCCATGGCGGCATAACGACAGTACATTTGGAAGAATTCCGTAATCTTATATTTAGGTATAAAGTCGATTTTCTTGTATATATGCATTTAGCAATCGATTTCGAAATGCTTCAAATAACTCGTTTAACATGTTTAAGTTAATAAACCTTTTTTAACGAACAGAAGTTAACATAAAGCCACAACGGCATAACGGCAGTGCATTTAGGAGAATTCCGTAATCTTATATTTAGGAATAAAGTCAATTTTCTTGTATATATGCATTAAGCAGTCGATATCGAAATGCTTCAATTAACTGGTTTAACATATTTAAGTTAATAAACTTTCTTTAACTAACTGAAGTTAACATAAAGCCATAACGGTATAACGTCAGTGCATTTGGAAGAATTCCGTTGTCATATATTTAGGTATAAAGTCGATTTTGCTGTATATACACATTTAGCAATCGATATCGAAATGCTTCAACATTAGTTTAACATATTTAAGTTAATAAAGCTTCTTTAACGCACTAAAGTCCACATAAAGGCTTAACGGCATAACGGCAGTGCATTTAGAAGAATTCCGTTATCTTATATTTAGATATAAATTCGATTTTTTTGTATATACACATTTAGCAATCGATATCCAAATGCTTCAAATCATTAGTTTAACATATTTAAGTTACTTAACCCTTTTTAAGGTATTGAAGTTAATATGAAGCCATGGCGGCATAACGGCAGTACATTTGGAAGAACTCCGTAATCTTATATTTACGTATAAAGAAGATTTTCTTGTATATATGCATTTAGCAATCGATTTCGAAATGCTTCAAATAACTGGTTAACCATATTTAAGTAAATAAACCTTCTTTAAAGAACAGAAGTTAACATAAAGCCATGGCGGCATAACGGCAGCGCATATGGAAGAATTCCGTAAACTTATGTTTAGGTATAAAGTCGATTTTCTTGTATTTACATATTTAGCAATCGATATCAAAATGCTTCAAACCATTAGTTTAACATATTTAAGTTAATTAACCTCCAATAACTTATATAAAGCCATGGCGGCATAACGGCAGTGCATTTAGAAGAATTCCGTAATCTTATATTTAGGTATAAAGTCGATTTTCTTAAATTTACACCATAAGCAATCGATATCGAAATGCTTCAAATCATTAGTTTAACATATTTTAGTTAATAAACTTTTTTAAGCTTACTGAAGTCTACATAAAGCCATGGCGGTATAACGGCAGTGCATTTAGAAGAATTCCGTAACGTTATAATTTTATATTTAGGTATAAAGTCGATTTTCTTGTATTTGCACATAAAGCTATCGATATCGAAAATCTTCAAATCATTAGTTTAACATATTTAAGCTAAGTAGCCCTCTTTATCTTACTGAAGTCTACAAAAGCCTTAACGGCACAACGGCAGTGCATTCAGAGAAATTCCGTTATCATATATTTAGGTATAAAGTCGATTTTTTTGTATATACGCATTTAGCAATCGATATCGAAATGCTTCAAATCATTAGTTTAACATATTTAAGTTAATTAACCTTCTTTATCTGACTGAAGTTTACATAAAGCCATAAGGGTATAACGCCAGTGCATTTGGAAGAATTCCGTTAACTCATATTTAGGTATAATGTCGATTTTCTTGTATATGTGCATTTAGCAATCGATTTCGAAAATCTTCAAATCATTAGTTTAGCATATTTAAGTTAATAAACCTTCTTTAACGAACTGAAGTTTGCATAAAGCCATGGCGGCAAACGGCAGTGCATTTAGAAGAATTCCGTAATCTTATATTTAGGTATAAAGTCAATTTTCTTGTATATATGCATTAAGCATTCGATATCGAAATGCTTCAATTAACTGGTTTAACATATTTAAGTTAATAAACCTTCTTTAACTAACTGAAGTTAACATAAAGCCATAACGGTATAACGTCAGTGCATTTGGAAGAATTCCGTAAACTTATATTTAGGTATAAAGTCGATTTTGTTGTATGTATGCATTTAGCAATCGATTTCGAAAAACTTTAAATCATAAGTTTAACGTATTTAAGTTAATAAAGCTTCTTTAAGGCACTAAAGTCCACATAAAGGCTTAACGGCATAACGGCAGTGCATTTAGAAGAATTCCGTTATCTTATATTTAGGTATAAATTCGATTTTCTTGTATATACACATTTAGCAATCGATATCGAAATGCTTCCAATCATTAGTTTAACATATTTAAGTTAATTAACCTTCTTTAACGTATTGACGGTGATATAAAGCCATGGCGGCATAACGACAGTACATTTGGAAGAATTCCGTAATCTTATATTTAGGTATAAAGTCGATTTTCTTGTATATATGCATTTAGCAATCGATTTCGAAATGCTTCAAATAACTCGTTTAACATGTTTAAGTTAATAAACCTTTTTTAACGAACAGAAGTTAACATAAAGCCACAACGGCATAACGGCAGTGCATTTAGGAGAATTCCGTAATCTTATATTTAGGAATAAAGTCAATTTTCTTGTATATATGCATTAAGCAGTCGATATCGAAATGCTTCAATTAACTGGTTTAACATATTTAAGTTAATAAACTTTCTTTAACTAACTGAAGTTAACATAAAGCCATAACGGTATAACGTCAGTGCATTTGGAAGAATTCCGTTGTCATATATTTAGGTATAAAGTCGATTTTGCTGTATATACACATTTAGCAATCGATATCGAAATGCTTCAACATTAGTTTAACATATTTAAGTTAATAAAGCTTCTTTAACGCACTAAAGTCCACATAAAGGCTTAACGGCATAACGGCAGTGCATTTAGAAGAATTCCGTTATCTTATATTTAGATATAAATTCGATTTTTTTGTATATACACATTTAGCAATCGATATCCAAATGCTTCAAATCATTAGTTTAACATATTTAAGTTACTTAACCCTTTTTAAGGTATTGAAGTTAATATGAAGCCATGGCGGCATAACGACAGTACATTTGGAAGAACTCCGTAATCTTATATTTACGTATAAAGAAGATTTTCTTGTATATATGCATTTAGCAATCGATTTCGAAATGCTTCAAATAACTGGTTAACCATATTTAAGTAAATAAACCTTCTTTAAAGAACAGAAGTTAACATAAAGCCATGGCGGCATAACGGCAGCGCATATGGAAGAATTCCGTAAACTTATGTTTAGGTATGAAGTCGATTTTCTTGTATTTACATATTTAGCAATCGATATCAAAATGCTTCAAACCATTAGTTTAACATATTTAAGTTAATTAACCTCCAATAACTTATATAAAGCCATGGCGGCATAACGGCAGTGCATTTAGAAGAATTCCGTAATCTTATATTTAGGTATAAAGTCGATTTTCTTAAATTTACACCATAAGCAATCGATATCGAAATGCTTCAAATCATTAGTTTAACATATTTTAGTTAATAAACTTTTTTAAGCTTACTGAAGTCTACATAAAGCCATGGCGGTATAACGGCAGTGCATTTAGAAGAATTCCGTAACGTTATAATTTTATATTTAGGTATAAAGTCGATTTTCTTGTATTTGCACATAAAGCTATCGATATCGAAAATCTTCAAATCATTAGTTTAACATATTTAAGCTAAGTAGCCCTCTTTATCTTACTGAAGTCTACAAAAGCCTTAACGGCACAACGGCAGTGCATTCAGAGAAATTCCGTTATCATATATTTAGGTATAAAGTCGATTTTTTTGTATATACGCATTTAGCAATCGATATCGAAATGCTTCAAATCATTAGTTTAACATATTTAAGTTAATTAACCTTCTTTATCTGACTGAAGTTTACATAAAGCCATAAGGGTATAACGCCAGTGCATTTGGAAGAATTCCGTTAACTCATATTTAGGTATAATGTCGATTTTCTTGTATATGTGCATTTAGCAATCGATTTCGAAAATCTTCAAATCATTAGTTTAGCATATTTAAGTTAATAAACCTTCTTTAACGAACTGAAGTTTGCATAAAGCCATGGCGGCAAACGGCAGTGCATTTAGAAGAATTCCGTAATCTTATATTTAGGTATAAAGTCGATTTTTTTTGTATATAAGGTAAAACACGTTTTGTTGTTTTTTATAAAAAAAATGTTTTCTTGGAGCTATGCTCCTTTATTGAATTCTACTTAAGAACTAAAGTTTACAATTTATTATACTTAACTCTAGACTTATGTTTGCCGCTGCGACGGGTACGGAGTGTGCTGACGGTGCGCTTCCCACAGGTTGCCACTACACTTGTCGCAGTCTCAGCGATTTAGTGGTGTCATATTATTTTACTTTGTATCATATGATTTTAATGCATCATATGCTACTTTTGAATTTATGGGGTGCTAACTTATACACATTTAGCAATCGATATCGAAATGCTTCAAATCATTAGTTTAACATATTTAAGTCAATTAACCTTTTTTAACGTATTGAAGTTGATATAGAGCCATGGCGGCATAACGACAGTACATTCGGAAGAATTCCGTTATCATATATTTAGGTATAAAGTCGATTTTGCTGTATATACACATTTAGCAATCGATATCGAAATGCCTCAAATCATTAGTTTAACATATTTTAGTTAATTAACCTTCTTTATCTTACTGAACTTCACATAATGCCATAACTGTATAACGGCAGTGCATGTAGAAGAACTCCGTAATCTTATATTTAGGTATAAATTCGATTTCCTTGTATATACACATTTAGCAATCGATATCGAAATGCTTCAAATCATTAGTTTAACATATTTAAGTTAAATAACCATCTTAATCTTACTGAAGTCTACAAAAGCCTTAACGGTATAATGGCAGTGCATTAAGAAGAATTACGTAATCTTATATTTAGGTTTAAAGTCGATTTTCTTGTATATACAAATTTAGCAATCGATACCGAAATGCTTCAAATCAGTAGTTTAGCATATTTAAATAAATAAAGCTTCTTTGACGCTTTGAAGTTAACATAAAGCCATGGCGGCATAACGGCAGTGCATGTAGAAGAATTCCGTAATCTTATATTTAGGTATAAAGTCGACTTTCTTGTATATACACATTTAGCAATCGATATCGAAATGCTTCAAATCATTAGTTTAACATATTTTAGTTAATTAACCTTCTTTATCTTACTGAAGTTAACATAAAGCCATAACGGCATAACGGCAGTGCATTTAGAAGAATTCCGTTATCATATATTTAGGTATAAAGTCGATTTTCTTGTATATACACATTTAGCAATCGATATCGAAATGATTCAAATCATTAGTTTAACGTATTTAAGTTAATAAACCTTCTTTACCGAACTGAAGTTGGCATAAAGCCATGGCGGCATAACGGCAGTGCATTTAGAAGAATTCCGTAATCTTATATTTAGGTATAAAATCGATTTTGTTGTATATACACATTTAGCAATCGATATCGAAATGCTTCAAATCATTAGTTTAACATATTTTAGTTAATTAACCTTCTCTATCTTACTGAACTTCACATTAGGCCATAACTGTATAACGGCAGTGCATGTAGAAGAACTCCGTAATCTTATATTTAGGTATAAATTCGAGTTTTTTGTATACACACAGTTAGCAATCGATATCTAAATGCTTCAAATCATTAGTTTAACATATTTACGTTAATTAACCCTTTTTAACGTATTGAAGTTGATATAAAGCCATGGCGGCATAACGACAGTACATTCGGAAGAATTCCGTAATCTTATATTTAGGTATAAAGTCAATTTTCTTGTATATATGCATTAAGCATTCGATATCGAAATGCTTCAATTAACTGGTTTAACATATTTAAGTTAATAAACCTTCTTTAACTAACTGAAGTTAACATAAAGCCATAACGGTATAACGTCAGTGCATTTGGAAGAATTCCGTAAACTTATATTTAGGTATAAAGTCGATTTTGTTGTATGTATGCATTTAGCAATCGATTTCGAAAAACTTTAAACCATAAGTTTAACGTATTTAAGTTAATAAAGCTTCTTTAAGGCACTAAAGTCCACATAAAGGCTTAACGGCATAACGGCAGTGCATTTAGAAGAATTCCGTTATCTTATATTTAGGTATAAATTCGATTTTCTTGTATATACACATTTAGCAATCGATATCGAAATGCTTCCAATCATTAGTTTAACATATTTAAGTTAATTAACCTTCTTTAACGTATTGACGGTGATATAAAGCCATGGCGGCATAACGACAGTACATTTGGAAGAATTCCGTAATCTTATATTTAGGTATAAAGTCGATTTTCTTGTATATATGCATTTAGCAATCGATTTCGAAATGCTTCAAATAACTCGTTTAACATGTTTAAGTTAATAAACCTTTTTTAACGAACAGAAGTTAACATAAAGCCACAACGGCATAACGGCAGTGCATTTAGGAGAATTCCGTAATCTTATATTTAGGAATAAAGTCAATTTTCTTGTATATATGCATTAAGCAGTCGATATCGAAATGCTTCAATTAACTGGTTTAACATATTTAAGTTAATAAACTTTCTTTAACTAACTGAAGTTAACATAAAGCCATAACGGTATAACGTCAGTGCATTTGGAAGAATTCCGTTGTCATATATTTAGGTATAAAGTCGATTTTGCTGTATATACACATTTAGCAATCGATATCGAAATGCTTCAACATTAGTTTAACATATTTAAGTTAATAAAGCTTCTTTAACGCACTAAAGTCCACATAAAGGCTTAACGGCATAACGGCAGTGCATTTAGAAGAATTCCGTTATCTTATATTTAGATATAAATTCGATTTTTTTGTATATACACATTTAGCAATCGATATCCAAATGCTTCAAATCATTAGTTTAACATATTTAAGTTACTTAACCCTTTTTAAGGTATTGAAGTTAATATGAAGCCATGGCGGCATAACGGCAGTACATTTGGAAGAACTCCGTAATCTTATATTTACGTATAAAGAAGATTTTCTTGTATATATGCATTTAGCAATCGATTTCGAAATGCTTCAAATAACTGGTTAACCATATTTAAGTAAATAAACCTTCTTTAAAGAACAGAAGTTAACATAAAGCCATGGCGGCATAACGGCAGCGCATATGGAAGAATTCCGTAAACTTATGTTTAGGTATAAAGTCGATTTTCTTGTATTTACATATTTAGCAATCGATATCAAAATGCTTCAAACCATTAGTTTAACATATTTAAGTTAATTAACCTCCAATAACTTATATAAAGCCATGGCGGCATAACGGCAGTGCATTTAGAAGAATTCCGTAATCTTATATTTAGGTATAAAGTCGATTTTCTTAAATTTACACCATAAGCAATCGATATCGAAATGCTTCAAATCATTAGTTTAACATATTTTAGTTAATAAACTTTTTTAAGCTTACTGAAGTCTACATAAAGCCATGGCGGTATAACGGCAGTGCATTTAGAAGAATTCCGTAACGTTATAATTTTATATTTAGGTATAAAGTCGATTTTCTTGTATTTGCACATAAAGCTATCGATATCGAAAATCTTCAAATCATTAGTTTAACATATTTAAGCTAAGTAGCCCTCTTTATCTTACTGAAGTCTACAAAAGCCTTAACGGCACAACGGCAGTGCATTCAGAGAAATTCCGTTATCATATATTTAGGTATAAAGTCGATTTTTTTGTATATACGCATTTAGCAATCGATATCGAAATGCTTCAAATCATTAGTTTAACATATTTAAGTTAATTAACCTTCTTTATCTGACTGAAGTTTACATAAAGCCATAAGGGTATAACGCCAGTGCATTTGGAAGAATTCCGTTAACTCATATTTAGGTATAATGTCGATTTTCTTGTATATGTGCATTTAGCAATCGATTTCGAAAATCTTCAAATCATTAGTTTAGCATATTTAAGTTAATAAACCTTCTTTAACGAACTGAAGTTTGCATAAAGCCATGGCGGCAAACGGCAGTGCATTTAGAAGAATTCCGTAATCTTATATTTAGGTATAAAGTCAATTTTCTTGTATATATGCATTAAGCATTCGATATCGAAATGCTTCAATTAACTGGTTTAACATATTTAAGTTAATAAACCTTCTTTAACTAACTGAAGTTAACATAAAGCCATAACGGTATAACGTCAGTGCATTTGGAAGAATTCCGTAAACTTATATTTAGGTATAAAGTCGATTTTGTTGTATGTATGCATTTAGCAATCGATTTCGAAAAACTATAAATCATAAGTTTAACGTATTTAAGTTAATAAAGCTTCTTTAAGGCACTAAAGTCCACATAAAGGCTTAACGGCATAACGGCAGTGCATTTAGAAGAATTCCGTTATCTTATATTTAGGTATAAATTCGATTTTCTTGTATATACACATTTAGCAATCGATATCGAAATGCTTCCAATCATTAGTTTAACATATTTAAGTTAATTAACCTTCTTTAACGTATTGACGGTGATATAAAGCCATGGCGGCATAACGACAGTACATTTGGAAGAATTCCGTAATCTTATATTTAGGTATAAAGTCGATTTTCTTGTATATATGCATTTAGCAATCGATTTCGAAATGCTTCAAATAACTCGTTTAACATGTTTAAGTTAATAAACCTTTTTTAACGAACAGAAGTTAACATAAAGCCACAACGGCATAACGGCAGTGCATTTAGGAGAATTCCGTAATCTTATATTTAGGAATAAAGTCAATTTTCTTGTATATATGCATTAAGCAGTCGATATCGAAATGCTTCAATTAACTGGTTTAACATATTTAAGTTAATAAACTTTCTTTAACTAACTGAAGTTAACATAAAGCCATAACGGTATAACGTCAGTGCATTTGGAAGAATTCCGTTGTCATATATTTAGGTATAAAGTCGATTTTGCTGTATATACACATTTAGCAATCGATATCGAAATGCTTCAACATTAGTTTAACATATTTAAGTTAATAAAGCTTCTTTAACGCACTAAAGTCCACATAAAGGCTTAACGGCATAACGGCAGTGCATTTAGAAGAATTCCGTTATCTTATATTTAGATATAAATTCGATTTTTTTGTATATACACATTTAGCAATCGATATCCAAATGCTTCAAATCATTAGTTTAACATATTTAAGTTACTTAACCCTTTTTAAGGTATTGAAGTTAATATGAAGCCATGGCGGCATAACGACAGTACATTTGGAAGAACTCCGTAATCTTATATTTACGTATAAAGAAGATTTTCTTGTATATATGCATTTAGCAATCGATTTCGAAATGCTTCAAATAACTGGTTAACCATATTTAAGTAAATAAACCTTCTTTAAAGAACAGAAGTTAACATAAAGCCATGGCGGCATAACGGCAGCGCATATGGAAGAATTCCGTAAACTTATGTTTAGGTATAAAGTCGATTTTCTTGTATTTACATATTTAGCAATCGATATCAAAATGCTTCAAACCATTAGTTTAACATATTTAAGTTAATTAACCTCCAATAACTTATATAAAGCCATGGCGGCATAACGGCAGTGCATTTAGAAGAATTCCGTAATCTTATATTTAGGTATAAAGTCGATTTTCTTAAATTTACACCATAAGCAATCGATATCGAAATGCTTCAAATCATTAGTTTAACATATTTTAGTTAATAAACTTTTTTAAGCTTACTGAAGTCTACATAAAGCCATGGCGGTATAACGGCAGTGCATTTAGAAGAATTCCGTAACGTTATAATTTTATATTTAGGTATAAAGTCGATTTTCTTGTATTTGCACATAAAGCTATCGATATCGAAAATCTTCAAATCATTAGTTTAACATATTTAAGCTAAGTAGCCCTCTTTATCTTACTGAAGTCTACAAAAGCCTTAACGGCACAACGGCAGTGCATTCAGAGAAATTCCGTTATCATATATTTAGGTATAAAGTCGATTTTTTTGTATATACGCATTTAGCAATCGATATCGAAATGCTTCAAATCATTAGTTTAACATATTTAAGTTAATTAACCTTCTTTATCTGACTGAAGTTTACATAAAGCCATAAGGGTATAACGCCAGTGCATTTGGAAGAATTCCGTTAACTCATATTTAGGTATAATGTCGATTTTCTTGTATATGTGCATTTAGCAATCGATTTCGAAAATCTTCAAATCATTAGTTTAGCATATTTAAGTTAATAAACCTTCTTTAACGAACTGAAGTTTGCATAAAGCCATGGCGGCAAACGGCAGTGCATTTAGAAGAATTCCGTAATCTTATATTTAGGTATAAAGTCGATTTTTTTTGTATATAAGTTAAAAAACGTTTTGTTGTTTTTTATAAAAAAAATGTTTTCTTGGAGCTATGCTCCTTTATTGAATTCTACTTAAGAACTAAAGTTTACAATTTATTATACTTAACTCTAGACTTATGTTTGCCGCTGCGACGGGTACGGAGTGTGCTGACGCTGCGCTTCCCACAGGTTGGCTCTTCGCTGACGTTGCGCTTCCCACAGGTTGCCACTACACGTGTTGCAGTCTCAGCGATTTAGTGGTGTCATATTATTTTACTTTGTATCATATGATTTTAATGCATCATATGATACTTTTGAATGTATGGGGTGCTAACTACCCCCCCCCTTGAAATTCAAACGTCCTCGTTTGAATCTTTAGGTGTATTAAAAATTTGGTTAAGTCCTTCTATTGCCGGTTGTGAGAATTTGTTGGGTTCCTCTTCTTTTTGTTTGATCAGAAGTTTCTTCCCGAAAATTAGAGCGATGAATATTATAAGGATGATTAGGGTGATGCTGGTTCCGTGTTTTACTCTGTTTGCTGCTTCTAACAGACTTACTTCTTTTGTATTGTTGAAGTTAAGCTGTTTCAGCATCTCCAGCGAGAGGAATTCTTCTATGTTGAGTGGTGCGGATGACGGTTGAAGGATGGCTGGTAGTGGTTTACTTGCAGTTATTTCTTCGTTATAGAACTTTTTTCCGTTGATAACAATTGTTACGTTGGTATACAAAATTATGAAGGTTCCGTTTAAAAATATAGGTTCGTTGTTTACTGAAATTTCTCCGTTGTATTTATTCAGAAATATTATTCCTGGTCCCATTTCCTCTATGGTTGGAATATGTTGGTTGTTGACCTCCGTGCAGTTTGGCAAACGACTTTTTAAAAGGTTATTTATACAAGTATCATTACTTAAATCTGTTACATTATTGCTTAAGCATATTTGTAGGGAATTGTATTTTTTACAATAATTTTCTATTCCATAAATTCCCTTTTCACAGTTTAAAATTGTATTGAAATTGATTTTTTTGATTCTCCCGTTATTTTTTACTGCTCTAATATCTAAGGTTTTACAATTTTGGTTATCTACGGTTGGGAGGCTAACAATATAAATTATAATTTTGCCATTAGTTGCAATTTTTATTTCGGAAAATTCGAGTGCTTCGTCTAAATTAACATATGGAATATTGTCATTGTCTATTACTTCTTTCACAATATTTATTTCTTCATTTGATAAGATAAAAGAATTTATTATATTGGCTTTTGCCCAATGTATTGCGTATGCAATATTTAAAATTTCTTCCTTAATTATTTCTAATTTGTATTTTAGCTGTAAAAATGCTTCAATTTCTAAACTATTTTCATTTTGCATGGTTTTAATTATATTATTTGTAATATTTGGTATCTCGCTAATTTTGCCTATTGTAAGTTTGTTAATTAATACCTGATTATTATTATTTTGTAGAACATTATTTATCTTACTTGAAATTATTTCGTAGTCTTCATGGTCTGGACTTCCTGCAATCCATTTCCATTCGCTACCCAGGAAATTTAATGATCTTTTTATTTTTTGCTCTACTTTTAAATTGTTAAGTTGGGCTCTTATTTGTGTTATTATATGGGATATGAAGGGGTAGTTAGGGTTTTTGCGGATAGTTTCAGTTTTAATAGTCGCTTCTATGTGGTCTAGTGTTTTCCGTATATTTTTCTATGTCAATTTCGTGTATTATTCTAAATGTTAATGTTTGTAGTCTAGCCGTTCCCTTTTCTACTGTTACTAATTGAGAGTTTGAGTAGTCGAGGATTTGTACTTCCGCCAGGCATAGCGGTAGTAATATTCTGGAAAAAAATGTCAGTACATATTTAGTTACGTATTATACCCTTGTGAATTATTTGTCCTTTTTCAGTTAACACGGTACTATTTCTATCTTCCTTAACTATTTCCTTACTGTAGGGTTTACTTAACTTAGTTCCTAATCTCCTATTTTTCTTAACAAATATTATTTGTCCTGGTAGATATGATTTTATTTCCTTCTTATTTTTGTTATGGTATTCGATATCTTTTCTCTGTTTCTCAGCTATTTTTTCTAAGTTGCTTTTTCTAGTTCTTTCTATGCCATCGGGAGTAAATGTAACATTTCTATGAAAAAATAGGTCTACTGGTCTTTTTAATGTATTGGAATGGACTGAGTGATTATACTCGGATACTGCTCTTTCTAAAAGTTCTTCAAAATTTCTGTGCCCACCGTTTTCTTTTATGCAGCGCATTATTTCAATTAATGTAGAGTGGAACCTTTCCACTTGTCCGTTAGCTTGGCTTTTGTATGGAGGAGTAGTGTGAACTTCTATTCCTAACTCGTCTTTCATCATAAATTTTAAAGATGCTGAATTTAAGGATGGCTCATTGTCGATAACTATTAATTTTGGTACTCCGAAGAAAAATATAATATCTCTCAAAGGTCTCCTGACGTCTTCTATTGCTCTGCAACTTAGGTTTTTTGTTACTGCGTATTTTGTAAATTTGTCTAAAGCTGTCATTACTATTTTTCCTTCTGTTAAAAATATATCGATATGAACTGTGTGTCCTGGATATGTTGGTAATGGAGTTTTTGCAATTTTCGGTTGATTGGGATGTCTCTCATACTTATTTTCTTTACAAACGGTGCAGTTGGCTATTATTCGTTTTATTTTATTTAACATACCGGGAAAATATTTTGTTTCGAGAATTTGTGTTTTATTTTCTGTGGCATTCCTATGTGCTCTTAAATGTTCTTTTAAAATGACTTTCTCCTGCTCTTGTTCGTCACTAATGTCTTCAACTAGTTTTTGGGTATATCGGCTTTTAATGCTACTAAAATGAATAGGATAGATATTTTGTATCATACCCATTATCCTTTCTTCAGTATGAATTCCATTTATAACGGATGGGTTAAGGTATCGTTTCATGTATGAAATCAATGACTGTTCGTTGTATTCTGGCTCTGTAATTATATGTCTATGCACTGTTGGAAAAATTATTTTAAATTGATATGAAGATATTTCGTCAATTTTGAAAAAGATTTGATTTTTGAAAACATTGATTGGAACTTCTGTACAAGGGATTAAATTATGGCTTGAGCTTTCATCGCTATGAATCGTAGGTGTGAGTGAATTTATTTGTAATGGTATCCTTGAAAGGGCGTCTGCAACTACATTTGTTTTACCAGGTTTGTAAGTTAGTTCATAGTTATATTCTTCTAAAATGGCTTTCCATCGCTTCATTTTACTATTAGTATTCTTATGGCTTAAGGCATAGGTAAGAGGTTGATGATCGGTGATAATTTTAACTTTTTTTGAACCGTAGAGGTAATTTCTAAGTGAATTTAGTGACCATATTATACCAAGCATTTCTTTCTCATTGGTGGCATAATGTTCTTCGGCTTTACTTAAAGTTCTTGATATGAAAGTAATTGGTCTACCGTCTTGCGATAGGACGGCATCTAATGCGAAATCTGAGGCGTCGGTCGTTAGTTCAAAATCTTTATCGAAATTTGGATGCGCTAAAACTATATCCTTGGATACTAAAGTATTTTTTATTTTATTAAATGCTTCCAAGGCCTCGCTGTCTAATTCTATTTCTATTTTTTTCGAATTCCGTTTGGAGACATGACCGGCTTCTCCTCTTAGCAGTGCTGTTAATGGTTTAGCTATTTTTGCGTAATCCTGGATAAATCGTCGGTAATAACCTGACATACCTAGGAAGGACCTTAAAATTTTTTGAGAGTTTGTGGAACTGGAAATTTGGCTACTGCTTCTACTTTTTCAGGGTTGGTTTTTATGCCATTTGAACTGATTACATATCCTAAAAATTCTACCTCTTCTTTAGCAAATGTACATTTATCTAATTGGATTTTCATGTTTGCATTTTTTAGGGTTTGAAATACTAATTCTATGTTTTTAAAACGTTCTTCTTCGTTTTTGCCAAATATTATTACATCATCGATGTAAACATAGCACCTTACTCCTATATGTTCACGAAGGATATCGTCTAGTGCTCTTTGGAATGTGGCGGGAGCATTTTTTTTAAACCGAAAGGTAAGCGGAGGAATTCATATTTTCCGTTGTTTACGGAAAATGCTGTTTTTTCAATGTCTGACTCGCGAAGTGGAATCTGATGGAACCCACTTTTTAAGTCAATAACCGTAAATAGTTTATTGTTTCCCAGATTTGCAACTGAATTGAGTTTACGATAATCTACGACCATTCGAAACTTTTTTTCACCAGAGGCATCTGACTTTTTACTAACTATCCAAATTGGGAAGTTATACGGAAATTTCGATCTCCTTATTATTCCGTTATCTAAAAGTTCTTCAATTTTTCGTTCGATTTCGTATTTTAATGCCATGCGATACGGGTATGGCTTTGAGTAGACGGGGATTTCGGTTGTTGTCCGGATTTCACCTTTAACGAGGGTGGTGTAGGTAAGTTTTTCATCAGGATCGGAAAAAAAAGGGTTTTGGGCATTTATGGATAATATTATTAATTTTGTGTTGTTGTTGTAATGAGAGATGTGGAGTATTGATTGCCACATTATTCACCTCGTGAGATATTCGTTGCTTTAACGGTATATTTATACTTTGACAAATTGTCATCAAATTTTTGTCGGTATGAATAATTGCTTTTAATTCTTTAAGTGTGTCGTTGCCTATTATGCCGTGGAACGACCCTAGAGTCGGTAATATCAAAAATTTTATTTTCCCTACTGTTGGTCCGAAAATGTCGACGAAGGTATGGTGAGTAATTTCAATTGTTCCGGCAACTGATTTTACTATAAAGGGCTTTTCATTCAGAATTGGATTCCTAATTCTAGTGGATTGGATGTAATTCTTATTGGATCCGGTATCGATAAGAAAATCTATTGTGTCTCCGCGCCTTGTTCTAAATTCGTAATAAGGCAGCGAAGACGGCGCTAATCTAAAAAATTAATAGTATCAGGCTTATTTTTTCCTGCATTGTCGTAATTGCTAACGTAAGAATTGTCATCGTATATCCCGTTGGGGTCTAGTTCTACTGCGTTAGTAAAAAAATTTCTTTGCATTTTGCTTGGAGGGTGAGTCAGTTGTGCGGAAATCGGACGTTTCGGTGGTCGATTGTCCTGGAATGTATTAGGCCTATTCTGATAATTAATTTGTCTTGATCGTATTGATTGGTCGACTTCCATTGGGGTCGGTGGTTTAGGTGGTAGATTCGGTCTGTTATTGAAGGAGGTATTTTCTCTGGTAATATGGGGGTTGTTCGGGTAATTGTTGAACCTCGGCATGAATCCTTGGTTATTTCTCGTATAGTTGGGAGAGTGTTGGGGATATCGATTTGATTGACGACCGAATGCCTGTTGGTCGAAATTTCGTCAGGGGGAATTGGAATACGTTAATTCCGGGTAAAAAGGTCTGTTGTTATTGAAATTATTAAAGTTGTTGTTGGAATTATTAAAATTGTTATTTCGGGGAGGTCGTGGTGGTGGTTGAATATTTAGTTTGTGTGTATTGTTCGCGTGGTTTATTCTTTATGTCATGTTGTCAAGTTTTTGGCATAAATGCAATGCTTGTGGCAGGGTTGTCTGTTCTCTCATGCTGAGAAGACGAGGTAAATCACCGTTTAGCCCTCTGATAAATGTGTCAAGAGCTTTGTCCCTATATGAGTTAGTCATAGCCCGTATGGACTCGTCGCTTAGTTCGAGACATGAAATTTTGTCCAATATCAGTGAAAGATGTTGGTAGACCTTTTGGTAGAAGGTCGGAATGTCGTCATAGCGTTGGACCAGAGTGGTCATCTGATATTCTAGGGTACCTATGTCCCTTTTATCTGAATAATGCATCATAAGGCATTTTCTAATTTGGCTCCAATCAAGTGGAGTATTATATGATTCTAATGCGGTGTCGGCATCACCAATTACTTTATGCCTGATCGTATGAAGTATTGCAAAATATTTAGGGGTATTCTTGACTCCCTCGTAGGCTTTAAAAATCCTGTCTACGCTCTTCCTCCAGGTGTTAAATTCTCCTGGTCGTCCTGAGAATTCCCTAAGGCATTTCACAATGTCCGGAATCTTATCTAGTTCATTTACGTTGTTCGCGGTTAGTGTCACGCTATGGTCGGGTTCTGTAAAGTCTGTTACGGTTTGCGTGCTCATCGTTCGAGTACTTCTCGAACTATTGTTGTTATAAGAGTTGGGTTAGGGGTGGGAGGGTTTAAAGGATGGGTGGAAGGATTTGCAGGATGGGTGGTTTGCCCATAATCCAGCCTCATTTGATTTAGCTGCTCAATTAGTTCTTCGGCTGTGTCTGGCATTGTAATCTTTTTATTTCTGTGTCGAACAATTAAATTTTAATTAAATTTCCTTTCTTTGCACTAGCACTTTCCTTAACAATTTTAGAATTTTTTGTAAAAGCTTAATTTAATGGAGCACTGTTTTTCCTCCTCTTTTTTTTTCTTCGAGTAATTAAATTCCTTTAAATGAAATTTATTTTCTTTAAGTTTAAGACCTCTCTTTTTTTTTACTTTGAATCCTTTTTTTTTATTTTGAATCTCTCTCTATTTGGGTTGAACAATTTAATAGTTTAATTCTGTACTCTTTACAGTGACAATATTTAATAATCTTAGTATTTTTTATAAGCTTACATTAAAGGGATCCAGCTTCTCATGGGGTATCCTTCTGCGTTCCGGCGTTGTCCTGTTTCCTACTGGTACTTGGGTCCCTCGACGCTTTTTTAAAATTCCCCGTTGGGCGTAGTAGCCGCTCGTTAGCACAGTATTATTATTTGTTTTTTTTCTTTAAATTTTAACGGAGCCTTACTTTTTATTTTTTTCAGGCTTTTTTTCTGTTTTTTTATTTTCACAACCCATACCGTTCGCCACTCGCGTTGTCTTACTTTTTGATTTTCAGACAATAACCACTTTCGCGCGCTGGTCCCTGCTCGGGCGCCAGTTAAAAAACGTTTTGTTGTTTTTTATAAAAAAAAATGTTTTCTTGGAGCTATGCTCCTTTATTGAATTCTACTTAAGAACTAAAGTTTACAATTTATTATACTTAACTCTAGACTTATGTTTGCCGCTGCGACGGGTACGGAGTTTGCTGACGCTGCGCTTCCCACAGGTTGGCACTTCGCTGACGTTGCGCTTCCCACAGGTTGCCACTACACGTGTCGCAGTCTCAGCGATTTAGTGGTGTCATATTATTTTACTTTGTATCATATGATTTTATTGCATCATATGATACTTTTGAATTTATGGGGTGCTAACTTATACACATTTAGCAATCGATATCGAAATGCTTCAAATCATTAGTTTAACATATTTAAGTTAATTAACCTTTTTTAACGTATTGAAGTTGATATAAAGCCTTGGCGGCATAACGACAGTACACTCGGAAGAATTCCGTTATCATATATTTAGGTATAAAGTCGATTTTGCTGTATATACACATTTAGCAATCGATATCGAAATGCTTCAAATCATTTGTTTAACATATTTTAGTTAATTAACCTTCTTTATCTTACTGAACTTCACATAATGCCATAACTGTATAACGGCAGTGCATGTAGAAGAACTCCGTAATCTTATATTTAGGTATAAATTCGATTTTCTTGTATATACACATTTAGCAATCGATATCGAAATGCTTCAAATCATTAGTTTAACATATTTAAGTTAAATAACCATCTTAATCTTACTGAAGTCTGCAAAAGCCTTAACGGCATAATGGCAGTGCATTAAGAAGAATTACGTAATCTTATATTTAGGTTTAAAGTCGATTTTCTTGTATATACAAATTTAGCAATCGATATCGAAATGCTTCAAATCAGTAGTTTAACATATTTAAGTAAATAAAGCTTCTTTGACGCACTGAAGTTAACATAAAGCCATGGCGGCATAACGGCAGTGCATGTAGAAGAATTCCGTAATCTTATATTTAGGATAAATTCGATTTTCTTGTATATACACATTTAGCAATCGATATCGAAATGCTTCAAATCATTAGTTTAACATATTTTAGTTAATTAACCTTCTTTATCTTACTGAAGTTAACATAGAGCCATAACGGCATAATGGCAGTGCATTTGGAAGAATTCCGTAATCTTATATTTAGGTTTAAAGTCGATTTTCTTGTATATACACATTTAGCAATCGATATCGAAATGATTCAAATCATTAGTTTAACATATTTAAGTTAATAAACCTTCTTTACCGAACTGAAGTTGGCATAAAGCCATGGCGGCATAACGGCAGTGCATGTAAAAGAATTCCGTAATCTTATATTTACGTATAAAGTCGATTTTGTAGTATATACACATTTAGCAATCGATATCGAAATGCTTCAAATCATTAGTTTAACATATTTTAGTTAATTAACCTTCTTTATCTCACTGAACTTCACATAATGCCATAAATGCATAACGGCAGTGCATGTAGAAGAACTCCGTAATCTTATATTTAGGTATGAATTCGATTTTCTTGTATATACACATTTATCAATCGATATCGAGATGCTTCAAATCATTAGTTTAACATATCTAAGTTAATAAACCTTCTTTAACGAACTGAAGTTGGCATAAACTCCTGGCGGCATAACGATAGTGCATTTAGGAGAATTCCGTAATCTTATATTTAGGTGTAAAGTCGATTTTCTTGTATTTTCACATTTAGCAATCGATATCGAAAATCTTCAAATCTTTAGTTTAACATATTTAAGCTAATTAACCCTCTATATCTCACTGAAGTCTACAAAAGCCTTAACGGCATAACGGCAGTGCAATCAGAGAAATTCCGTTATCATATATTTAGCTATAAAGTCGATTTTCTTGTATATACACATTTAGCAATCGATATCGAAATGATTCAAATCATTAGTTTAACATATTTAAGTTAATAAACCTTCTTTACCGAACTGAAGTTGGCATAAAGCCATGGCGGCATAACGGCAGTGCATGTAGAAGACTTTCGTAATCTTATATTTAGGTATAAAGTCGATTTTCTTGTATATATGCAGTTAGAAATCGATATCGAAATGCTTCAAATCATTAATTTAACATATTTAAGTTAATTCACCCTATTTATCTTCCTGAAGTCTACATAAAGCTTTAACGGTATAACTGCAGTGCATGTAGAAGAATTCCGTAATCTTATGTTTAGGTATAAAGTCGATTTTGTTGTATATACACATTTAGCAATCGATATCGAGATGCGTCAACCCATTAGTTTAACATATTTAAGCTAATAAACCATCTTTAACGAACTGAAGTTGGCACAAGGCCCTGGCGGCATAACGATAGTGCATTTAGGAGAAATCCGTAATCTTATATTTAGGTGTAAAGTCGATTTTCTTGTATTTACATATTTAGCAATCGATATCGAAATGCCTCAAATCATTAGTTTAACATATTTTAGTTAATTAACCTTCTTTATCTTACTGAAGTTAACATAGAGCCATAACGGCATAATGGCAGTGCATTTGGAAGAATTCCGTAATCTTATATTTAGGTTTAAAGTCGATTTTCTTGTATATACACATTTAGCAATCGATATCGAAATGATTCAAATCATTAGTTTAACATATTTAAGTTAATAAACCTTCTTTACCGAACTGAAGTTGGCATAAAGCCATGGCGGCATAACGGCAGTGCATGTAGAAGACTTTCGTAATCTTATATTTAGGTATAAAGTCGATTTTCTTGTATATATGCAGTTAGAAATCGATATCGAAATGCTTCAAATCATTAGTTTAACATATTTAAGTTAATTCACCCTATTTATCTTCCTGAAGTCTACATAAAGCCTTAACGGCATAACGGCAGTGCATTTAGAAGAATTCCGTTATCGTATATTTAGGTATAAAGTCGATTTTCTTGTATATACACATTTAGCAATAGATATCGAAATGATTCAAATCATAAGTTTAACATATTTAAGTTAATAAACCTTCTTTACCGAACTGAAGTTGGCATAAAGCCATGGCGGCATAACGGCAGTGCATTTAGAAGAATTCCGTAATCTTATATTTAGGTATAAAGTCGATTTTGTTGTATATACACATTTAGCAATAGATATCGAAATGCTTCAAATCATTAGTTTAACATATTTTAGTTAATTAACCTTCTTTATCTTACTGAACTTCACATAATGCCATAACTGTATAACGGCAGTGCATGTAGAAGAACTCCGTAATGTTATATTTAGGTACAAATTCGATTTTCTTGTATATACACATTTAGCAATCGATTTCGAAATGCTTCAAATCATTAGTTTAACATATTTAAGATAAATAACCATCTTAATCTAACTGAAGTCTACAAAAGCCTTAACGGCATAATGGCAGTGCATTAAGAAGAATTACGTAATCTTATATTTAGGTTTAAAGTCGATTTTCTTGTATATACAAATTTAGCAATCGAACTCGAAATGCTTCAAATCAGTAGTTTAACATATTTAAGTAAATAAAGCTTCTTTGACGCACTGAAGTTAACATAAAGCCATGGCGGCAAAACGGCAGTGCATGTAGAAGAATTCCGTAATCTTATATTTAGGTATAAATTTGATTTTCTTGTATATACACATTTAGCAATCGATATCGAAATGCTTCAAATCATTAGTTTAACATATTTTAGTTAATTAATCTTCTTTATCTTACTTAAGTTAACATAAAGCCGTAACGGCATAATGGCAGTGCATTTGGAAGAATTCCGTAATCCTATATTTAGGTTTAAAGTCGATTTTCTTGTATATACTCATTTAGCAATCGATATCGAAATGATTCAAATCATTAGTTTAACATATTTAAGTTAATAAACCTTCTTTACCGAACTGAAGTTGGCATAAAGCCATGGCGGCATAACGGCAGTGCATTTAGAAGAATTCCGTAATCTTATATTTAGGTATAAAGTCGATTTTGTTGTATATACACATTTAGCAATCGATATCGAAATGCTTCAAATCATTAGTTTAACATATTTTAGTTAATTAACCTTCTTTATCTTACTGAACTTCACATAATGCCATATTTGTATAACGGCAGTGCATGTAGAAGAACTCCGTAATCTTATATTTAGGTGTGAATTCGATTTTCTTGTATATACACATTTAGCAAACCGATATCGAGATGCTTCAAATCATTAGTTTAACATATTTAAGTTAATAAACCTTCTTTAACGAACTGAAGTTGGCATAAACTCCTGGCGGCATAACGATAGTGCATTTAGGAGAACTCCGTAATCTTATATTTAGGTGTAAAGTCGATTTTCTTGTATTTGCACATTTAGCAATCGATATCGAAAATCTTCAAATCATTAGTTTGACATATTTAAGCTAATTAACCCTCTTTATCTTACTGAAGTCTACAAAAACCTTAACGGCATAACGGCAGTGCATTCAGAGAAATTCCGTTATCATATATTTAGGTATAAAGTCGATTTTCTTGTATATATGCATTAAGCAAATGATTTCGAAATGCTTCAAATAAATGGTGTAACACATCTAAGTTAATAAACCTTCTTAACGAACTGAAGTTAACATAAAGCCATAAGGGCATAACGGCAGTGCATTTAGAAGAATTCCGTAAGCTTATATTTAGGTATAAAGTCGATTTTTTTGTATATACACAATTAGCAATCGATATCGAAATGCTTCAAATCATTTGTTTAACATATTTAAGTTAACTAACCTTCTTTAACGTATTGAAGGTGATAAAAAGCCATGGCGGCATAACGAGAGTACATTTGGAAGAATTCCGTAACCTTGTATTTAGGTATAAAAAAGATTTTCTTGTATATATGCAATAAGCAATCGATTTCGAAAATCTTCAAATCATTAGTTTAACATATTTAAGCTAATTAACCCTCTATATCTTACTGAAGTCTACAAAAGCCTTAACGGCATAACGGCAGTGCATTCAGAGAAATTCCGTTATCATATATTTAGGTATAAAGTCGATTTTCATGCATATATGCATTTAGCAATCGATATCGAAATGCCTCAAATCATTAGTTTAATATATTTAAGTTAATTAACCCTCTTTATCTTACTGAAGTCTACAAACGCCTTAACGGCAACGCATTTAGAAGAATTACGTTATCTTATATTAAGGTATAAAGTCGATTTTCTTGTATATACTCATTTAGCAATCGATATCGAAATGCTTTAAATCATTAGTTTAACATATTTAAGTTAAATAACCTACTTTAACGCACTGAAGTTAACACAAAGCCATGGCGGCATAACGGCAGTGCATTTAGAAGAATTCCGTAATCTTATATTTAGCTATAAAGTCGATTTTCTTGTATTTACACATTTAGCAATCGATATCGAAAATCTTCAAATCATTAGTTTAACATATTTAAGCTAATTAACCCTCTTTATCTTACTGAAGTCTACAAAAGCCTTAACGGCATAACGGCAGTGCATTCAGAGAAATTCCGTAATCTTATATGTAGGTATAAAGTCGATTTTCTTGTATATATGCATTAAGCAATCGACTTCGAAATGCTTCAAATAACTGGTGTAACATATTTAAGTTAATAAACCTACTTTAACGAACAGAAATTAACATAAGGCCATAATTGCATAACGGCAGTGCATTTAGAAGAACTCCGTTATCTTATATTTAGGAAAAAAGTCGATTTTCTTGTATATACACACTTAGCAATCGATACCTAAATGCTTCAAATCATTAGTTTAACATATTTAACTTAATTAACCTTTTTTAACGTATTGAAGTTGATATAAAGCCATGGCGGCATAAAGACAGTACATTCAGAAGAATTCCGTAATCTTATATTTAGGTATAAAAAAGATTTTCTTGTATATATGCATTTAGCAATCGATTTCGAAAATCTTCAAATCATTAGTTTAACACATTTAAGCTAATTAACCTTCTATAGCTTATTAAAGTTGATATAAAGCCATGGCGGCATAACGGCAGTACATTTAGAAGAATGCCGTAAAATTACATTTAGGCATAAAGTCTATTTTCTTAAATTTAAATAATAAGCAATCGATATCGAAATGCTTCAAATCATTAGTTTAACATATTTAATTTAATAATACTTCTTTAACTAACTGAAGTTAACACAAAGCCATAACGGTATAACGTCAGTGCATTTGGAAGAATTCCGTAAACTTATATTAAGTGTAAAGTCGATTTTGTTGTATATATGCATTTAACAACCAATTTCGAAATGCTTCAAATAACTGGTTTAACATATTTAAGTTAATAAAGCTTCTTTAACGCACTGAAGTCCACATAAAGCCAAAACTGCATAACGGCAGTGCATTTAGAAGAACTTCGTAATCTTATATTTAGGTATAAAGTCGATTTTCTTGTATATATACATTTAGCAATCGATAACGAAATGCTTCAAATAACTGGTTTAACATATTTAAGTTAGTTAACCCTCTTTATCTTACTGAGATCTACAAACGCCTTAACGGCATAACAGCAAAGCATTTAGAAGAAATACGTAATCTTATATTTAGGTATAAAGTCGATTTTCTTGTATATATGCATTAAGCAATCGACTTCGAAATGCTTCAAATAACTGGTGTAACATATTTAAGTTAATAAACCTTCTTTAACGAACATAAATTAACATAAGGCCATAATTGCATAACGGCAGTGCATTTAGAAGAACTCCGTTATCTTATATTTAGGTATAAAGTCGATTTTCTTGTATATACACATTTAGCAATCGATATCGAAATGCCTCAAATCATTAGTTTAATATATTTAAGTTAATTAACCCTCTTTATCTTACTGAAGTCTACAAACGCCTTAACGGCAACGCATTTGGAAGAATTACGTTATCTTATATTTAGGTATAAAGTCGATTTTCTTGTATATACTCATTTAGCAATCGATATCAAAATGCTCCAAATCATTAGTTTAACATATTTAAGTTAAATAACCTACTTTAACAAACTGAAGTTAACACAAAGCCATGGCGGCATAACGGCAGTGCATTTGGAAGAATTCCGTAATCTTATATTTAGCTATAAATTCGATTTTTTTGTATATACACATTTAGCAATCGATACCTGAATGCTTCAAATCATTAGTTTAACATATTTAACTTAATTAACCTTTTTTAACGTATTGAAGTTGATATAAAGCCATGGCGGCATAAAGACAGTACATTCAGAAGAATTCCGTAATCTTATATTTAGGTATAAAGTCGATTTTCTTGTATATATGCATTAAGCAATCGACTTCGAAATGCTTCAAATAACTGGTGTAACATATTTAAGTTAATAAACCTTCTTTAACGAACATAAATTAACATAAGGCCATAATTGCATAACGGCAGTGCATTTAGAAGAACTCCGTTATCTTATATTTAGGTATAAAGTCGATTTTCTTGTATATACACATTTAGCAATCGATATCGAAATGCCTCAAATCATTAGTTTAATATATTTAAGTTAATTAACCCTCTTTATCTTACTGAAGTCTACAAACGCCTTAACGGCAACGCATTTGGAAGAATTACGTTATCTTATATTTAGGTATAAAGTCGATTTTCTTGTATATACTCATTTAGCAATCGATATCAAAATGCTCCAAATCATTAGTTTAACATATTTAAGTTAAATAACCTACTTTAACAAACTGAAGTTAACACAAAGCCATGGCGGCATAACGGCAGTGCATTTGGAAGAATTCCGTAATCTTATATTTAGCTATAAATTCGATTTTTTTGTATATACACATTTAGCAATCGATACCTGAATGCTTCAAATCATTAGTTTAACATATTTAAATTAATTAACCTTTTTTAACGTATTGAAGTTGATATAAAGCCATGGCGGCATAAAGACAGTACATTCGGAAGAATTCCGTATTCTTATATTTAGGTATATAGTTATTCTTGTATATATGCATTAAGCAATCGATATCGAAATGCTACAAATAACTGGTTTAACATATTTAAGTTAATAAACCTTCTTTAACTAACTGAAGTTAACATAATGCCATAACGGCAGTGCATTTGGAAGAATTCCGTAATCTTATATTTAAGTATAAAGTCGATTTTGTTGTATATATGCATTTAGAAATCGATTTCGAAAATCTTCAAATCATTAGTTTAACATATTTAAGTTGATAAAGCTTCTTTAACGCACTGAAGTTAACATAAAGCCATGGCGGCATAACGGCAGTGCATTTAGATTTATTCCGTAAGCTTATATTTAGGTATAAAGTCGATTTTGTTGTATATACACATTTAGCAATAGATATCGAAATGCTTCCAATCATAAGTTTAACATATTTTAGTTAATTAACCTTCTTTATCTTACTGAACTTCACATAATGCCATAACGGTATAACGGCAGCGCATTTAGAAGAATTCCTTAATCTTATATTTAGGTATAAAGTCGATTTTCTTGTATATATGCATTAAGCAATCGATTTCGAAATGCTTCAAATAAATGGTGTAACATATCTAAGTTAATAAACCTTCTTTAACGAACTGAAGTTAACATAAAGCCATAACGGCAGTGCATTTAGAAGAATTCCGTAAGCTTATATTTAGGTATAAAGTCGATTTTGTTGTATATACGCATTTAGCAATCGATATCGAAATGCTTCAAATCATTAGTTTAACATGTTAAAGTTAACAAACCTACTTTAACGCACTGAAGTTTACATAAAGCCATTACGGTAGAACGGCAGTGAATTTAGAAGAATTCCGTATTCTTATATTTAGGTATAAAATCGATTTTTTTGTATATACACATTTAGCAATCGATATTGAAATGCTTCAAATAACTGGTTTAACATATGTATTTAAGTTATTTAGCCTACTTTATCTTACTGGCGTTTACATAAAGCCTTATCGGCTTGACGGCAGTGCATTTAGAAGAATTCCGTAGTCTTATATTTAGGTATAAAGTCGATTTTCTTGTATATACTCATTAGCAAGCGATATCGAAATGCTTCAAATCATTAGCTTAACATATTTAAGTTAATTAACCTTCTTTAACGTATTGAAGTTTACATAAAGCCATGGCGGCATAAGGTCAGTGCATTTGGAAGATTTCCGTAATCTTATATTTAGGTATAAAGTCGATTTTCTTGTATATACACATTTAGCAATCGATATCGAAATGCTTCAAATCATTATTTCAATATATTTAAGTTAATTAACTTTCTTTATGGATGGAGTCATGTGTAGAAGTTCACGCAAGTGAGGAAAGTTCTCTGATCGCCATTCACTTGGGAGTGGCCAGAAACGATTCTTTTACATATGACTCAAGCAGCTCACGACTTCCGGTCTTTGACCAAGTATCCTCTGGGTAGCCTAAGAACATCCGTTTGAAGGCGAGCTAAAGTGAGAAGGCGAAACACCCCTGCATAGGGTTGTGCGCTGGGTTTGGGACCCGCCACGTAAAAAAACACCCCCAATGAAAAAGAATAAACAGCCTCGGATGAGAGCCCCCCCTTCTGATGACGACCATGGCAAACGAATTAAGGACTATGATTTGAGGGCATGCACCTGGAATGTCCGGTCCCTTAATTGGGAAGGTGCCGCTGCCCAGCTGGTAGATGTCCTCGTAAAGATAAAGGCTGACATCACCGCCGTCCAAGAAATGCGATGGACGGGACAAGGACAGAGACGAGTAGGTCCTTGTGACATTTACTACAGTGGCCATATAAAGGAGCGCAAATTTGGTGTTGGATTTGTGGTGGGAGAGAGACTCCGTCGCCGAGTACTATCATTCACTCCGGAGAATGAACGTCTAGCCACAATCTGCATTAAAGCGAGGTTCTTCAACATATCGCTGATTTGCGCCCACGCCCCGACGGAAGAGAAGGACGATGTGACCAAAGATGCCTTTTATGAGTGCTTGGAGCGCACTTATGAGTGATGCCCCCGCCACGATGTAAAAATCGTGCTTGGCGACTTCAATGCCAGGGTGGGCAAAGAAGGTATCTTTGGCACTACGGTCGGTAAATTCAGCCTCCACGAGGAAACATCCCCAAATGGGTTGAGGCTGATCGACTTCGCCGGGGCCCGAAATATGGTTATCTGTAGTACTAGATTCCAGCATAAGAAGATACATCAAGCTACCTGGCTGTCTCCGGATCGAAAAACCACCAACCAGATCGATCATGTTGTGATAGACGGAAGACACGTCTCCAGTGTTTTAGATGTGCGTGCGCTCCGAGGTCCTAACATCGACTCGGACCACTATATTGTTGCAGCCAAAATCCGCACCCGCCTCTGTGCAGCAAAAAACGCACGCCAACAAACACAAGGATGGTTCGACGTCGAGAAGCTGCAATCACAACAGACAGCCGAACGTTTTTCTACTCGGCTTGCACTCCTGCTCTCTGAGAGCACTCGTCAACAACTCGGTATAAGGGAACTGTGGGACGGCATTTCAAACTCCTTACGTACAGCTGCAACCGAAACTATTGGTTTTCGGAAAGTGCAAAAGAACAGCTGGTACGACGAGGAGTGCCGTGTCGCAGCAGAGAGAAAACAGGCTGCCTACCTCGCAACGTTACGATCGACCACAACACGTGCGGGATGGGATAGATACCGAGAGTTGAAGAGGGAAGCGAGACGCATTTGTAGACAGAAAAAGAAAGAGGCCGAAATGCGTGAGTACGAAGAGCTTGATAAGCTGGCCGACAGGGGTAATGCTCGAAAATTCTACGAAAAGATGCGGCGGCTTACAGAAGGTTTCAAGACCGGAGCATACTCTTGTAGAACCCCCAAAGGTGATCTAGTTACCGATGCCCAGAGCATACTTAAATTATGGAGGGAACACTTCTCCAGCCTGCTGAATGGCAGTGAACGCACAACACCAGGAGAAAGCGAACCCGATACCCCAATCGATGACGATGGAGCAGACGTTCCATTGCCCGACCATGAAGAAGTTCGAATAGCAATTGCCCGCCTGAAAAACAACAAAGCGGCAGGGGCCGATGGATTGCCGGCCGAGCTATTCAAACACGGCGGCGAAGAGCTGATAAGGTGCATGCATCAGCTTCTTTGCAAAATATGGTCGGACGAAAGTATGCCCAACGATTGGAATTTAAGTGTGCTATGCCCAATCCACAAAAAAGGAGACCCCACAATCTGCGCCAACTACCGTGGGATTAGCCTCCTCAATATCGCATATAAGGTTCTGTCGAGCGTATTGTGTGAAAGATTAAAGCCCACCGTCAACAAACTGATTGGACCTTATCAGTGTGGCTTTAGACCTGGTAAATCAACAACCGACCAGATATTCACGATGCGCCAAATCTTGGAAAAGACCCGTGAAAGGAGAATCGACACACACCACCTCTTCGTCGATTTCAAAGCTGCTTTCGACAGCACGAAAAGGAGCTGCCTTTATGCCGCGATGTCTGAACTTGGTATCCCCACAAAACTAATATGGCTGTGTAAGCTGACGTTGAGCAACACAAAAAGCTCCGTCAGAATCGGGAAGGACCTCTCCGAGCCGTTCGATACCAAACGAGGTTTCTGACAAGGCGATTCCTTATCGTGCGACTTTTTCAACCTGCTTCTGGAGAAAATAGTTCGAGCTGCAGGACTGAACAGAGAAGGTACCATCTTCTATAAGAGTGTACAACTGCTGGCGTATGCCGATGATATTGATATCATCGGCCTCAACACCCGCGCCGTTAGTTCTGCTTTCTCCAGACTGGACAAGGAAGCAAAAGAGATGGGTCTGGCAGTGAACGAGGGCAAGACGAAATATCTCCTGTCATCAAACAAACAGTCGTCGCACTCGCGACTTGGCACTCACGTCACTGTTGACAGTCATAACTTTGAAGTTGTAGATAATTTCGTCTATCTTGGAACCAGCGTAAACACCACCAACAATGTCAGCCTAGAAATCCAACGAAGGATAACTCTTGCCAACAGGTACTACTTCGGACTAAGTAGGCAATTGAGAAGCAAAGTCCTCTCTCGACAAACAAAAAGCAAACTCTATAAGTCACTCATAATTCCCGTCTTGCTATACGGTGCAGAGGCCTGGACGATGACAACAACCGATGAGTCGACGTTGCGAGTTTTCGAGAGAAAGGTTCTGCGAAAGATTTATGGTCCTTTGCGCGTTGGCCACGGCGAATATCGCATTCGATGGAACGATGAGCTGTACGAGATATACGACGACATTGACATAGTTCAGCGAATTAAAAGACAGCGGCTACGCTGGCTAGGTCATGTTGTCCGGATGGATGAAAACACTCCAGCTCTGAAAGTATTCGACGCAGCACCCGCCGCGGGAAGCAGAGGAAGAGGAAGACCTCCACTCCGTTGGAAGGAACAAGTAGAGAAGGACCTGGCCTCGCTTGGAATATCCAATTGGCGCCACGTAGCGAAGAGAAGAAACGACTGGCGCGCTGTTGTTGACTCGGCTATAATCGCGTAAGCGGTGTCTACGCCAGTAAAGAAGAAGAACCTTCTTTATTTTACTGAAGTTAACGTAAAGCCATAACGGCATAACGTCATTGCATTTGGAAGAATTCCGTAAACTTATATTTAGGTATAAAGTCAATTTTGTTGTATATATGCATTCAGCAACTGATTTCGAAATCTTCAAATCATTAGTATAACATATTTAAGTTAATAAAGCTTTTTTAACGCACTGAAGTCCACATAAAGGCTTAAGGGCATAACGGCAGTACATTTAGAAGAATTCCGAAATTATCTTATATTTAGGTATAAATTCGATTTTCTGTATATACACATTTAGCAATAGATATCGAAATGCTTCCAATCATTAGTTTAACATATTTAAGTTAATAAACTTTTTTGAGCTTACTGAAGTCTACATAAAGCCATGGCGGTATAACGGCAGTGCATTTAGAAGAATTTCGTAATGTTATAATTTTATATTTAGGTATAAAGTCGATTTTCTTGTATTTACACATTTAGCAATCGATATCGAAAATCTTCAAATTATTAGTTGAACATATTTAAGTTAATTAACCCTCTTTATCTTACTGAAGTCCACAAAAACCTTGACAGCATAACGGCAGTGCATTCAGAAGAATTCCGTTATTATATATTTAGGTATAAAGTCGGTTTTCTTGTATATACACATTTAACAATCGATATCGAAATGCTTCAAATCATTAGTTTAACATATTTAAGTTAATAAACCTTCTTTAACGAACTGAAGTTTGCATAAATCCATGGCGGTATAACGGCAGTGCATTTAGAATAATTCCGTAATCTTATATTTAGGTATAAAGCCGATTTTTTTGTATACAAGCATTTAGCAATCGATATCGAGATGCTTCAACCCATTAGTTTAACATACTTAAGTTAATTAACCTTCTTTATCTTACTGAAGTTTACATAAAGCCATTACGGTATAACGGCAGTGCATTTGGGAGAATTTCGTGATCTTATATTTAGGTATAAATTGAATTCGATTTTTTTGTATATTCACATTTAGCAATCAGTATCTAAATGCTTTAAATCATAAGTTTAACATATTTAAGTTAATTAACCTTTTTTAACATATTGAAGTTGATATAAAGCCTTGGCGGCATAACGACAGTACATTTGGAAGAATACCGTAACCTTGTATTTAGGTAGAAAGTCGATTTTCTTGTATATATGCATTAAAAAATCGATTTCGAAATGCTTCAAATAACTGGTGTAACATATCTAAGTTAATAAACCTTCTTAAACGAACTGAAGTTAACATAAAGCCATAACGGCATAACGGCAGTGCATTTAGAAAAATTCCGTTTTCTTATATTTAGGTATAAAGTCGATTTTGTGGTATATATGCATTTAGCAATCGATATCGAAATGCTTCAAATCATTAGTTTAACATATTTAAGTTAATTAACCTTCTTTATCTTACTGAAGTTAACATAAAGCCATAACGGCGTAACGGCCTTATATTTAGGTATACAAAAGATTTTCTTTTATATATGCATTTAGCAATCGATTTCGAAAATCTTCATATCATTAGTTTAACATATTTAAGCTAATTAACCCTCTTTATCTTACTGAAGTCTACAAAAGCCTTAACGGCATAACGGCAGTGCATTCAAAGAAATTCCGTTATCATATATTTAGGTATAAAAAAGATTTTCTTGTATATATGCATTAAGCAATCGATTCGAAATGCTTCAAATAACTGGTGCAACATATTTAAGTTAATAAACCTTCTCTAACGAACAGAAATTAACATAAAGCCATAACCGCATAACGGCAGTGCATTTAGAAGAACTCCGTAATCTTTTTAGGTATAAAGCCGATTTTCTTGTATATGCACATTTAGCAATCGATATCGAAATGCCTCAACTGATTAATTTAACTTATTAAAGTTAACAAACATACTTTAACGCACTGAAGTTAACACAAAGCCATGGCGGCATAACGGCAGTGCATGTAGAAGAATTCCGTAATTTTATATTTAGCTATATATTCGCTTTTTTTGTATATACACATTTAGCAGTCGATATCTAAATGCCTCAAATCATTAGTTTAACATATTTAAGTTAATTAACCCTTTTTAACGTATTGAAGTTGATATAAAGCCATGGCGGCATAACGACAGTACATTCGGAAGAATTCCGTAGTCTTATATTTAGGTATAATGTCAATTTTCTTGTATATATGCATTAAGCAATCGATATCGAAATGCTTCAAATAACTGGTTTAACATATTTAAGTTAATAAACCTTCTTTAACTAACTGAAGTTAACATAAAGCCATAACGGTATAACGTCAGTGCATTTGGAAGAATTCCGTAAACTTATATTTAGGTGTAAAGTCGATTTTGTTGTATATATGCATTTAGCAATCGATTTCGAAAATCTTCAAATCATTAGTTTAACATATTTAAGTTAATAAAGCTTCTTTAACGCACTGAAGTCCACATAAAGGCTTAACGGCATAACGGCAGTGCATTTAGAAGAATTCCGTTATCTTATATTTAGGTATAAATTCGATTTTCTTGTATATACACATTTAGCAATCGATATCGAAATGATTCCAATCATTAGTTTAACAAACTGGTTTAACATATTTAAGTTAATAAACTTTTTTTAAGCTTACTGAAGTCTACATAAAGCCATGGCGGTATAACGGCAGTGCACTTAGAAGAATTACGTAATCTTATATTTAGGTATAAAGTAGAGTTTCTTGTATATACACATTTAGCAATCGATACCGAAATGCTTCAAAACATTACTTTGACATATTTAAGTTAAATAACCATCTTAATCTTACTGAAGTCTACAAAAGCCTTAACGGCATAATGGCAGTGCATTAAGAAGAATTACGTAATCTTATTTTTAGGTTTTAAGCCGATTTTCTTGTATATAGTCATTTAGCAATCGATATCGAAATGATTCAAATCATTAGTTTAACATATTTAAGTTAATAGACCTTCTTTAACGAACTGAAGTTGGCATAAAGCCATGGCGGCATAACGGCAGTGCATGTAGAAGAATTCCGTAATCTTATATTTAGGTATAAATTCGATTTTCTTGTATATACACATTTAGCAATCGATATCGAAATGCTTCAAATCATTAGTTTAACATATTTAAGGTAATAATCTTTTTTTTTAGCTTACTGAAGTCTACATAAAGCCATGGCGGGATAACGGCAGTGCATGTAGAAGAATTCCGTATTCTTATATTTAGCTAAGAATTCGATTTTTTTGTATATTCACATTTAGCAATAGGTATCTAAATGCTTCAAATCATTAGTTTAACATATTTAAGTTAATTAACCTTTTTTAACATATTGCAGTTGATATAAAGCCTTGGCGGCATAACGACAGTACATTTGGAAGAATTCCGTAATCTTGTATTTAGGTAGAAAGTCGATTTTCTTGTATATATGCATTAAGAAATCGATTTCGAAATGCTTCAAATAACTGGTGTAACATATCTAAGTTAATAAACCTTCTTAAACGAACTGAAGTTAACATAAAGCCATAACGGCATAACGGCAGTGCATTTAGAAAAATTCCGTTATCTAATATTTAGGTATAAAGCCGATTTTGTTGTATATATGCATTTAGCAATCGATATCGAAATGCTTCAAATCATTAGTTTAACATATTTAAGTTAATTAACCTTTTTTTACATATTGAAGTTGATATAAAGCCTTGGCGGCATAACGACAGTACATTTGGAAGAATTCCGTAATCTTATATTTAGGTAGAAAGTCGATTTTCTTGTATTTACATATTTAGCAATCGATATCGAAATGCTTCAAACCACTAGCTTATCATATTTAAATAATTAACCTTCTTTACAGAAGCCATAACGGCATAACGGCATTATATTTGGGTAATTTCCGTAATCTCTTATTTAGGTATAAAATCGATTTTCTTGTATATACACATTTAGCAATCGATATCGAAATGCTTCAGCTCATTAGTTTAACATATTTTAGTTAATAAACCTTCTTTAACTTTCATAACTGCAGTGCACGTAGAAGAATTCCATAATCTTATATTTAGGTATAAAGTCGATTTTCTTGTATATACATATATAGCTATCGATATCGAAATGATTCAAATCATTAGTTTAACATATTTAAGTTAATAAACCTTCTTTAACCAACTGAAGTTGGCATAAAGCCATGGCGGCATACGGCAGTGCATGTAGAAGAATTCCGTAATCTTATATTTAGGTATAAATTCGATTTTCTTGTATATGCTTATTTAGCTATCGATATCTAAATGCTTCAAATCATTAGTTTAACATATTTAAGTTAATTAACCTTTTTTAACATATTGCAGTTGATATAAAGCCTTGGCGGCATAACGACAGTACATTTGGAAGAATTCCGTAATCTTGTATTTAGGTAGAAAGTCGATTTTCTTGTATATATGCATTAAGAAATCGATTTCGAAATGCTTCAAATAACTGGTGTAACATATCTAAGTTAATAAACCTTCTTAACCGAACTGAAGTTAACATAAAGCCATAAGGGCATAACGGCGGTGCATTTAGAAAAATTCCGTAATCTTATATTTAGGTAGAAAGTCGATTTTCTTGTATATATGCATTAAGCAATCGATATCGAAATGCTTCAAATAACTGGTTTAACATATTTAAGTTAATAAACCTTCTTTAACTAACTGAAGTTAACATAAAGCCATAACGGTATAACGGCAGTGCATTTGGAAGAATTCCGTAATCTTACATTTCGGTATAGTGTCGATTTTGTTGTATATATGCATTTAGCTGTCGATTCCGAAAATCTTCAAATCATTAGTTTAACATATTTAAGTTAATAAAGCTTCTTTAACGCACTGAGGTTAACATAAAGCCAGGGCGGCTTAACGGCAGTGCATTTAGAAGAATTCCGTAACCTTATGTTTAGGTATAAAGTCGATTTTTTTGTATAAATTAATTAAGTTTATTTGTTACAAATTAATTACGTTTATTGTTACAAATTAATTATGTTTATTTGTCACACAAATTAAATGTTTTTATTTCACAGTAAAACCGATTAATTGAATATGTGTAAATTGAAAGTATGTAATATGACGATTTAACTCGTCACCTTCGCCGTTCAGTTCTAGAATGATTTTTCTTTTGCCTTTCTGTCTTTTTGCCGCTGTCCAATTCTTCTTCTTTGATCATGTCCCGTTACGTAGCTTTGAGTTGGCGTCTTTCTGCTGCTAAGTGGTATGCAGTTTTACGCTCTGCGAGAGCTGTTGCAAAGCGCATTGAGTTACGCAACCCAGCATACGAGTAGCGACGCCGCTATTCTTGGCGTAACCCAGCATACAAAATTGGCCAGCCACAGTGGTACATTAACTACCCCCGTTGTTAAGATCGAACGTCCTCGGGTCGAAGTAAAACTTTTCCATACCAGGAAATTCTTCATTTTAGCATACTGCTATTGATTGTCGATTGGACGAATTTCGGCGCAGACGTTAACATTTAATTTAATAAGGCTTAAATGCGACATATTACTTATATGATACAAAACATTAATTCGAAATTATTCTTTTTCTTATAATGATAAGTTTTCGAAAGATAAATAGTAATACATATTAGAGAAAAAGAAAATGTGATTATTCAAAGCATGAAAAAGTGGATTCCTTTTTTTGTGTTTTGTTTTCAGTAATATTAAAAAGAGATATGGTTATTCAAAGCATAAAAAGGTGGAGTCTTTTTTTTTTTTTTTTTTTTTTTTTTTACGGTACTACTTTATCGAAGAGTGCTCTTGTGTATCGGCTTGCCGTCAATCAAAACTGTGGTGCCAAGATCTTTCTCGATAATCTTTTCCATAAAAACTTTATCCAGTTTGTTACCAAGTCTTTTGTTTCGTCTTAAAAAAACTTTTTCCCCCGGATAATATGTTCTCAAAGATTTATTTACATTACACCTTTTTAAAGTTTTTTCCTGAGCTGCAACTAATATTTCCCTTAGACTTTTAAAACTTTCTTCTGAGTTACTGTAAAGTGCATCAATTGGCTTAGAATTAATTACGGAATGTATACTGCAATTGTATTTGTGCGTCGCTAGTAATACCAATTCTATAATATCATCAATTTGCTGCTGGTTCTTAATACATCGAATAATTTCGAGTAACGTGGAATGGAGTCTTTCAACTTGACCATTACTTTCACTGTGGAGAGTTGGTATAAAGAACTGATTTATGGAGAAATTATCTCTAAGCAATGTCATAATAGCATTCGATTTGAATGATTTTTCGTTGTCGGAAACTATAGTTTTAGCGTTTTTAAATATTAGTAAAATTTCCAAAAGGGCGTTTTTTATATCTATCATAGATCTGGACGCTATAGGCTTCACAATAGCAAATTTAGACAGTTTGTCTATACAGGTGAGGAATAACTGTTTAGGAGTCATAAATATATCAATGTGGAGGATTTCTCCCGGCATTCTAGGAATAGGAGTTTGGCCTATTACTGGGTCAGGTGGTTTACGTTGATACTTATTTTCCAAACATATCTTGCAGTTCATAATAACTGCCTTCAGTAATCTTTTTATGTTTGGAAAATAGTACTCACTAGAAATTTGTTGGAAGTTTTCGTGTAACCCTCGATGAGCCCGATTGTGTTGTGTTGCTATCGTTTCGAGCTGATCGTCCTTATTGATTAAATCTGTAACAAGCAGTTCAGTATGAACAAACTTGACACCGGGAAAAGCTACACATATCGAGTTCTGTATTTCGCCTAAAGTGGGGAGATCGCAGTGTAATCCATTGGTAACATTAGGATTAATAGCACACTTTAAACACTGAATGAGACCTTCGACTGAATCATATGTAATGGTATGTCTAATCATATTTTGGAAAAGAATTTTCGTACTTTTACTGCATGAACTTGATTTAGATAGTAATAGCTGGTTCTTAAACTGATTTACCGCACACTTGACTGTCTTTATTATATTAGTTGATGATACCTCACTATGCAGTGTTTCTACAGACCCGGTGTCAGTTAGGTTATGAGAAAACTGTCTTGAAAGCGCATCAGCCACGCTATTTTCACTTCCAGGCTTATAATAAAATTTAGATGAAAATTCCTCAATAAATGCCCGCCATCTCTTCAGTTTGCTGTTCGGATTTTTCTCTGACATCGCAAATATAAGCGGCTGGTGGTCAGTAAAAATTTTGATATGCTGTACTCCGTACAAATAATGTCGAAGTTTTTTCAACGCCCACACAATAGCAAGTAATTCGCGCTCGTTGACAGCATAATTTTCTTCACTTGCCGAAAGTGTTCGCGAAATCATAGTTATCGGGCGACCGGATTGTGATAAAACCGCGCCCAGTGCTTTAGAAGAGGCATCGGTCGTAAGCTCAAACGGTTCCTTATAGTCAGGATATTGGATATTGGACATCCTCAGATGCTAATATGCGCTTGATCTTTTCAAAAGCACGTAGTGATTCGGAGTCAAGATTGATTTCTGTTTGAGTCGAGTTTTTCCTACCTATCTGTCCGTTTGCACCGCGAAGGTGAAGAGTTAAGGGCTTAACAATGGAGGCATAATCTTTCACAAAACGTCGATAATAGCCGCACAAACCGAGGAATGAACGTAAGGCACGCAGTGTTCGTGGGGTTTCATAGTTCAGGATGTCGTGCACCTTATCTGGGGAGGTTCTTATGCCTTTTTCAGTAACAAGGAACCCTAGAAACTCTACTTCCGTTTTGAAAAATTTAGACTTTCCCGGTGACACCCTCATTCCAGCATTTGCAAGCTTTTGCAAAATACGGTCGATGTGCTCCAAATGCAATTCTTCATTTGGGGAATATATGATGATGTCGTCGACGTAAACGTGGCAGAATTTCCCTATCACCTCGCGTAGGACGTCATCGATAGTCCTTTGAAATATGCTGGGCGCATTTCTTAGACCAAACGGTAACCGACAGAATTCATATTTCCCATTATTAATATTAAAGGCTGTTTTTTGTCTGTCCCTTTCACACATTATGATTTGGTGGAAGCCTGATTTTAAATCTAAAGTTGTGAAAAACTTCGAATTTCCAAGGTTAGCTAATATTACAGACGTATCTGGTATAGGGTATCGGTCAGGAATCGTTTTTTCGTTGATTTTCCTAAAATCAATTACCATACGCAAGTTGGGCTTTCCATTCTCGTCTACACCTTTTTTAGATACAACGTGCACGGGTGAATTGTAAGGTGAACAAGATTCCCGAATGATACCGTCTCTAAGTAGTAATTTAATCTCATTGTTAATAAATGGAGCTACTGATATGGGGTAGGGATAGCTTTTACTGTAAATTGGATCACTTGTAGTTGTACGGATACGGGCCTGGATTCTTGTATTGTATGGCAATTTCCTGTCTGGATCAGCAAAAGCGTTAACATTTTTTCTTATAATCTTACGGAATTGTGATTGAACTTTTACCGGTACTGAATCTTCCTCTATGGTAATTAGATTTACGTGATCACATGAAAGAAAGCGTAATTTAGCCTTACCGTTACGATAAAATAAATAGCCTCCAACCGTGTCAATTTTTGCATTGATTTGTTTTAGAAAATCGTACCCTATTATACCGTCAAACGTGCTTAGGTTCGACAACAAATAAAACGTTGAGGTATTTTCTAAAATGTTTATTTGACATTTTTTATTAATGATATTTTCACCGTTTATCGATTTTAGCCTAAAACTCTTTTCCAAGGGTTTAATTCCCTCAAGAAATGATAATGGCTTAATGTAGTTTTTTGACGTACCAGTGTCAATCAGAATGCGAAGCTCCTGACCGTTTTTGCCTTTTTTTGTTATGAACGGCAGGAGCGATTCTAGTTTAAATAATTGATTTGATCACCATAATCCGATGTGACATCATCCTCATCATAATTATAGTGATCTCTGACATTTTCGTTATAATCGTCCTCATAGTTTTGATATTCGTGATCAATCAGAGATGGCCCTACTTCTGGCATAAAGTTAACCTTCTGTACCTTACGAAACGGTGAACGGTCAGAAGATAATCTGTCATTAGCACGTTTAAACGCCACGAGCGGGGTAGGGTTTGGATTTTGTGTGTTCGTAGTATATTTAGGAGAATGAGAATGTTGAAAAGGGGAATTTTGGAAATTATTACGCTGCCTATAGAAGCTTGAACCGTTATCAACTTCCATTGGGGTTGGGTTATTTAAGTTCTGGTTTCTGGTCTCTATTGGCTGATAGTGGTGCAATAATGGTCTTGGCCGATGAAACTTATTTGCGTTACCCACTGCAAAAGCCTCTGCGAATTCATAACGCCTATGACTGGTTTGCAGCTCCTGTGCAACCGCCAAGGCTGATGGGAGGTCCTTGGGTCTTGCAGCGAATAAGATATTGCATAACGGTCTTCGGAGACCAGATATGAAAACGCGTAATGCATTCTCCCTAGCGCGTTCATTTAAAGCTGCTATGAGCTCATTGTTACCGCTGTGTGTCATAACTTGTTTATTTATTATCAAGGATAACTTTTTGTCTACCCTATTATAGTAATCAGTGATAGGTAAATTGTCCTGCCTTAAAATACTCAGCTCATTCTCTAGTACATATAGTGGTCTTTTATCTGAATAAGTCTGGTCAAGTCTTGCAATTATTGCGTTGAAATTCAAAATAGTGTTAAAGGACGCAAGAGTGGAGTTAGCAGATTCGATAATCTTATTCCTAAAAATGCCCATGGCAATATAATACTTCTCCGAACCCTCCTTATAATAAGTCATGGCAAAATGCGCGGCACTACGCCAACCCGGGTACGAAGCGAAATCACCCTTGAATTCCGGCAAATACTTAATCAAATCTAAACTTGCATTGTCTTGAATTAATGGGTTTATCGCAACCGGCAGGTCTGGTTTGACACTAGGTAACTGCAAGCCATTAACTGCCAAAGTTAACTGACGAATCTGTTCTACCAATTCTAACTTAGTGCGCTCGTTGGTCTCGTTAACGATTTGCAGCACCTGCTCTCTACTGACACTCATTTTACAAATTTTGTTTTAAAATCTTTGATAAGGGAAATTTGCTCCAAAGGAAAAAAATCAGCACACAAAAAGATAAGAACAATTAATATAACTAGAAATACTTCTGATTATCGAAAAAGGCTTAACTAGAAGGAACACGAAATCACCAACACAAGACAATTTCCACAAAAGAAGTTTAGAAGATTCAATTTAAATATCAAAAAGACAAAGGTACAATAACCTTTTTGTTTAATATTCTCTATTTCAGGAAGATTTCCAATATTCCTTTAAAGCCGAAAAAAAAACTAAGACTTTGTGGCAAATTCATTTAATTTTATAATATATCGAAATAACTAAAATTTTATTTCAAGCTCTTTAAGCTTAATAAATTCAAGAAGTTATTAGTAAATGTAATTTAATACAAAACGTGTATTTTATAACCACGTGTTCGATTCAAAAAATTTTCTTTTACACGTTTTGTTTTTCTATTTTCCACAGCCTAACCTTACTTTTGTTATGGAAATTTATTCCACTTTAAACATAATTTATACTTTATAACCACGTGCTCGATTCAAAAAATTTTCTTTTACACGTTTTGTTTTTCTGTTTTCCACAGCCTAACCTTACTTTTGTTATGGAAATTTAATCCACTTTAAACATAATTTGTACTTTATAACCACGTGCTCGATTCAAAAAATTTTCTTTTACACGTTTTGTTTTTCTGTTTTCCACAGCCTAACCTTACTTATGAAAATTTAATCCAATTTGCACATAATTTGAAAAATCACTTACATGTTTTATTTATTTTATATTATCCGGATTTGATGATCCTTTTCCCAGGACCTATGGTCCTCTGTTCATCGAGTTAGGCAGCTTTTCAGGGTCCTATGATCCTTTTATTTGCTACGAGTTAGGCAGCTTATTAGGATTTTATGGTCCTTTGCCACGAGTTGGGCGCCAATTAATTAAGTTTATTTGTTACAAATTAATTACGTTTATTGTTACAAATTAATTATGTTTATTTGTCACACAAATTAAATGTTTTTATTTCACAGTAAAACCGATTAATTGAATATGTGTAAATTGAAAGTATGTAATATGACGATTTAACTCGTCACCTTCGCCGTTCAGTTCTAGAATGATTTTTCTTTTGCCTTTCTGTCTTTTTGCCGCGGTCCAATTCTTCTTCTTTGATCATGTCCCGTTACGTAGCTTTGAGTTGGCGTCTTTCTGCTGCTAAGTGGTATGCAGTTTTACGCTCTGCGAGAGCTGTTGCAAAGCGCATTGAGTTACGCAACCCAGCATTCGAGTAGCGACGCCGCTATTCTTGGCGTAACCCAGCATACAAAATTGGCCAGCCACAGTGGTACATTAACTTATATACACATTTTGCAATCGATATCGAAATGCTTCCAATCATTAGTTTAACATATTTAAGTTAATTTTCCTTCCATAAGATATTGAAGTTGTTATAAAGCCTTGGCGGCAAAACGACAGTACATTTGGAAGAATTCCGTAATCTTATATTTAGGTAGAAAGTCGATTTTCTTGTATACATGCATTAAGAAATCGATTTCGAAATGCTTCAAATAACTGGTGTAACATATCTAAAGTAATAAACCTTCTTAAACGAACTGAAGTTAACATAAAGCCATAACGGCATAACGGCTGTGCATTTAGAAAAATTCCGTTATCTTATATTTAGGTATAAAGTCGATTTTCTTGTATATGCACATTTAGCAATCGATATGGAAATGCTTCAAATCATTAGTTTAACATATTTTCGTTAATAAAGCTTTTTTAACGCACTGAAGTTAACATTAAGCCATGGCGGCATAACAGCAGTGCATTTAGAAGAATTCCGTAAGCTTATATTTAGGTATAAAGTCGATTTTGTTGTATATACGCATTTAGCAATCGATATCGAAATGCTTCAAATCATTAGTTTAACATATTTAAGTTAATTAACCTTCTTTAACGTATTGAAGGTGATATAAAGCCATGGCGGCATAACGACAGTACATTTGGAAGAATTCCGTAATCTTATATTTAGGTATAAAGAAGATTTTCTTGTATATATGCATTTAGCAATCGATTTCGAAAATCTTCAAATCATTAGTTTAACATATCTAAGTTAATTAACCTTCTTTAACGAACGGAAGTTGGCATAAAGCCATGGCGGCATAACGGCAGTGCATGTAGAGGAATTCCGTAACCTTATGTTTAGGTATAAATTCGATTTTTTTGTATATACACATTTTGCAATCGATATCGAAATGCTTCAAATCATTAGTTTAACATATTTAAGTTAATAAACCTTCTTTAACGTATTGAAGTATATAGAAAGCCATGGCGGCATAACGCCAGTACATTTGGAAGAATTCGGTAATCTTATATTTAGGTATAAAGAAGATTTTATTGTATATATGCATTTAGCAATCGATTTCGCAAATTTTCAAATCAATAATTTAACATATTTAAGTTAATAAACCTTCTTTAACGAACAGAAGCTAACATAAAGCCATAACATCATAATAGCAGTGCATTTAAAAGAATTCTGTTATCTTATATTTAGGTATAAAGTCGATTTTCTTGTATACACACATTTAGCAATCGATATCGAAATTCTTCAAATCATTAGTTTAACATATTTAAGTTAATAAACCTTTTTTAACGAACTGAAGTTTACATAAAGCCATGGCGGCATAACAGCAGTGCATTTAGAAGAATTCCGTAATCTTATACTTAGGTATAAAATCGATTTTCTTGTATATAAACATTTAGCAATCGATAACGAGATGCTTCAAATCATTAGTTTAACATATTTAAGTTAACAAACCTACTTTAACGCACTTAAGTTAACACAAAGCCATGGCGGCATAACGGCAGTGCATGTAGAAGAATCCCGTAATCTTATATTCAGGTATAAATTCGATTTTTTTGTATATACACATTTTGCAATCGAGATCGAAATGCTTCAAATCATTAGTTTAACATATTTAAGTTAATTAACCTTCTTTAACGTATTGAAGTATATAGAAAGCAATGGCGGCATAACGAGAGTACATTTGGAAGAATTCCGTAATCTTATATTTAGGTATAAAGAAGATTTTCTTGTATATATGCATTAAGAAATCGATTTTGAAATGCTTCAAATCATTAGTTTAACATATTTAAGTTAACAAACCTACTTTAACGCACTGAAGTTAACACAAAGCCATGGCGGCATAACGGCAGTGCATGTAGAAGAATTCTGTTATCTTATATTTAGCTATAAATTCGCTTTTTTTGTATATACACATTTAGCAATCGATATCTAAATGCTTCAAATCATTAATTTAACATATTTAAGTTAATAAACCCTTTTTTACGTATTGCCATGGCGGCATAATGACAGTACATAAGGAAGAATTCCGTAATCTTATATTTAGGTATAAAGTCAATTTTTTTGTATATATGCATTAAGCAATCGATATCGAAATGCTTCAAATAACTGGTTTAACATATTTAAGTTAATTAACCTTCTTTAACGTATTGAAGGTGATACAAAGCCATGGCGGCATAACGACAGTACATTTGGAAGAATTCCGTAATCTTATATTTAGGTATAAAGAAGATTTTCTTGTATATATGCATTTAGCAATCGATTTCGAAATGCTTCAAATAACTATTTTAACATATTTAAGATAATAAACCTTCTTTAACGAACAGAAGTTAACATAAAGCCACAACGGCATAACGGCAGTGCATTTAGAAGAATTCCGTAATGTTATAATTTTATATTTAGGTATAAAGTCGATTTTCTTGTATATATGTATTAAGCAATCGATATCGAAATGCTTCAAACCATTAGTTTAACATATTTAAGTTAATAAACCTTCTTTAACTCACTGAAGTCTACATAAAGCGTTAGCGGCATAAGGGCAGTGCATTTAGAAGAATTCTGTTATCTTATATTTAGGTATAAATTCGATTTTCTTGTATATACACATTTAGCAATCGATATCGAAATGCTTCAACTCATTAGTTTAACATATTTAAGTTAATAAACCTTCTTTAACGACCTGAAGTTGGCATAACGGCAGTGGATGTAGAAGAATTCCATGATCTTATATTTAGGTATAAAGTCGATTTTCTTTTATATACATATTTAGCTATCGATATCGAAATGCTTCAAATCATTTGTTTAACATATTAAGATAATAAACATTTTTCAGCTTACTGAAGTCTACATAAATCCTTAACGGTATAACGGCAGTGCATTTAGAAGAATTCCGTAATGTTATAATTTTATATTTAGGTGTAAAGTCGATTTTCTTGTATATATGCATTAAGCAATCGATATCGAAAAGCTTCAAACCATTAGTTTAAAATATTTAAGTTAATAAACCTTCTTTAACTCACTGAAGTCTACATAAAGCCATAACGGCATAACGGCAGTGCATTTAGAAGAATTCCGTTAGCTTATATTTGTGTATAAATTCGATTTTCTTGTATATACACATTTAGCAATCGATATCGAAATGCTTCAACTCATTAGTTTAACATATTTAAGTTAGTAAACCTTCTTAAACGATCTGAAGTGGGCATAACTGCAGTGCACGTAGAAGAATTCCATAATCTTATATTTAGGTATAAAGTCGATTTTCTTCTATATACATATTTAGCAATCGATATCGAAATGCTTCAAATCATTAGTTTGACATATTTAAGTTAATAAACCTTCTTTAACGCACATAAGTCTACATAAAGCCCTAATGGCATAACGGCAGTGCATTTAGAAGAATTCCATAATGTTATAATTTTATATTTAGGTATAAAGTCGATTTTCTTGTATATACACATTTAGAAATCGATATCGAAATGCTTTAAATCATTAGTTTAACATATTTAAGTTAATAAACCTTTTTTAACGATCTGAAGTGGGCATATAGCCATGGAGGCATAACTGCAGTGCACGTAGAAGAATTCCATAATCTTATATTTAGGTATTAAGTCGATTTTCTTGTATAAGTTAACACACCATAGTAGCCAACAACAAAGGAACAAGAGTAACAACACGCTTCCGGACAACATTTCAATTCCACCGAAATCGCTGACGATGCGTCTGGGGCTGAGCGTGCGAAAATTATTTTTCCAACGATATTGCTGACGAAGCGCTCAACGAGTTGCGCGTGACAACAACAAACACCTATCGCTGCTACTGCGCTGGCAAGTCACGTGGCAGAGCGTGTGTTATTCAGACAGGTATTTAGGCGTAGTCGCCGCTACAATAACTTTAAGACGGTTCAGTTGTATTTACTCGCTCAGCCTTTACGGCTGCCCTTGCTCCAAGCAAGGGAAATAAAGAAAATCATAAATTAAACAACCGGTCATGTAATTGGCGCCCAACGTGGGGCCACAACAAAATCCTTGTAAAGGATAATTTCGTGGCCACGGTGCTCGGACGCACGCCAAGCCGAGGCGTAGCCATCGAGGGACTAAACTAACAACCATCGAGGGACTAAACTAACAGCCATCGAGGGACTAAACTAACAACCATCGAGGGACTAAACTAACAACCATCGAGGGACTAAAACTATTACTATTACTACAATATGAAAGAATCTATGTAAGTAGAGTGCTCGAGATATTGACATATTCGTTGAAATTGAAGCATCAGCTTAAAAAATATTAATATAAATATTAATTTAAGTAAAAATTGTTTTAATTTGAAAATAAAAAATTTTAAAGTGAATAAAGAATAAAAGGAATATCAAGGAACAGGGACGAAAATATTCTTCGCGCCGTGCTGGGTGCCGCTGTGCGGACAGCAACGGAGCAGACGAGACGAGACTTCCAAACGACTATTGACGAACTTACCGCTAGGTTAACACATCATTCACCACCTGAATTTGACCATTTACGAGAACATAGCCGAAGAAACGCATAATCTTCTTGAGAACTTCCCGCAGTCTCACATTAGGAAAACCGTTCAACTGGACATAGACCGCATATTACGATTAATAGATTCATTAAGAATTCATCACCGACAATCCCGTAGCATAAACTTTCTTGGCACCGCTCTCAAATACGTAGCTGGAACTCCCGATTTCGATGACTTTAACCAACTTCAAACACGGGCAGAATCCCTGATTGAAGCAAACGAACAACAGATTTACATTAATAGCCAGCTCCAAGTTAAAATTAACCAGTTAACCGACACCGTAAACAAATTGATTAGCTCGACCAAACAGCATGAGATTGACACTGGACACCTTTTTGACTTGATATCAGCAAGAAACAGAGCGTTAATAGACGAAATAGAATCAGCTCTTTATTCCGTAACTTTGGGTAAGATACAATTAATTAACCCAATATTGTTAAATAGTGATAAGGTTAAAAATTTACTAACTAACGAGCACTCTACAGGTATTACAATAAGCGATTTACTAACAGTCTCAAAATTAAAAATTTTGCACAATTATAATAACATATATTTCGTAATTAAATACCCAGTGGTAGAACAAAATTGTAAGAAAATTAGGATTAAACCAGTTGTAAAAAATTTTAAGTCAATTATGATAGAGACCAGTGTAGTATCTAAATGCAACAATACATATCAACAACTAGCGAATTGTAAAAATTCTTTATCAACAATATTTTGTCAAATGTCAAACATGAATAGCTCTTGCGTGTTGAATTTGTTAAGCCAGCGCCTAGCGTCCTGCCAGACTATTACAGCTGATCATATCGAAGCGGTGGAAGAAATTGACGACAGTTTAATTATTATAAATGATAAATTGGTTGAAGTTCGCGAGGGAAACTCCCCGCCAGTAATTTTGAATGGGACATTCATGATAAAGTTCACAGAGAATGCTACCATCAATGGCACTACGTACACCAACTGGAGGAAGATTGTGCGCGCGCATCCCGAGGCCGCACCCGCACAATTTGTGAACCTGACAAATCATACCACACTCTTGTCACTTCCTTACCTGCACAACATTAACCAAAAAAAATCTGCGACACATTGCATCATTGAGGGGGCTTGTCGAAGCACAGTCGTCTCAGTGGCTTATAGCCTACACCTTAACAATAGTATTATTTATTGTTTGCATGTCAGCCTACATAATCTACAAAGTACGGAAGCGCAGTGCTAATATTGCAATACTGAGCAGCGTTCTTAAGGGATCCGTGGACGTCCCCTCTTCTAGCGGGGGAGTAGTTAACACACCATAGTAGCCAACAACAAAGGAACAAGAGTAACAACACGCTTCCGGACAACATTTCAATTCCACCGAAATCGCTGACGATGCGTCTGGGGCTGAGCGTGCGAAAATTATTTTTCCAACGATATTGCTGACGAAGCGCTCAACGAGTTGCGCGTGACAACAACAAACACCTATCGCTGCTACTGCGCTGGCAAGTCACGTGGCAGAGCGTGTGTTATTCAGACAGGTATTTAGGCGTAGTCGCCGCTACAATAACTTTAAGACGGTTCAGTTGTATTTACTCGCTCAGCCTTTACGGCTGCCCTTGCTCCAAGCAAGGGAAATAAAGAAAATCATAAATTAAACAACCGGTCATGTAATTTATATACATATTTAGCTATCGATATCGAAATGCTTCAAATCATTAGTTTAACATATTAAGTTAATAAACATTTTTTAGCTTACTGAAGTCTACATAAAGCCTTAACGGTATAACGGCAGTGCCTTTAGAAGAATTCCGTAATGTTATAATTTATATTTAGGTGTAAAGTCGATTTTCTTGTATTTACACATTTAGCAGTCGACATCGAAATGCTTCAAACCATTAGTTAAACATATTTAAAAAAATTAACCTTCTTTAACGTATTGAAGTTGATACAAAGCCATGGCGGCATTTCGATTTTCTTGTATACACATATTTAGCAAGCGATATAGAAATGCTTCAGCTCATAAGTTTAACATATTTAAGTTAATAAACCTTCTTTAACGATCTGAAGTGGGCATATAGCCATGGAGGCATAACTGCAGTGCACGTAGAAGAATTCCATAATCTTATATTTAGGTATAAAGTCGATTATCTTGTATATACATATTTAGCTATCGATATCGAAATGCTTTAAATCATTAGTTTAACATATTTAAGTTAATTAACCTTCTTTAACTCACGGAAGTCTACATAAAGCCTAAACGGCAGAACGGCAGTGCATTTAGAGGAATTCCGTTATCTTATATTTAGGTATAAATTCGATTTTCTTGTATATACACATTTAGCTATCGATATCGAAATGCTTCAAATCATTAGTTTAACATATTTAAGTTAATAAACCTTCTTTAACGCACTTAAGTCTACATAAAGCCCTAATGGCATAACGGCAGTGCATTTAGAAGAATTCCATAATGTTATAATTTTATATTTAGGTATAAAGTCGATTTTCTTGTATATACACATTTAGCAATCGATATCAAAATGCTTCAGCTCATTACTTTAACATATTTAAGTTAATAAACCTTCTTAAACGATCTGAAGTGGGCATATAGCCATGGAGGCATAACTGCAGTGCACGTAGAAGAATTCCATAATCTTATATTTAGGTATTAAGTCGATTTTCTTGTATATACATATTTAGTTATCGATATCGAAATGCTTCAAATCATTAGTTTAACATATTAAGTTAATAAATATTTTTTAGCTTACTGAAGTCTACATAAAGCCTTAACGGTATAACGGCAGTGCCTTTAGAAGAATTCCGTAATGCTATAATTTTATATTTAGGTGTTAAGTCGATTTTCTTGTATATACACATTTAGCAATCGATATCGAAATACTTCAGCTCATTAGTTTAACATATTTAAGTTAATAAACCTTCTTTAACGCACTTAAGTCTACACAAAAAGCCCTAATGGCATAATAGCAGTGCATTTAGAAGAATTCCATAATGTTATAATTTTATATTTAGGTATAAAGTCGATTTTCTTGTATATACACATTTAGCAATCGATATCGAAATACTTCAGCTCATTAGTTTAACATATTTAAGTTAATAAACCTTTTTTAACGTATTTAAGTGGGCATATAGCCATGGAGGCATAACTGCAGTGCACGTAGAAGAATTCCATAATCTTATATTTAGGTATAAAGTCGATTTTCTTGTATATACGTATTTAGCTATCGATATCGAAATGCTTCAAATCATTAGTTTAACATATTAAGTTAATAAACAGTTTTTAGCATACTGAAGTCTACATAAAGCCTTAACGGTATAACGGCAGTGCATTTAGAAGAATTCCGTTATCTTATATTTAGGTATAAATTCGATTTTCTTGTATATACACATTTAGCTATCGATATCGAAATGCTTCAAATCATTAGTTTAACATATTTAAGTTAATAAACCTTCTTTAACGCACTTAGGTCTACACAAAAAGCCCTAATGGCATATTAGCAGTGCATTTAGAAGAATTCCATAATGTTATAATTTTATATTTAGGTATAAAGTCGATTTTCTTGTATATACACATTTAGCAATCGATATCGAAATACTTCAGCTCATTAGTTTAACATATTTAAGTTAATAAACCTTTTTTAACGTATTTAAGTGGGCATATAGCCATGGAGGCATAACTGCAGTGCACGTAGAAGAATTCCATAATCTTATATTTAGGTATAAAGTCGATTTTCTTGTATATACGTATTTAGCTATCGATATCGAAATGCTTCAAATCATTAGTTTAACATATTAAGTTAATAAACAGTTTTTAGCATACTGAAGTCTACATAAAGCCTTAACGGTATAACGGCAGTGCATTTAGAAGAATTCCGTTATCTTATATTTAGGTATAAATTCGATTTTCTTGTATATACACATTTAGCTATCGATATCGAAATGCTTCAAATCATTAGTTTAACATATTTAAGTTAATAAACCTTCTTTAACGCACTTAAGTCTACACAAAAAGCCCTAATGGCATAATAGCAGTGCATTTAGAAGAATTCCATAATGTTATAATTTTATATTTAGGTATAAAGTCGATTTTCTTGTATATACACATTTAGCAATCGATATCGAAATACTTCAGCTCATTAGTTTAACATATTTAAGTTAATAAACCTTTTTTAACGTATTTAAGTGGGCATATAGCCATGGAGGCATAACTGCAGTGCACGTAGAAGAATTCCATAATCTTATATTTAGGTATTAAGTCGATTTTCTTGTATATACATATTTAGTTATCGATATCGAAATGCTTCAAATCATTAGTTTAACATATTAAGTTAATAAACATTTTTTAGCTTACTGAAGTCTACATAAAGCCTTAACGGTATAACGGCAGTGCCTTTAGAAGAATTCCGTAATGTTATAATTTTATATTTAGGTGTAAAGTCGATTTTCTTGTATTTACACATTTAGCAGTCGATACCGAAATGCTTCAAACCATTGGTTTAACATATTTAAAATAATTAACCTTCTTTAACGTATTGAAGTTGATACAAAGCCATGGCGGCATAACAACAGTACATTTGGAAGAATTCCGTAATCTTATATTTAGGTATAAAGTCGATTTTCTTGTATATACACATTTAGCAGTCGATATCGAAATGCTTCAAATCATTAGTTTAACATATTTAAGTTAATAAACTTTCTTTAACGCACTGAAGTCTACATAAAGCCTTGACGGTATAACTGCACTGCATTTAGAAGAATTCCGTTATCTTATATTTAGGTATAAATTCGATTTTCTTGTATATACACATTTAGCAATCGATATCGAAATGCTTCAAACCATTAGTTTAACATATTTAAGTTAATAAACCTTCTTTAACTTACTGAAGTCTACATAAAGCCTTAACGGCATAACTGCAGTGCATTTAGAAGAATTCCGTAATCTTATATTTAGGTATAAAGTCGATTTTCTTGTATATACACATTAGCAATCGATATCGAAATGCTTTAAATCATTAGTTTAACATATTTAAGTTAATAAACCTTCTTTAACGCACTGAAGTCTACATAAAGCCTTAACGGCATAACGGCAGTGCATTTAGAAGAATTCCGTATATCTTATATTTAGGTATAAAGTCGATTTTCTTGTATATACAATTTAGCAATCGATATCGAAATGCTTCAAATCATTAGTTTAACATATTTAAGTTAATTAACCTTCTTTAACTACTGAAGTCTACATAAAGCCTTAACGGCATAACGGCAGTGCATTTAGAAGAATTCCGTAATCTTATATTTAGGTATAAAGTCGATTTTCTTGTATATACACATTTAGCAATCGATATCGAAATGCTTCAAATCATTAGTTTAACATATTTAAGTTAATAAACCTTCTTTAACGCACTTGAAGTCTACATAAAGCCCTAACGGCATAACGCAGTGCATTTAGAAGAATTCCGTTATCTATATTTAGTTATAAATTCGATTTTCTTGTATATACACATTTAGCAATCGATATCGAAATGCTTCAAATCATTAGTTTAACATATTTAAGTTAATAAACCTTCTTTAACGTATCTGAAGTTGATATAAAGCCATAACGGCATAACTGCATGCATTTAGAAGAATTCCGTAATCTTATATTTAGGTATAAATTCGATTTTCTTGTATATACACATTTAGCAATCGATATCGAAATGCTTCAAATCATTAGTTTAACATATTTAAGTTAATAAACCTTCTTTAACGCACTGAAGTCTACATAAAGCCTTAACGGCATAACGCAGTGCATTTAGAAGAATTCCGTTATCTTATATTTAGTTATAAATTCGATTTTCTTGTATATACATATTTAGCAAGCGATATCGAAATGCTTCAAATCATTAGTTTAACATATTTAAGTTAATTAACCTTCTTTAACGTATTGAAGTTGATATAAAGCCTAACGGCATAACGGCAGTGCATTTAGAAGAATTCCGTATCTTATATTTAGGTATAAATTCGATTTTCTTGTATATACACATTTAGCAATCGATATCGAAATGCTTCAAATCATTAGTTTAACATATTTAAGTTAATAAACCTTCTTTAACGCACTGAAGTCTACATAAAGCCTAGGCATAACGCAGTGCATTTAGAAGAATTCCGTTATCTTATATTTAGGTATAAATTCGATTTTCTTGTATATACACATTTAGCAATCGATATCGAAATGCTTCAAATCATTAGTTTAACATATTTAAGTTAATAAACCTTCTTTAACGCACTGAAGTCTACATAAAGCCTGACGGCATAACTGCAGTGCATTTAGAAGAATTCCGTTATCTTATATTTAGGTATAAATTCATTTTCTTGTATATATCATTTAGCAATCGATATCGAAATGCTTCAAACCATTAGTTTAACATATTTAAATTAATTAACCTTCTTTAACGTATTGAAGTTGATACAAAGCCATGGCGGCATAACGACAGTGCATTTGGAAGAATTCCGTAATCTTATATTTAGGTATAAAGTCGATTTTCTTGTATATACACATTTAGCAATCGATATCGAAATGCTTCAAATCATTAGTTTAACATATTTAAGTTAATAAACCTTCTTTAACTCACTGAAGTCTACATAAAGCCTTAACGGCATAACGGCAGTGCATTTAGAAGAATTCCGTTAATCTTATATTTAGGTATAAAGTCGATTTTCTTGTATATACATATTTAGCTATCGATATCGAAATGCTTCAAATCATTGGTTTAACATATTTAAGTTAATTAACCTTCTTTAACTCACGGAAGTCTACATAAAGCCTTAACGGCATAACGGCAGTGCATTTAGAAGAATTTCGTTATCTTATACTTAGGTTTAAATTCGATTTTCTTGTATATACACATTTAGCTATCGATATCGAAATGCTTCAAATCATTAGTTTAACATATTTAAGTTAATAAACCTTCTTTAACGCACTTAAGTCTACATAAAGCCCTAATGGCATAACGGCAGTGCATTTAGAAGAATTCCATAATGTTATAATTTTATATTTAGGTATAAAGTCGATTTTCTTGTATATACACATTTAGCAATCGATATCGAAATGCTTCAGCTCATTAGTTTAACATATTTAAGTTAATAAACCTTTTTTAACGTATTTAAGTGGGCATATAGCCATGGAGGCATAACTGCAGTGCACGTAGAAGAATTCCATAATCTTATATTTAGGTATTAAGTCGATTTTCTTGTTTATACATATTTAGCTATCGATATCGAAATGCTTCAAATCATTAGTTTAACATATTAAGTTAATAAACATTTTTTAGCTTACTGAAGTCTACATAAAGCCTTAACGGTATAACGAAAGTGCCTTTAGAAGAATTCCGTAATGTTATAAATTTATATTTAGGTGTAAAGTCGATTTTCTTGTATTTACACATTTAGCAGTCGATATCGAAATGCTTCAAACCATTAGTTTAACATTGGCTAAATGAGTCTCAGCCCCCCCTCACAACATTACACTTCTACACCACACACATTACATTCACCACATCATCATTCTACACCACATCTTCATTTCACACCACATCATCATCACATTTCACATCACACGCACACAATATCAACATCACGAATTTAACACACATGAGGACATCGCACAAAAAGAAACAAAAGGGACCGACAGACAAGGCACCAGCCTCTTTTTGATTTCGACCGCGAACTCAGACAGTCACCTTGCGTTCCTTCGTACTTTTTCAGCGTTTTTCGTTTGTGCATCTTAACTCTACATTGCGAGGTAAGTGCCGCGAGTTTTGTACAAATATCTATGGTCCTTCGAAGCCGTACTGGACGGCACCAGTGGTCAAAGTAAAGAAACATAAAAAAGTGAACACATTGTGAAAAAAAAAACCCAATACATATATATTAAAAACATAAAATTACAGTGGTAAAAAGAAACATAACAAAGTGAACACATTGTGAAAAGAAAAAAAAAAAAACACAATACATATATATTAAAAACATAAAATTACAGTGGTAAAAAGAAACATAACAAAGTGAACACATTGTGAAAAGAAAAAAAAAAACCCAATACATATATATTAAACATAAAATTACAGTGGTAAAAAGAAACAGAAAAAAGTGAACACATTGGAAAGAAAAAAAAATTAAAAGTGAGCACATATGTAATACAATACACAAAAGTGCACTTAACAAAAAAAAAAAAACAAAAAAAATTCGTGAAATACGAGGTGACAAAACTATGGAAAACACCACAAAGTATATATGTATATATTTATAAATACAGTGGAGTGAAAATTTAAGTGCAATAAACGCAGTGCAGTGACCACAAAACCAAACAAAAAAGAATGGTGAGCTTAAAAGAAACAAAAAAAAAACAAAGAGTGGAGTTGTGAAACTAAAAAATACATATGTACGTTCAGCAACCAACAAACGGGCGCGATAAAACAAAAAACAAAAAAACTAAGAACACACAACTAAACGGATAAACGGAGAACGGGCGCGAAATTAAACCAACGAAATTAAACAACACACGTATCAACACGGAGGGCTGGAACGCGATCACAACACCAACAAAGGAGACTGGCACAGAGGAACAGAGAAAGAGAAGGGAAAAAGGAGCAGCTGGCCGCTACAAGGAAAGGAGGCCACTGACCGCAAAACAGATCATAAGGAGACATACACCGACTTGTCCCCCCATATTTAAAAACAAAAATACCCTTGATGCGAGTCAATGTAAGTGTATCGTTTCCATTTTTTACACCATATATGTATGTTTGTACTAGTAAACCCCGTTTAAACAGTTTCAAAAAACGGGTACCATAACGTTAACAAAACGCAAAAACAAAAAAAAAAAAAATAATAATATCGGTATTCTCATTTCTCCTATATTTTAACGGAGAAAACGAAAAAAAAACCGATATTCAAAAAAAAGTACAAACACAATACAAATTTAACTAAGTACTGGCACTATTTTCCGCAATACCCCTTCTGCTTCGTAAAGCAGTAAGCAGGACTGCCTAAACCGTAAGCGAAGGCAGATTTATAAAAAACAAAAAGTACACCCTAAAGCGAAAAACAGAAGAAGAATAAAAGATAAAAATACAAACATACATACATATATTCTATTTTTGCATTTACTTATATACCTACATATTTATTACATGCATATACATATATTTACAAAATATTTTTTACACCATATATGTATGTTTGTACTCATATACCCCGTTTAAACAGGTTCAAAAAACGGGTATCATAACGTCAGCGCAACGCAAACATAAAAACTATCGGTATTTTCACTTCTCCTACATCTCAACGGAGAAAACGAAATAGGAAAAAAAAAAAACCGATATTCAGAAGAAAATACAAACATACATATATTATAATCCAATTGCATTGCATTTACTTATATACACGTATATATTTCTTACATATATATATTAACAAAAACAATATATATATATATCTATACATGTATATATATATATATATCTATATGTATATACATATATATATATGCGCTTTCTTTTGATCTCACGTTAGGAATATTGCGAACACGCATATTCATATATACATACGTACATATGTACATATGTACGTACATACGGCACACGATCAGTCTATGTCATTCCAGAGAAGCGGGTAAATTACTGATAAAGCAAAACGACCAAAAATTACGCGGTTTAATACATTAATTCACCACACTTACGATACATAAATTTAAAAGTCCGCATTGGTATACATCTCGCAATACCCCTTGTTCTTTGGCCGACAAGAACAAGCAGGATTGTATATAAAAAAAAAGTTATACATACATACATATATGTATGTACAAAGTGCAGTGATCTCTAAACGAGCTCTCATTAGCACATAAGGCAATCACAAAAGTCCCGCTTATAGGTATACCCTATAAGAATTACGGACACAAATCATATATACAAAATAAAATATTTATATACATATCTATATAAAATCCGCTGAGGAATATACCGGCATATACATATATATACATCAGGTACAACTTGAATATAACATAAAACATTTTTTTTTTAACATACTTAAATATTTTTACATACATACGTGTATTGTCACATATGTAGATACGCTCATTGCTTCAAAGTCCACATTGGCATATATTCCGCGATACCCCTTGGGTTTTGGCTAACAAAACCAAGCAGGATTGCGTACAAAATATATTCAAAGTCCACATTGGCATATTTCCCGCAATACCCCTTGATTTTTGATTAACAAAAACAAGCAGGATTGTGTAAAAAACCAAAGCGTAATACATATGTACATACATGCATATGTACAAAGTGCAGTGACCTCTAATACGAGCGCTCATTAGCACATAATAAAATATCCACCTATAGGTATACCCTATAGGACATTTGGGCATAAAGAATAAAAAAAAAAAAAAGAGGAATATACTCAGGAAAATAAAATACTAAACATAATTTCCGGTTATAAAAAAAAAAATAATTAAATCCAATTTAAGCGATTAATTATTGATTCCACTTTAAAACTCTTATTAACTTAAAAGAGTTCGCGATCGCGCATATTATAAAATACGTTAAGCGTTATCTTATATTTCAATTTCGTTCAAAACTCTTATTTATCTAAAAGAGTTCTCGTCTAATCAAATACATATATAAACGAAAATATTTTTTGAAATCTCGCTTTATCCAAAAGCCATTGGTTTTATTGATTTTTTTTGAAACTCTTGCATACAAAAGAGTCCTCTATTGAACAATTTATACGAAACTTTTCTAAACATCTACAAGTCTAGTTTTCACTAAGACGTTTTGATTAATTCTATATCATTATAAATGAGCTCAGACTCAAAGGAATCTAAAACAACTCAGTTGCTAAAAGTTCCAAAAATGATTTCAGACGAAAAAAGTCCGTGTACACCGGCTGAAGCTACACGCTCAAAGCAAGGTGGTACAAAACTAAAGAGGGGTAAAGACATTACTTATACAAAATTCATTGCTGAGAGTGACAGTTTGATGCGATACTGCACTCGATTTTCATCTTCACCGATTCAAGACAATTCTGAATCGGTCTTAGAAATTAAAAAGGACAATTTAGACAATTTTTGGTCACGTCTCCAAGCGGCATATGACGCAATCGTAGAATCTGACGACTCAGATCTACCCGAAAATTTTAAATCATCAGCTTACACCAAGTATGAACACTGCCTAGACCAGTTCGAAGACACAAAAGCAATGATTTCTGATCAACTAAAGCTATTAAGAGCAATTGCACCTACTCCACAACCGAGAGTAGAGCTGTCACAAAGACAAGCCCAAGAGGCAAGTTCAGGTATTCACCTTAAAGTGCCAGTATGCGACACAGATATATTTCATGGTGGTTATGAACAGTGGCCGTCCTTCCGGGACATGTTTACAGCTGTGTACATCAACCATCCTAAATTATCACAAGCACAGAAATTGTATCATCTCAGATACAAAACCAAAGGTCAGGCAGGCGTAATAGTCAAACAGTTCGCTTTGAATGACGAAAATTTTAATTTTGCTTGGGAAGCTCTAAAAGCACGTTATGAAAACGAGAGAATATTGGTCGACAAGCAAGTGACGATACTAATGAATTTACCAAAAATTCAGAAAGAAACCAGTGAAGAGTTCATAAAGCTTCAATCCACGGTTTCAAATTGTTTGTCGATTTTATCGACACAGAATATTCCCACAGATAATTGGGACCCCATTCTGGTAAATATATGCACAGCTGCATTACCAGAAAAATCGTTACTTTTATGGGAGCAATCGCTCTCGGGAAGGACCTCTCCGAGCCGTTCGATACCAAACGAGGTTTCAGACAAGGCGACTCCCTATCGTGCGACTTTTTCAATCTTCTTCTGGAGAAAATTATTCGAGCTGCAGAACTGAATCGAGCAGGTACAATCTTCTATAAGAGTGTACAGCTACTAGCGTATGCCGATGATATTGATATAATCGGCCTCAACACCCGCGCCGTTAGTTCTGCTTTCTCCAGACTTAACAAGGAAGCAACACAAGTGGGTCTGGCAGTGAACGAGGGCAAGACGAAATATCTCCTGTCATCAAACAAACAGTCGTCGCACTCGCGACTTGGCTCCCACGTCACTGTTGACAGTCATAACTTCGAAGTTGTAGATAATTTCGTCTATCTTGGAACCAGCTTAAACACCACCAACAATGTCAGCCTGGAAATCCAACGCAGGATTACTCTTGCCAACAGGTGCTACTTCGGACTGAGTAGGCAATTGAAAAGTAAAGTCCTCTCTCGACGAACAAAAACTAAACTCTATAAGTCGCTCATAATTCCCGTCCTGCTATACGGTGCAGAGGCCTGGACGATGACAACAACCGATGAGTCGAACCTAAGAGTTTTCGAGAGAAAGGTTCTGCGAAAGATTTATGGTCCTTTGCGCGTTGGCCACGGCGAATATCGCATTCGATGGAACGATGAGCTGTACGAGATATACGACGACATTGACATAGTTCAGCGAATTAAAAGACAGCGGCTACGCTGGCTAGGTCATGTTGTCCGGATGGATGAAAACACTCCAGCTCTGAAAGTATTCGACGCAGTACCCGCCGCAGGAAGCAGAGGAAGAGGAAGACCTCCACTCCGTTGGAAGGACCAAGTGGAGGAGGACCTGGCTTCGCTTGGAATATCCAATTGGCGCCACGTAGCGAGGAGAAGAAACGAGTGGCGCGCTGTTATTGACTCGGCTATAATCGCGTAAGCGGTGCCTACGCCAGTAAAGAAGAAGAAGAATCGCTCTCATCGCGAAGAAAGTGCCCAACGTGGCAGCAAATGAAAGAATTTCTTACTACCCAATACGAAATTGCAGAAAGGGTAGATAAAAAACTAGTAAGAACGAAAAGCGTTCAAAACGACCTCAATAGAAGCTTCAATAGACCCCAAGCAAGTAGCCACAATAATTCAAATAGAAACTTTTTCAAAAATCAATCGTTCTCTTCCGAACAATATAAACAAACGTCATGCGAACTGTGCAGAGGAGGTCACAAATTAAAATTATGCGAAAAATTCAAAAAAATGAATGTTAGCGATCGAAACAATTTCGTAAGATCGAAAAAATTATGTACCAACTGTATGTCACATGCGCATACGCTTAAAGATTGCGAAAGCAAATTTAATTGCGTTTATTGCCATAAAAGACATCATTCTATGTTACATATAACAAATTTTTTCAGCTCACCCCCAAACAATGCAAACGTTAAACGAGCAACAGGATTAGTTGCCACAACAAATTCAGAAAACTGCCAAGAAGCACCATGCTGCTCAAAGGCGTTAAAAACTCAATCGCTACATAGCGAAAATCACAGTAGGGTACTTTTACCCACAGCAGTTGTCTCCATTGAGCACCGAGGAGAACTGTTTAAACTCCGAGCCTTAATAGACCAAGGATCACAACGATCCTTTATAGCGTCTAGGGCACAAAACAGGCTACAGTTACCAACAAAACTGGCCAACTTTGAAATCACGGGAATGGGCGGAAGAGTTGTTCAAAACTCAAATAAAATCTGCCCCATTACCCTCTTTTCCCCCAAAGCGGATAAGCGCATACAGGCAGAAGCTATTGTCTTACCGCAATTAACCAATATGTTACCTAGCTATCACATAAATAGCCAACATTGGCAAAAGGTTTCACACCTAAAGCTAGCAGACTCCAACTGCAACACCCCCGCTCAAATAGATCTACTATTAGGCAGCGATCTAATGGGTCCTAAGCGGACTAGTTGTTTCCACAAGCATACGAGGCCTTATCACAGGTAATAAAAGCCCTCAAATCCGCAGGGTTTCCTTTAAAAAAGATTACGGCAAATCACCCGAATATACTCAAAAATATTCCAAACGAAAATTTGTTGGACACTAATTTCCTTATATTCGAAAAGGAAAGTACAACAAAAACGCTAGGCATCCAATGGAATGCGATATCGGACCAGTTCTCATACACGACAGAGTCCATATCCGCATTATCAGCCATAACGAAAAGACAGATTTTATCCTCGGTGGCAAAACTTTTCGACCCCGCAGGATGGCTTTCGCCAATTATGATCCAAGCGAAAATCTTAATACAAGAATTATGGCTAGATGGAATCGACTGTGACGGACAAGTGAAACCTCTTCGCTTAGAAAAATGGTCCCAGTTCGCAAAAAATCTGAATGACATTTCTCAGATACAAATTCCACGATGGGTAAACTACTCCCCCGAACACAAAGTCGAATTACATGGCTTTTGTGACGCCTCAGAAAAGGCATATTGCGCTACTATCTATGTGCGCACGCAAAGTGATGCCACGACCACAAGCCACTTATTAGTAGCAAAAGCAAAGGTGGCCCCTTTAAAAACTATAAGTCTCCCACGACTTGAGTTATGTGGCGCACTACTACTTTCAAAATTAGTAGCCATGGTGCAAATGCATTTAAATATGACAAAATGCAAACTATATATGTCTTCCGATTCAGAAATTGTACCAGCCTGGTTGGAAAAACCACCACATGCATGGAAGACGTATACCACCCTCTGGTGGAATGGCCCCCGATGGTTGATAGAATCTCCTGATTCTTGGCCACAATCCCCCATGCGCAACATTATCGCCCCAGAAGGTCGAAAAATCGCCACCTTTCACACATTATTGGATGATGCCGACATCCTTGAACGATTTTCCTCGTTTCCAAAAGCGCTCAGAGTAGTCGCTTATATGTTCAAATTCATAGAACAACTCAAAAGCAAAGTTAAGGGATCACATAATTTCCCATGCAACACAGTGACGCACCAAGAGTTACAAAAGGCAAAAGTCGCACTAATAACATATACACAAACGCGCTATTTCAGCCGCGATATATCACTACTAAGAGAATCGAAGCCGATTGATAAAAAGAGCTCACTCTTAGTCCTCAACCCATTTCTGGACACGAAAGGTCTGCTTCGTGCCAATGGTCGGCTTGCTAATTCGAGCCTAACATATAATGAACGCCATCCCATAATAATCCCAGAGAGGTCATCATTTGCCACACTGTTCCTCCACTACATCCACATCTTAATGCTACACGCCGAACATCGTCTCATGCAACAGATGGTACGCCAGGAGTATTATATCCCCCGTCTTAAGCCGCAAATCAAGAAGTGCATCTTCACATGCAAGATTTGCACGATGCACAAACAGAAGATGCGAACGCAGATTATGGCAGCACTTCCACCGGAACGCTGCAATTACGCTCTGCCTTTCACCACAACAGGTGTTGATTTTGCTGGGCCTTTCCAAGTAAAGGCGTCCATGTTAAGGTCTCCCACTCTCATGAAAGGCTATGTGGCTGTCTTTGTATGTTTCACGACAAAGGCAGTACATCTTGAGCTATGTAGTAATCTGACGACGGATGCTTTTCTCGCGGCATTTGCTCGCTGACAATGGCAAAACGTTCATTGGAGCTCAACGAGCCACAGAAAAGCAATTTGTGGATTTCTTAAAGCAAGTGTCACCCGACATCGTACAAAAGTACGCCCCTCAAGGTATCAACTGGCAATTTATACCCCCAAGCGCTCCTCATATGGGCGGTTTATGGGAATCAGCTGTGAAAAACTTCAAATCCAATTTCAAACGGGTAGCTGGAAATTATAAATTCAATTACGAAGAGTTCACGACGTTATTAAATCGAATTGAGGCCGTTCTCAATTCACGGCCACTTACAGTACTATCGCAAGACCCCTCCGATTTCACCGCCTTAACTCCAGGGCATTTTCTAAAAGGAGCACCCATCCTGGCCATTCCTGAGCCAGGCGTGGAGTCGCTATCCCTATTAAATCGATGGGAACGAATTAAAATTCTCCATCATGATTTCAGCCGCCGCTGGAAGGACGAGTACATAAAGGATCTCCACAAAAGATACCGCTGGAAGACTCCTGAACAAGCGCTAAAACTTGGAGACTGTGTCCTCATACACGATGATTGTCTACCCCCCACCGAGTGGCGGCTTGGCCGCATAGAAAAGCTACATTACGGCTCCGACGGTCACATACGAGTCATTGATCTCCGTACGCAAAACGGAACGCTGACCAGACCTCTCGTGAAGCTATGCTTTTTGCCAACTTCCGATGATCGCGAATCTGAAAAACCGCAAAAACAAACCGATATTATCGTGTCACAATACGCTAATCAAATGAAAACGAGAAATACGCCAATACCAACCGTTAAAAAAATACCAACCGTCAGAAAATAACAAACCGTAAATAAAAATAACAAACCGCAAATAAAAATAACAAACCGTACATAAAAATAACAAACCGTAAAGAAAACTAACAAATCATGGTCGATCCGTACGACGGCCCATTCATGCCACATATCGTGGCACGATTGCCAAGATCTAATTGTATGACAGATTTCTAATTAACAATCTCCTTTATACATAGATTATCATGGACGTAGATACGCCAGTACTAGCCACGCCATCCGTTCGTTCGGCTACCAGCGTGCAACGCACCGGGCCAACCCCAGCGCCCCGAGCTGCCGTTGCAACAGCGCCGATAACAGCACCGGCAACAACACCGGCAACAGCACCGGCAACAGTGCCGGCAACCGCACCTGCAACCGGCAACCGCTCAACACGGGTCCCGGACGGGCATCGCATAAGATGCCCCCTATGTCGACGCCCCCATCGCTTGCATCACTGTGGGATTTTTAGAGGTATGCGACCGTTACAACGGCAGCAAGTTGCCCAAGCACACGGGCACTGTGTGAACTGCCTATCGCAGACGCATAGGTTGCAAGAGTGTGAGTCGAGGGGTCTGTGCCAAATCTGCAACCGGCCGCATCACACGCTGCTGCATCGCACCGCGATGCGCGACGATCATAGGCCAGCTACACCTCGCAGCCACGTAACAAGACATCAACCCGTAACGCGAGTGCATCAGTGGGTTGGAATGTCTACTCGGCGTCGTCAGCCTCGACCCCAACCACGGCGATCCACGGGTCTTAGCAGCGTCGTGGCAACGCTGCAACAGCTGCAGCGACTCCTAGGCTAATCATTTGCCTAGGGGGGCCGGGATGGCTAAATGAGTCTCAGCCCCCCCTCACAACATTACACTTCTACACCACACACATTACATTCACCACATCATCATTCTACACCACATCTTCATTTCACACCACATCATCATCACATTTCACATCACACGCACACAATATCAACACCACGAATTTAACACACATGAGGACACCGCACAAAAAGAAACAAAAGGGACCGACAGACAAGGCACCAGCCTCTTTTTGATTTCGACCGCGAACTCAGACAGTCACCTTGCGTTCCTTTGTACTTTTTCAGCGTTTTTCGTTTGTGCATCTTAACTCTACATTGCGAGGTAAGTGCCGCGAGTTTTGTACAAATATCTAAACATATTTAAAATAATTAACCTTCTTTAACGTATTAAAGTTGATACAAAGCCATGGCGGCATAACGACAGTACATTTGGAAGAATTCCGTAGTCTTATATTTAGGTATAAAGTCGATTTTCTGGTATATATGCATTAAGCATTCGATATCGAAATGCTTCAAATAACTGGTTTAACTTATTTAAGTTAATAAACCTTCTTTAACGAACTGAAGTTAATATAAAGCCATAACGGCATAACGGCAGTGCATTTAGAAGAATTACGTAATCTTATATTTAGGTATGAATTCGATTTTCTTGTATATACACATTTAGCAATCGATATCGAAATGCTTAAAATAATTAGTTTAACATTTTTAAAAGTTAATAAACCTTCTTTAACGCATTAAGTTACATAAACCCAAGGGCCCATAACGACAGTGCATTTGGAAGAATTCCTTTATCTTATATTTAGGTATAAATTTCGATTTTCTTATATATGAAATTTAGAAATTCGATATTGAAATGCTTCAAATCACTGGTTTAACTTATTTAAGTTAATAAACCTTCTTTAACGCACTGAAGTTAATATAAAGCGTTAACGGCATAACGGCAGTGCATTTAAAAAGAATTCCGAAAGTCTTATATTTAGGTATGAATTCGATTTTCTGGTATATACAATTTAGAAATTCGATATCGAAATGCTTCAAATAATTAGTTTAACTTATTTAAGTTAATAAACCTTCTTTAACGCACTGAAGTTAATATAAAGCCCAAAATGGCATAACGGCAGTGCATTTAGAAGAATTCCGTTATTTTTATATTTAGGTAAAATTCGATTTTCTTATATATACACCTTTAGCAATCGATATTGAAATGCTTCAAATCATTAGTTTAACATATTTAAGTTAATAAACCTTCTTTAACGCACTTAAGTCTACATAAACCCTTTAAAGCGGTATAACGGCAGTGCATTTAAAAAGAATTCCGTAGTCTTTTATATTTAGGTTTAAAGTCGATTTTCTTATATATGCAATAAGCATTCGATATCGAAATGCTTCAAACCATTGGTTTAACTTTTTTAAAAGTTAATAAACCTTCTTTAACGTATTGAAGTTGATATAAAGCCATGGCCGGCATAACGGCAGTGCATTTGGAAGAATTCCGTAATTTTATATTTAGGTAAAATTCGATTTTTTTTATATACACATTTAGCAATCGATATCGAAATGCTTCAAATCATTATTTTAAAACATATTTAAGTTAATAAACCTTCTTTAACGCACTTAAGTCTACATAAAGCCTTACGGTATAACTGCAGTGCATTTAGAAGAATTCCGTTTTAATTTTAATTTAGGTATAAATTCGACTTTCTTGTATTTATTCATTTAGCAGCGATATCGAAATGCTTCAAACCATTAGTTTAACATATTTAAAATAATTAACCTTCTTTAACGTATTGAAGTTGATAAAAAAGCCATGGCGGCATAATGACAGTACATTTGGAAGAATTCCGTAATCTTATATTTGGGTATAAAGCCGATTTTCTTGTATATACACATTTAGCAATCGATATCGAAATGCTTCAAATGATTAGTTTAACATATTTAAGTTAATAAACCTTCTTTAACGCACTGAAGTCTACATAAAGCGTTAACGGCATAACGGCAGTAAATTTAGAAAAATTCCGTTATCTTATATTTAGGTATAAATTCGATTTTCTTGTATATACATATTTGGCAAGCGATATCGAAATGCTTCAAATCATTAGTTTAACATATTTAAGTTAACTAACCTTCTTTAACGTATTGAAGTTGATATAAAGCCATAACGGCAGTATATTTGGGTGAATTCCGTAATCTTTTATTTAGGTACAAAATCGATTTTTTTGTATATACACATTTAGCAATCGATATCGAAATGCTTCAACTCATTAGTTTAACATATTTAAGTTAATAAACCTTCTTTAACGATCTGAAGTTGGCATAACGGTAGTGGATGTAGAAGAATTCCGTAATCTTATATTTAGGTATAAATTCGATTTTCTTGTATACACATTTAGCAATCGATATCGAAATGCTTCAAATCATTAGTTTAACATATTTAAGTTAATAAACCTTCTTTAACGCACTTAAGTCTACATAAAGCCCCAATGGCATAACGGCAGTGCATTTAGAAGAATTCCATAATCTTATATTTAGGTATAAAGTCGATTTTCTTGTATATACATTAAGCATCGATATCGAAATGCTTCAAATCATTAGTTTAACATATTTAAGTTAATAAACCTTCTTTAACTACTGAAGTCTACATAAAGCCTTAACGGCATAACGCAGTGCATTTAGAAGAATTCCGTAATCTTATATTTAGGTATAAAGTCGATTTTCTTGTATATACACATTTAGCAATCGATATCGAAATGCTTCAAATCATTAGTTTAACATATTAAGTTAATAAACATTTTTTAGCTTACTGAAGTCTACATAAAGCCTTAACGGATAACGGCAGTGCATTTAGAAGAATTCCGTAATGTTATAATTTTATATTAGGTGTAAAGTCGATTTTCTTGTATTTACACATTTAGCAATCGATATCGAAATGCTTCAAACTCATTAGTTTAACATATTTAAGTTAATTAAACCTTCTTTAACTTATCTGAAGTTGTACATAAGCCATAGCGGCATAACGCAGTAATTTGGAATTCCGTAATCTTTTATTTAGATATAAAATCGATTTTCTTGTATATACACATTTCGCAATCGATATCGAAATGCTTCAACTCATTAGTTTAACATATTTAAGTTAATAAACCTTCTTTAACGATCTGAAGTTGGCATAACGGTAGTGGATGTAGAAGAATTCCGTAATCTTATATTTAGGTATAAAGTCGATTTTCTTGTATATATGCATTAGCAATCGATATCGAAATGCTTCAAACATTAGTTAACATATTTAAGTTAATAAACCTTCTTTAACGCACTGAAGTCTACATAAAGCCTAACGGCATAACGGCAGTGCATTTAGAAGAATTCCGTAATCTTATATTTAGGTATAAAGTCGATTTTCTTGTATATACTCATTTAGCAATCGATATCGAAATGCTTCAAACCATTAGTTTAACATATTTAAGTTAATAAACCTTCTTTTAACTACTGAAGTCTACATAAAGCCTTAACGGCATAACGGCAGTGCATTTAGAAGAATTCCGTAATCTTATATTTAGGTATGTAAAGTCGATTTTCTTGTATTTACACATTTAGCAATCGATATCGAAATGCTTCAAATACATTAGTTTAACATATTTAGGTTAATTAACCTTCTTTACTTACTGAAGTTAATAAAGCCATAACGGCATAACGGCAGTACATTTGGAATGAATTCCGTAATCTTTTATTTAGGTATAAAATCGATTTTCTTGTATATACACATTTAGCAATCGATATCGAAATGCTTCAACTCATTAGTTTAACATATTTAAGTTAATAAACCTTCTTTAACGATCTAAAGATGGCGATAACGGCAGTGGATGTAGAAGAATTCCGTAATCTTATATTTAGGTATAAAGTCGATTTTCTTGTATATACACATTTAGCATTCGATATCGAAATGCTTCAATCATTAGTTTAACATATTTAAGTTAATAAACCTTCTTTAACGACTGAAGTTAATAAAGCCTAACGGCATAAGGCGTGCATTTAGAAGAATTCCGTATCTTATATTTAGGTATAAAGTCGATTTTCTTGTATATACTCATTTAGCAATCGATATCGAAATGCTTCAAACTTAGTTTAACATATTTAAGTTAATTAACCTTCTTTAACGTATTGAAGTTGGTAAAAGCCATGGCGGCATAACGGCAGTGCATTTAGGAAGAATTCCGTAATCTTATATTTAGGTATGAAGTCGATTTTCTTGTATATACCATTTAGCAATCGATATCGAAATGCTTCAAACCATTAAGTTTAACATATTTAAGTTAATTAACCTTCTTTAACTACTGAAGTTTACATAAAGCCATAACGGCATAACGGCAGTGCATTTAGAAGAATTCCGTAATCTTATATTTAGGTATAAATCGATTTTCTTGTATATACACATTTAGCAATGGATATCGAAATGCTTCAAATATTAGTTTAACATATTTAAGTTAATAAACCTTCTTTACTTACTGAAGTCTAATAAAGCCTAACGGCATAACGGCAGTGATTTAGAAGAATTCCGTAATCTTATATTTAGGTATAAAGTCGATTTTCTTGTATATACACATTTAGCAATCGATATCGAAATGCTTCAATCATTAGTTTAACATATTAAGTTAATAAACATTTTTTAGCTTACTGAAGTCTACATAAAGCCTTAACGGCATAACGGCAGTGCATTTAGAAGAATTCCGTTATCTTATATTTAGGTATAAAGTCGATTTTCTTGTATATACACATTTAGCAATCGATATCGAAATGCTTCAAATCATTAGTTTAACATATTAAGTTAATAAACATTTTTTAGCTTACTGAAGTCTACATAAAGCCTTAATGGCATAACGGCAGTCATTTAGAAGAATTCCGTTATCTTATATTTAGGTATAAAGTCGATTTTCTTGTATATACACATTAAGCAATCGATATCGAAATGCTTCAAACCATTAGTTTAACATATTTAAGTTAATAAACCTTCTTTAACGTATTGAAGTTGATAAAAGCCATGGCGGCATAACGACAGTACATTTGAAGAATTACGTAATCTTATATTTAGGTATGAATTCGATTTTCTTGTATATACACATTTAGCAATCGATATCGAAATGCTTCAAATCATTAGTTTAACATATTTAAGTTAATAAAACTTCTTTAACGCACTTAAGTCTACATAAAGCCCTAATGGCATAACGGCAGTGCATTTAGAAGAATTCCGTTACCTTATATTTGGGTATAAATTCGATTTTCTTGTATATACACAATTAGCAATCGATATCGAAATGCTTCAAATCAATAGTTTAACATATTTAAGTTAATAAACCTTCTTTAACGATCTGAAGTGGGCATATAGCCATGGAGGCATAACTGCAGTTCACGTAGAAGAATTCCATAATCTTATATTTAGGTATAAATTCGATTTTCTTGTATATACATATTTAGCCATCGATACCGAAATGCTTCAAATCATTACTTTAACACATTAAGTTAATAAACATTTTTTAGCTTACTGAAGTCTACATAAAGCCTTAACGGTACAACGGCAGTGCATTTAGAAGAATTCCGTAATTTTATATTTTTATATTAAGGTGTAAAGTTTATTTTCTTGGATTTACACATTTAGCAATCTATATCGAAAATCTGCAAATAACTGGTTTAGCATAATTAGGTTAATTAAACTTCTATATCTTACTGAAGTTTAAATAAAGCCATAGCGGCATAACGGCAGTATATTTGGGTGAATTCCGTAATCTTTTATTTAGATATAAAATCGTTTTTCTTGTATATACGCATTTCGCAATCGATATCGAAATGCTTCAACTCATTAGTTTAACATAGTTAAGTTAATAAACCTTCTTTAACGATCTGAAGTTGGCATAACGGTAGTGGATGTAGAAGGATTCCGTAATCTTATATTTAGGTATAAATTCGATTTTCTTGTATGCACTTTTAGCAATCGATATCGAAATGCTTCAAATCATTAGTTTAACATATTTAAGTTAATAAACCTTCTTTAACGCACTTAAGTCTACATAAAGCCCTAATGGCATAACAGCAGTGCATTTAGAAGAAATCCATAATGTTATAATTTTATAGTTAGGTATAAAGTCGATTTTCTTGTATATATGCATTAAGCAATCGATATCGAAATGCTTCAAACCATTAGTTTAACATATTTAAGTTAATAAACCTTCTTTAACGCACTGAAGTCTACATAAAGCGTTAACGGCATAACGGCAGTGCATTTAGAAAAATTCCGTTATCTTATATTTAGGTATAAATTCGATTTTCTTGTATATACATATTTGGCAAGCGATATCGAAATGCATCAAATCATTAGTTTAACATATTTAAGTTAATTAACCTTCTTTATCGTATTGAAGTTGATATAAAGCCATAACGACAGTACATTTGGAAGAATTCCGTAGTCTTATATTTAGGTATAAAGTCGATGTTCCTTTATATATGCATTAAGCATTCGATATCGAAATGCTTCAAATAACTGGTTTAACATATTTAAGTTAATAAACCTTCTTTAACGAACTGAAGTTAATATAAAGCCATAACGGCATAACGGCAGTGCATTTAGAATAATTACGTAATCTTATATTCAGGTATGAATTCGATTTTCTTGTATATACTCATTTAGCAATCGATATCGAAATGGTTCAAACCATTAGTTTAACATATTAAAATAATTAATCTTTGTTAACGTATTGAAGTTGATACAAAGCCATGGCGCCATAACGGCAGTGCATGTAGAAGAATTCCGTAATCTTATATTTAGGTATGTAGTCGATTTTCTTGGATTTACACATTTAGAAATATATATCGAAAATCTTCAAATAACTGGTTTAGCATATTTAGGTTAATTAACCTTCTTTATCTTACTGAAGTTTAAATAAAGCCATAACGGCATAACGGCAGTATATTTGGGTGAATTCCGTAAACTTTTATTTAGGTATAACATCGATTTTTTTGTATATACACATTTAGCAATCGATATCGAAATGCTTCAACTCATTAGTTTAACATATTTAAATTAACAA